>JAPMIB010000158.1:347500-354766 GCA_034770305.1 Trichogramma dendrolimi | reverse complement strand
GCCGCGTTCTTGGCGCTTGCGCAGACGGCCTCACCGGGCGCGCTCTCGCGGCATCTCACCGCCGCAGCAACTTGAGCGCAGTGTTCGCGTTGAACTTCTCGCCGCGCGCGTCGTCAGGTCAAAATATATATATATATTACATACATAAAATATAATATATATTTACAGTATACAGCACATATATTATATATATTATTTGTACAAAAAATAGCTGCTATATATAGAACAGCGTATTTGTGCGTCGTAGCGTGCGTGTGTTTACTCTTGGTGCAGTCGTCTTCTGCCAGTCCGCTATCTGTCCACCTGCCTAATCTGCCTGGCACATCGGCGCAGCGAGGCGACCTTTCCATTGCAGCAAAGATCGCCGGAGCGTAACAAGAGACGAGGAAAAGCAGAATCCATCGCGAGAGAATCAGCTGTAGCGAATCGAGCAGACGTCGCGCGCGCGCGCGCCTTACCTATATAGAGTCTAGAATAGAAGTAGTGGTGCGCATCACCGCGAGTCTGCCTGCTGAGGAAAAACAAAGCTCCACATACGTAAACTCTCCGATATATCTCGAGAGTTGTGCAATTGGAGAAACGTAAAGCCCAGAAGAAGCCGCTCGCCTCCTTCTCGGCTCTCAATCTCTATTTCTCTTGGCAATCGTAGACTCGGAGAGTCGGGAGCTTCGCGTCTGACTTAAACGACTGACACTACTTGCCAGAGCAGCGGCTCCGTTTAACGAGCTACAGCTGCCGAGCCACGCACGCACGAGCTCGTGTAACGACCCGCACAGGCCAACGACCCAGCAGCGGCAGTAGCAACAGTAGCGCACGTTTTTCCGCAACAAGCTCGTTGAGACGAGAGCGCGCGGCTACGCCTTTTAAATCGCTCGCTGCTACGCCGTCAGCTGATGTTATACACGCTGGCTTGCAGGCCAGTGCGTAGCATTGGAAATCGCAGCGGACCTGACTAGTTGTACGATATACAAGCTCGTACAGCAACCGTAACAACACACACACACACACACACACACACACGTTACACACACACCACACACGGGCACACACACAAACACACACATACACACTTCTACACAATCACACCAATACACTCGCACACAATAGACGCGCGCGTGCGTCTAGCCCCGAGTTAGTACATACACATGATTTAAAGCTGTGAGCGAAAAAAGTGTTACACAACGTACCCTCGAATTGTTCAGTGTTGGTGAGTCCACGTGCATTCAATCAGTGGATACATCGCTCAGTGATTCAGCCGATCCGTCACAAGAGTCTCATCTAATATAAGATCTAATAAAAAGCTTCAGTAAAATATATTGTATGTTTTGTTTATTGTCCTGACAAGGATTTTGTGCTGCTGCTTGTATTGCCTAATACAAGTAGAAATATCTAATAATCTGGTTCTATGGTCCATCGCGCGTGTGAAATTGAATATCTTCCTCACCTCTCTATCTATCCATCTATTAGTCTCTATATCTATTAGTCTATCTACCTATAGTCATCTATCTAGCTGTCTATATCTATCTGTGCTCTTACCCGTTGAAATAAAGCAGTGAAAAGTATCTGTCGTTGAAAGTGTGCAGTGGTACTAGTCTGTTAATTGCGATCCGAGTTCAAAGTGCCCGAGTAAAAGTGCAAACTAAGAGCTGTGTACGCGGCTGTGCTAGAGAGACAAAGCAAGACACGTGTGTAGAAAAAGTCATCGAAAGAGGCGTCAGCGACTCGGCGAGGCCAGGCAATTTTCTTCGCTAGCACGATTTTCGGCAACTCGTCAACGACGGAAATCGAAGCGATGGAAGCGCAAAGTCAAGACATCGTGGCGAGTGGATCGCCACCCGAGGTGCCCAACGACCCAGGGTACGATGACCTCCCATTATTATCACGTGACACCCACATACATGAAAATAAACATACAACCGCAGACAAACAACACGCGCGCCAGACTCGACGTCGAGCCGTCTGTGTGTGCGTGTGTGTATGTGTGCGCGCAACGTACATTACACTCGCCGTTTTCAGCGCTATAGGTCGTCGAGTCGTGACTAAGAGACACAAAGTGCAGTAGAGCGGCGGCGGTTATAAGCTTACACGACGCACACACACACACACACACACACACACACACACAGACGAGGCGACCGAACGACTAGCTCTGCGCCGCACGACCTATAGCTAGCTGCTCTTCCGCATGCATCACGCGACACGTGTTTTGCGTGTACGTCCGTCCGACTGTCTGCCCATCCATCCGTTCGTCGTCTATCTGTCTCATTGAGCACGCGATCACGTGCTCCTCGCCACGCGCTCGGCCAATTTACTGGAGCCGCGAGCCACGATCGTGGCTTTGTCGCGCCTACAGCTGCGGATACGCTCGCTGCAGCTTTGCTCGCCCGCGCAGAGCCCCTCGGCTGCGACGATAAAGGCTCCTTTAATGGTGGCCCTCGTGCCGCATTTACCTATATACGTAATAGCCGCGAGCCAGACAAAGTTCGCGGAGCCGACGCAAACGCCCTCTTGGCTTGGAAGGGCCTCGGGGCCGAGCAAAGCTGCAGCGAGCTTCATCGAGGGATATCGCCTCGTCTCCGTTCATTCGCTGCGGTGCCCGTCCGATCGAACTCGCTCCATGTGCATATACAGTACGATTGACCCGCTTGCGATCGTATCGCTTTGTTTTTCCTCCGCAACGGTCGGCGCGCGCCGAGAGTTATGTGCGCGAGCTGTTGCTCGGGCTCCATAACCTCGCGCCATCGTAGAGAGTTGGCGAGTCGCTTCGCGCTGGCTCACGGCAGCATCGGGTGGGTGCGGATGATCGGTGGCGCGGAAAGGAGGGTGGCTACGGCAAGCCAGCCAGGAGGTCGGGTCACGTGGGGGCTGGGAGGGCAAACGCTGCCGCGATCGAAGTTACGTGTACGTGCGCGCGCGCCTCGGTGCGACACGGCTGTTGCAGCTGCAGTTTTCGGGCGGGGAATGCAGACGTCGGGGAGCTTGCGGATCGCGAGAGCTTGCAGATACGCCGCCGAGCGAGTTGCCAACTGCCTCGGTTATATGTATACATAGCTAGCTAGAGAGCTAGCTAGCGAGCTAGCCGACGTCTGCGCGTCGTGTACTATCTCTCTCTCTCTCTCTCTCTCTCTCTCTCTCTATCCCTCTCGCACAGCAGGCAGCTGCATCAGACACAAAGGGGCTCCCGAAGCTCCCTTCGGGCACTCACGTGGTCGATAAGCGGCTGCGCGCGCGCGCGCTCCCGAGCGAAAGGGGAAAACGCCGGTTTGTTCGCGACGACGAGTAGGAGGAATGGCGCTACCCCCAGTCACTGCCGCGTTATCCCTGCAGTCTCTATTTTTCTCTCTCTCTCTCTCTCTCTCTCTCTCTCTCGTACACGCTCGGATGCTAGACGTGCTCTTTATATGCATGCTGCGTGTAGCTTGGCGCTGTTACGGTCAAATTGTACAACGACAACTGCTCTAGCGAGCGTCGAAAGAGCACGTGGCTGTCGAGCGAGATACGCACACGCACTACGAGCTACGCGACTTCCGCTGCTCGCTGACCTCGATGCGAGGATGCCCTCGCCCGGCTAGTCTACGCTCGCCACTGCCACTGTAACCATGACTCGGCAGCGATTTCGGGAATGTCGTAGAAAACGCGCACTGCTTTCTCTCTCGCAGACGACGGCTGCGCGTCTTTGGTCGCGTACACGAGCGCGCTCGACGCAAACCAGTGCTATTGATTCTAAGCTCGCTTTTCAAGGCTGCTGCCACTGCAGCTGCTCGTACTGCTGTTTTGCGCCGTCGAGAATGCGCAAATATTTGCAGCCCCGCTGCCCTCGCGAGTTCAACTCGAGTCATCGGCCCTTCTCGGTTCGCCCGACATTTTTCAACCGCGGACTCGCAACCCTTTCATTCGAGCGCCTTTTTCTCCACCGTTTGATTTATTTTAAACAAGATTTGGGTTAGATATAACGATACGATACGTCTGACTAAAGCAACTCTGTGTCTACTTAAAAAGTAGCATTTCGCCTCGCGGTCGATATTGATTTTTTTCCCCCAGTCACGTTAAATAATCGACCCCGATACCTCAATAATTCGACTTTTAATAATTGCCTAATTTGCCGTATTATCGACTCGAATAGAACGAAAAAAGAAGAAAGATTATGGAAAGAGCCGACTCGGCTTTGAATTAATTTCCAGCAGGACAGCGCACCGTACGAAGCGCTCATTATTCATCGTGACTTTTAATCTACTCACGTACACCCACGTGGCAAGTAAATGCATGCACGGGAGTTTTACGTGCCTGCCGTACTTACGGCTCTGCGTGTGGTATCATATCGTCAAAATGACCGAGCGTGAACGCGCAAAATGCGTCGGCTCGAGCTCTACATATATATAATACCCAGTAAATACGCTGCACGAGAATCGATTAATTTTTAGAGCCGATTATCAATCAGACTCGATCGAAAAAAAAGGAGAGCCGAGCGTCCTCCTCTTTTTTTTTCTCTCGTTAGTCTTTATCTAATCGAACTCAGAGACGTGGAGTAGGTGAAAGAGCTACTCAACTCGAGTAGGACTATACATAGGCGCCTTGCTTGGCGTAGAGGATAACGATCGATGTCGACGTCGGTGGCGGCGGCCGTTTTGGCGACCACGTGACGAGGCGCTCTCTGCACCCACCATCCAGCGTTGCGATTCCGCAATGCCGCTATGTATAATACGCGTGCTTCTTCGCGCTATTGAAATCGCAGCCGTGAGAATCGAGTTACATCGCGCATTGTTTCGCATTGCTTCGCATTGCTTCGCATTGTTTCGCATTGTTTCCCTCGCGCTCAGCGACGCCAAGCTGGTCAAAAAGTTCGATGACATTCGAGGCACTTATTTGTAATTCCTCGGATCGAATGCCTAATAGTCGTAGATGAATAACCAAACAAATATTTGCAAAAGTTTCGATCAAATAAGTCCGAGCAAGCGATAAATCAATTCTCACTTTCTTGAAAAATCAGAGATACTACATCGAGTCTTATTCTTCATTTATTATGTCCGCGTGCACGGGCTTATGGGAAAAGAAAGAGAGTCAAGAGAAAAGAAAAAGAGAATTAAATAAACGAGTCGTGTGCGCAGGGCTGTGCAGGCGGGCGTATCGACGCGAAACTGAAGCAGAGCACAAATAGCAGTCGAGCATAATCGGTTAGTCACTAGTCGGCGAGCGAGCGGGCGCTATCATAAAGATGGAGAAGAGCACGAGAGGCGGCCGAGTCGAATGAAGTTGGGCCAACTTTTAAGTGCTTCGTTTCGTCGCTACTGCCTGGGCGCAGCAGCTTTGAGAAATCCGCGCACATGCGCCTGCCGATGTAGCGTAATACTCTTTTCCATTGCAGCCAGGCACGGTGCCGGCCTCGGGGATGTATATATATATACGCGCGCTCGCAGCTAGAAGAAAAAGAGGGAAAAAGATGAATAAGAAAAGGACGAGGCCGCCGCTGTTGCTGCTGGCCCCCGTTGTACTACGCGGCTTGCTCTTTTCATACGATCGCCGAGAAACAAGTTTTCTTTCCAACTTGCTTCGTTTTTTTTTTTTTTTTTTTTTTTTTTTTTTTTTTGTACTACCAGCTCTTTTCTTTGTTCGAGAAGTGAAAATTACGAGTTTATAATTCGTCTATGCTTTCGCATGCCCGAAGAATTTGAGCCGCACGAAAAGTTTAGGGCTTGGGAACGGTTTTGCGGTTTATCGAGACAGCATTTCCGACTCGTTCAACGATAAGAATGCCAGCTCTGTTGGAGCTGAATCGAGCATTAAAAGGTGAAAGAACGAAACATCGGTGCGCAACGATGAAAATTGATTTAACCGAGTTAAGAACGCTACGAGCACGTCGCTCATAGACGTAGGTTAGATCGATGGAAATTGACGTATATGCATCAACGGAATGAATGCGCAGCGATCCAATGATGGATATGGACACTCGTGTGCCCTTTCAAATCGAAGACGGCCCACAGCTCTAGCTGCGCGCGGCCATTAAACGCGCAAAAGTTCCATCATCGTGCGTAATATCATACGACGTGTGTAACGTTCAAGATTTGGCTCCTCGATACGAGCACTTTTCCTTGCGCCACTCCTGTATCCTTTCAATACACATATACATATACACACATGCATGCGAATACGTATAGACAGCCAAGAGCGACTGATTCAAGGGTTTCTTTTGGCTTTCTCGAAACACTGCGCAATGCTGACATGGTCGTCTTTTTTTTGCAGAAAAATGTTCATCGGGGGATTGTCTTGGCAGACCAGTCCAGGTAAGAATGCAGAGATTGTTACTGATTGCCACGTTTGTACTACAAGTAGTGTGGCTTCTTTATATCACGTAGGCTCTAAAGTAAAAAATGTAACAAATGGAAAAAATAATTCAACAGTTTCAATTTCTATGCGATCACTACAAATATGCTCATTGTTGTTTGAGTTGGTTCAAGAGCCGCACTTTTCAATGATCGATCGAATTATTAATAGCTAATTCCAATTTACCTAAGTTTATTTTATCGATTCGACTCTACGACTATCGGCTTGCGGCGCTCGACGAGCTCTCTCAATAAATCTTTGCAACACTTGGTTTATGTATCTCATTGTGATGTCACGGTGAATAATAAACGAGTGATATTATTCGCGTACGTCGGTAGCTGACACGATATGCAATGCTCAGTCCACATTATGCTTCCATAATAAGCGTACATTAAGACCGAGTCTAGGCTCGTGGCTGCGATCGCACGCGTCTGGACTAGGTAATTATTGCGTACGAAGAGGAATAAAATACGATAAAAGAAGCTTGCCGCGCTGATCGGCGCATTATATCGAGTCTGCGCGCAGTTTGTAAACAAGTCGACGCCTCCGGCGCACCAAATACGTCTTTATAATTTCACCTATTGACAAGCTGCAAAGGAGGAACGAGGGTCGAAGCAGAGGCAAGAGAAGATAAGCCTGGTACAGCTCGAGCAGAGTTCGAGCTCGTGTGCGCTTAGGCTGATAAGCTCGTCGCGGCACGCAACGTCGTCGAGGCCGCCGCATCGTTTCGACAATAATTCCTTTGCTTCGCGTGTGAACGCACTCGCACACATATATACGTTTATTTACAGATGCGCACGCGTATTCGTGGGCGTATAAAAGCTAGCCAGATTTGAGCGACTCTAGCATAATAGCGCAAAGTTTCTAAATGTAGCGCGCAGAATTCCGTCTCGTGTGCGGTGGCGGCGCGTAGGCGCGTCATCGTCTGATGTTATACACACGTGCTTA
>JAPMIB010000158.1:0-342500 GCA_034770305.1 Trichogramma dendrolimi | reverse complement strand
TTTAAGGCGCCTCGTTGGCTGCCTCGGCGATCGAGCTTTTCATTGTCGTATCTCTGCAGTCAATATAATGAATGTATATTTTTTTACACGATCTCGAGAAGCAACGTCAGACGTGAGCTCGACGCGAGAGAGTGGCACGTAATCGTAAAAATAATAATGAAAATTGCCGCGTGTCGATTGCAGCGAGCACCGCCTTGCTTGCTCCAACTACTCGTAGTAACAAATTCATCAATGACGAATTTTTTTGCATCTATACGCGTATGATTGTGCGACGCGTAACAAGCATAATAATATCGTCGAATAATATATATAATGATACACGACTATCTGGCCGGAGGAAATACAAATTGTTTATGTTATTACGATTGTGAAATCCGTGCCGAAGCGACGGCATGTGTAGCCTGAGCACGACGAGATTTATGTAAAGTATATATAACTACATATGATATGCTGTAATGCTAGTGAACCACCGCTGCTGCCACCGCCACGGCTGCTGTTGTCGTTGCCGTCGTCGTCGTCGTTGTATATACTCAAGCGTATATATTGTACACGTATATGCGCTCACGTGCGAGCAATAAAACTCAAAATAAAATGGACTCGGAATATGAGCTAGGCAGCATCGGGTATAAGTCGGCGAAACACAGCCTGGATATGGCTTATTTCAATTATTTTTCCCATTCGCGTCCGGAGAATAACTCGTTTTTTCGATTCAAGACTTGGAAACGCGTGCAGACATAAAGTAAATCGATGAATGAAAAATTGCACGACTGTTTCGAGGCGTTTCCCGTGCAAAAATTGCACCGTCGGCCATCGCAGCCTTACCTGTATATGTTTAGATTAGTAAAGGAACATTGCACGACTATGACAAATAGCTAATAGACAAAATTTTCATCGTCGAATATTTAAAGCAACTCTTACAATCGATGAGAAAACGATTAATCATATACCTCTGTAGAATTTTTAATAATTGTATCGATTAGATACAGATGGGGGTAAGGTGTCCTTAAGATTAAGATTGCGCATATGTAAGGCAGTAGGAATCATACCGATGTAGTGAAAGCTTGACGCACACGAAGCGTTGCAAGTTGATAACTGGAAAGGCAAATAAATATCAATGAGAAAGAGCTGCAATTGCAGAGTTGATAGAAAATGGCCAAATAAACAGTAGATGGTGCAGGCGCGAATGGGTGCGAAAGGAAAGGGAGATACGAATTCGCGGCGAGAAAGGGCAATCACTCAAAAGGCACTTTAGCATAAAGGCTAAAGCCGTTCTTCTCTCTGCGCCAGCAGCCAGCAGCAGAGGCAGCGGGCGTATAAACACAACAATGCGCATTCCAGGGTAATGCAGAGTCTCGATCGGCCACTTTTCCGCTTACGTATCCCGCATTATTTATTACTCGTTCCTCGGGTAGCGGCAGCAAGCTCTGGAGAGAAGCTTATACTCTCGTCTCTCTGACGGTTCTTTCTCTTTCTAATGTTCGCTCGCTACGTATCCTTTTTTTGCCCTGTTTCACCTCGAGCTAGTCTCTCGCGGTTAAGTACACACACGCTCCACACAAGCAAATATAACTACGTAGCTACTTGTATATACAATATACATATATGTATACTGTAGCTGCCAACAATTGCATCTGCTATTGGCTGCTATGCACACTTGCAGTCGCAGCAGCGTACACCTATGGATATAAAGGCAAGTCGCTGGAGCGTGTACACAGTGCGCGCGCAGAGGAGCTTTCTCTCTCTCTCTCTCTCACGTTCGTTAGAGAAAACGCCCGCGGAAAGCTTTATGTGCGTACAGCTCGAGCTTGCGAGCTTGCCCTCCTGCTCCTTCTCGCTCCTTCTTGCTCCTGCGTCCGCGTCTGTGGCTCAACGAGTGAGCTAAGTACACGTGTACGTGCGTGCTTAGTCTCTCTTTCTCTTGCAGGAGGAGCAGGAGGAAATCGATTGATACAAAGTTGCGCAGCGAGTTTCAGAACTGTGCTTGCATGCCAAGTTCCGAGCTTCCTTCTTACTCTAACGGTGCTCGGTTTGTGCCTCCAGCTCTACCTGTATTATTCATATATATGTGTATACAATCTAAATGTTGCTGCTATTTGCTCCTATTGCTGCTTCCTCGAGCTTCCAGCACGCAGCGAGACTAATTTTACCGCTATATTGCACAACTTACGCATTATTAGCGAGCTAGAAGCTAGCTTCGTGTGTACATAAAAATTATCATTGATCCTTCTTAGCCTACACTGGTCTTTTGAGCTTTGAAAATTTCACTTTCGATAATGCTTCCGTTGTAATTAATTTCAAAAGCATCATAATTTTCAAGTCGAGCGCTTGGAAACGAGCGTGGTGCTGCGGCTATATTTTTTTCTCTCGCAATTTTATGCGTCTAGCGTGCCAAAGCTCGTGAGTTTGCAATTTTTCATTAAATTTGCAGAGCTTTTGAAAAATCAAACATTTGTTCGCGCTGACAAGCACATTTCAATCCAATAAGCTACATCTATATTCAAGAATGCGCATGCAGAGCTGCGTGCTATAAGCCTCGCCATCCATTCTGCCTATTTATCAGCGTTGGTAGCTGCGCGCACAGTCGTACACATAGGCGCACACACGAGGGCAGAGAGACATGCACACGTAGACTACATCAATTGCCCGTCGTCTTGGATCCCATGTGACTGGAGTGTAGCAGTAGCGTGGGGCGCTGTAGGCAAGTCTAGAGCCGATACACGTGAGCTATAGATAGCGTTTTTCCTCTGCGATCTATACGTGCTCCTATTTCTGAAGCACTGCAGCCGAGCATTGCGTGGCAGGTCTATATACGGCATACACATATATGCACACACTTCGTAGCCCTACATTCGCCAAGGGAGCGAGTCTCGACGCGGAGTACGTGTAACCTCTCTTGTCAACGAAGCATCTCGTGCTTTCTCTCTCCCTTCCTATACGTAGATCGAGCTTTCTTCCGATGGATCTATTTCTCTCTAGCTCGTATATACACTTCTCTGGCGCGACTCGTGCCCCTTAACACACATATTGTATGCAACGATAGGCACAATATTCTGCTCTTCTCAACAGCTGCTCAATAGATATCTCTCTTAGGTCTTCCTTATGCATATAGCGCGATATACTTGTTGTATCTTTAACTGAACAATTGTGGAAGCTATAGTTGCGCCTCGCAGCACAGCCCTAATACCAAAAGCTCGGGTCAGTTTTGATTTTTAAAGTGCTGCTGCCAACGTAGACGAGCGTACAGCACGTTGAAAAAATAATTTTACTCGATAAGAGAGAGAGAGAGAGAGAGAGAGAGAGAGAGTAGAGAAAAAAACGCCCGGAGGAGTTGGCGTAACGGCGAGGCTCGAGCCAAATAATCGGTGGCACCTCGTTGCGCTATCGCCTCGCCACAGGGCCGTTGGCCTGCAAGCTCGAAAGATATCCTTTTATATAGCTCGCGCTACACGTATAGCGCCACTCCACACCGTGGCCAGGAGATAACATCGGCAGTGCGGCTTACTGTTACGACAAAATGAGAGACCGCTCACGCTCGATAAAGCTCGTATCTAATGCTTGAATAATGTCTGCAATTAGCTTTTGCGCGCACTGCACAATGCCCTTCTAATGCAGCCGCATGCGCGCTTGTTTGCCCTAGCTGGCTGCGCCAATATTCCGACACACGTACACGTACGTTGGGAGCACTGCCCGTGCGTGCGTGCGTGTATCGCGTAGGTGCGGCACTTTTATGATTATTCATCGACGAAACCGAGGCGAATTAGCTCTTATCGCGTGTCGTTAACCGTATTCGACGTTCATTAACGACCCACCGAGCGACGAATGTTTTTTTTTCTCTTTCCGCCTATATATACATGTACGAAAGCAGGACTTTGGTTGCGCAGCGTCGCAAAAAGCAAAGGCGATGCTGGAGGACGGAGACTTATCGGCGCGACACGTGTTTGGCTGATATCGCGTCGTTCTGTCGCGCGCCGCGGCGTCTTTTGCAAGTTGCCAAGCAGCAGAAGCTTATTACGGAGCCGCTCTCGGCCGCTGCGCATTATATACCAGCAGCAGGATACGCAAACGAGATTACCGGCGGATTAGCCTCGCTTGTTACGGCTCTCGAGAGCTATGGGCATGTTTAACGGCCCGGACTGCGCGTTTAGGCCTGCATCGAGAGGACTTTTTAACGCGAGCTACCAGCGATAACGGACCAAAGCTATATAATTAAATTATTGATAAGGCAGCGTATCGGCGCGAGTTTAGCCATCATCGTGAACGCGAGTGAGCTGCTATGAGCAGCTTCCCGAGCTCGAGAGCTCGTCTATCCGCAGTCGTGCGTTGTTTGCAAAATTATCTTAACGATTTCTTTTACAACGGTCAGTCTACGTTACAAGTCGATACTAGCGCGCGACGATTAGCGCGACTCAATGAATTCCGACATAATTAATCGTGCAAATGCTATAATTGTTACTTATGTATCGATAAGACGTTTTTCTTGCAAGCAAAACTCGAGCGTATTCGAACGATAAACGATTATCTCGCTCCATGGTCGCGTTCTACTGCAGTGAAGGAGCTGGAGCGAGCGGGTTTCGAATTAAAGCGGATCGCCAGAAAAAGCGATTCTTGGCAAGCCACGGCGCGCCCTTCACTGCACATCTTACACAACATCGTTCGCGCGGAAAGCGCAATAACGAAAGGAAAGAGAGAAGTATTATGATGAGGGAGGTCCTGCGCTGCTACGTGTGTGCGTTTCTCCAGACTGCGCCTGCGACTCTCTGGCTGATATATATATATATATATACCCTATACTACTCTATGTATATATAAGCGCTTCAATTTCTCGCTGAATGAGCAGCAGCAATCGACTTTTTTTTATTCTGACAACGGCTGCTCTGCACACTTTTTTCCTCATTCTCATTTCTCTCCCTCTCTCGTTCTCTCTATCTCTTTCCACTTTCTTTTCACGCCCAAAAACGCGCTCATTTTCTCACGAATGAGCGGAAAGGTTCATCTCATCGGCTCGAGTTGCAGTTGGCATGAATTATGCATTCGAGCAGCGCTACCGTCGTCGCTTCTTCTTCTTCTACTTCTTCTTCTTCTTCTTCTTCTACTGTGCGTCTGTATTAGCCTGCGCCACGGGCACTATATGTGCATGTGTATTAGTATAAGAAGAAACTGACTCCATTTTGGCTGATCTATGCATTAAGCGAGTGCCGCAATCCGATTCGATAATCGGCCAGATCTAAATGGGCTTTGCGATGATACACGCTGCGAATGTCAAATTGAATGTGGATTAAGAGATTGGCTTTGGTGCATTCGAGCTCGAAGCTCGAGCGCGACGATGTATAGCCGTGCAGAGATCGCAGCGAGATCAGCTGTGTAACGCAGCACTGAACATGTTGAATGTTATACGCGTGCGTGCGCCCAGTGCGAGTCTCGCGCAAATTTGTGCGAGCGACGTTTCACTATAACTCTCGAGAGTCAGCGAAAACACGCTCTTAGCGTCAAAAAGCCATGTTTCCGATATTTATCACTGGCGATTTCCACCGAACGCGCAGCAGCTCGCTCTTCCATGAGCTATTAGTGGTATACGAGCGTGCAGTTGGCAATTATCGTTTTCATAAGATCAAAAGCGCCCGTATTCGCCTACTACCCGTAGCATCCATTTCCTCGCAGGGCCAGATAGCGGAGGGTCCGCGCAAGACACGGCGGACTGCAACTTCGCAGTCCAAAGGCGCCATCGAGATGTTTTCGTGCGTCGAGCATTGAAAAGTTACCCTCGTAATTCACATGATTATGGCCAAGTGAGTCGGGCGCGACATTTTCTACTTTGCGGCCCATAGTAAGTATAGAGTCGCTCGCTAAGCTGCGGCCTCGTGCGCGTCGCGCTCGTAGCCTCGAGTACGTAGGTAGGTATACCCGGCCGCAGCTGACCGAGCCGCTAACGCCGAGCACTGCTATTTTTGAATCGTAATTGCGCGCGCGAGCTCGCCTTAATGGAACGAATACGCTGCCGTGCAGATACCAAGAAATGACAAGCCGAGCGGAAGGTGTGCGAGAGAGAAAAACAACGACGGAAATTGATCGACGTACGCCAAGTGCATGCAGCGAACACGGCTCCAATGACTAACGCCGGCACGATTAGTCGATTTTTGGATTTACTGCGAGCGAGCAGGCTCGCGTTGATTGAAATGTGGAATCGCCAACGGCTCGATTGAAAATAGATTCAGCGCCATCGACGTTTGACTCGTCGGATATGTTCCAAGCGCGGCGCGCTTATAGCCCGCTCCCGAATGCCCCGCAATGTGAAACTCGATCGCCGCATTATCGCAACGACAAATGGACAATCTATATACGCGCATCGGCAATTGCGACTCAATTGTATAAATTACTACTTAATCGGGCTTTATTTCTTTTCGCCAACTGCGCTGATCGTTTTGATTTTGCAGCTCTGTAGCTCTATAGAATCGCCACCGCGTCTTTATCGATCGCTGTTGGCTTTCGCCCGCTTCCTCGTCTCTATATAGGCTGCAGCGCGCCGACCGACTCTTCATTTTTAGACGATAAATTATTTTTATTTTTAGATTTTCGATTGCAACCCAAACGAATCGTGACGTGCAACGCAGCTTACTTTTTTTTTACTCTCTTCGGATGACCTTTTGTGCCTTCGTAAATACAAACATCTCCTTTCGCACATCTCCTGTACGCACAGAACGAGGTTCATTTTTAAAACAAATACAAACTGAGACATTTTTCGCTCATTCCAATAACCGCAGCTCGGAAATATTATATATGTATTTTCGCCAAGAGATGCCCAAGTCCAGTTTATTTTAACGATGCACACAGATAATGGAGTGAAAATCAGATTGACTATTGTCCTAATGGGTGTGCGAGCGAGAAAGAAATAGTTATAAATATGGAATATTGCCGCTCAAGCTTGGCGATATGGTTTATTATATAGCGCAAAGTATAATTAACTAACTCGTCGCAGAAATTCAGCGCTAGCTTGACTCTAATTCATTGAATATTCCTTGCTCGCCATTGGCATTTGATCTAGCCCGTAAAATCTGAATGGCCTGAGAGCTTTGTATAATTTTACTGATCACATTGAAAAGCTCTTGTAATTCTATTCTAGTCGTGGGGGAAAAAAACTGAATTACAACGTTCAGAGTTAGCAGAGCCGAATAGGTATTCTAATTTTTAATATAGCAAATCCGATATAGATTAAAAAATGGGCACAACTCAATAGAAATCCTGACACAACGTGCAAAAAAGCCGCAGATCGTTGAGTCACTTATCGCATGTCGTCTTCCTCGTCGTCTTCGACTCAGTAGTTATGGTTTTGTCGTTGTTGTCAACGAAAGCTATATACACGACGTTATAGATACATAAAACCGACGTTTTCTCTCTCTCTCTCACTCTCGAGCATGCACGATACACGCGCGCACGTACATGGAGAAATTACGTGTTTCTGAGACATATGGGTCAGTGAGAAAAAAATATATGTACATTCGCAGAAACACCAAGAGAACATTGGCACGATGAAGAAGACGAAACAAAGAAGATAAAGAAGAAGCGCTAAAACAAACGAAAGAAAAAGAGATGGAGCGAACAGAGCAAAGTGCAGGGCAGAGTATATTATTAAGAGAGGACTGACGTGTGCGAGCATCGGTGCGGCTGACCCTTGTCGCGTTCTGCTTTTTTTCTCGCTCTCTATACCTATCGCAATCCACGTATTTTGCATAGAGACCATCTGTATATTATAAAACTCGCGACGCTATTGCTGCTGCTGCTTCTGTATCAGGCAGAGTATATATATATATATATATATAGCAACATCAACAGACAACGTCGACGTTGACGACGACGACGACGACGACTATGAGAGGGGAACTTTAATTACGTAAGTAGGTCGAGAAGGGGCGCCTAATTTATCCGCGACGTGTGTAGGTGAGCTACTCTGCTGTTACCGCTGCTGCTGCTGCGCTTGTTACTATACAGGGCTTTTGCAATATTCGCTGCTGTCGCTGTCGCTGTGTTGAGTGACAGAGAGAGAGGGAGAGATAGAGAGAGAGAGAGAGAGAGAGAGAGAGAAAGAGAGAGAGAGAGAGAGAGAAGAGAGAGAGAAAGAGAGAGGGTCGACGACTCTATACGATGACAATGTCGAGCGAATGATATATACATGTACCTATATATGCATGTACCTATATATTATGTGTCTGTATGTTAGAGCAGTGCTCGTGGTAGATTTCTCACCGGTGAGTGTTCCGGTTTTTGTCGACGTTGGATATTATGTAAGCTTTTATGTGTGTTCGCTGTGCTGCATTCCACGTGCAAGTGCAATACGTATATAATATGCTCTTTCGGATGTACACACGCGCACACACATCTATACGGGTGTCGGTAAGTATACGGCGTATTACACTACACAGTGTTCGTGCACGCGGATACAGGTATATATATATATATATATATATATATAAATAGCACGCAGTCTTGGCGAGACACGATCCGCTCCTATTAAGTGTCGATGAATAAAGGCACTAACACGAGATAGTATTGCCGAGTTGCGAATAGGACCACTGAATTCGTCGTTCGATAGTCAAGAAAGCAAAGCAGTACATCGTTATCATCCGCGATCATTCGTACTCGCTGCGGCGGATTAATCAAAATTGAGCCTGCCCTTCTCATGGCTCTTGACGCGCATCGACCTTGCACATTTTAACCTATATATTTATATTATGCTTGCCAAATGCATAACGTTCAGCCGTGTTTATTATTTCATTTCACAATTCTATCAAGTTGACTCACAAATGACTTATGGAGCTTGTAGTAAATAAATATGCTGGAGTTGGACGTTCGAAATTCAAATTCGATGAAGGACAATCGTTGTGTTGCTGCGTGCCGTGCGTCTCATATCATGGTCATTGTTTCGGTGCTTGCTTGCCCGAACACTGCCATTGGCTATATATGTTGGTTACTCGGCCGCCTAGCCGAGTATTGCATACATAATATGTAAGTGAAATGTGAATTGTGTGTGTATGTGTCTATGAGCAAGTGAATCAAACGTTTAAACATTAATAAACGTTTGTACGATACGATACTTTGGTTAAAATATGCGTATCGTTATTGACGGTTATCGTATAAACATAGTTTAATGCCGCAAGAATAAATACTTCCCACATCTTCCCGCAATTAATTTCATTCATCGCAATTTTTACGATTCTAGTTCACAATTGCAGATTCATTAACTGCTGTCTAAATCAGGTAAATCTTATTTGTTACTTTCAACTATTTACGTGTCAAATGGGGGCCTTTCTCAATTCGAGCGATAATTCACCATTCAAATAGTATTTTCGAAAAACCTTTGAAATATTCATTATTTTACATTTTCGTAATGAAAATGTATATACTCGCAGTATTGATACAAAAAATGAAGTAATTTTTAAACATTTTGCAGTTCATTATACGTTACGTCAGTATTAGAAGAGTTCATATCGTTCTTCTAGAGGTGAAAAAGGCAGGCACCCACGATGAAAAAACGGCCCCCTTAAAAAATGAAAATTGTCCATATTAGCTGAAAGAATAATTACTGCTGGAACTTTTCGTACTTAAGCTGTATGTGTATGTGTGTGTGTGTGTGTGTGTGTTTAATATAATTTAAGTTAGTAAATTTCGTAGTTAACGAATTCTAAAACTTTAGCACGTAGTCTGGTAAGGAAACACATACACACATTGGCAGAGTTTAGCGGACACCTTGAACAGTCTGACCTAGATAAAGGTACATACAGCGTTACGTACATACACACATATAAGAAGGGCAAAAAAGAGTTGGCTCGTAGAGGTAGTTGTAAATTTGCATTTTTTGTACATTTACAGCGGCGTATTATGCTCATTTGCCCCTAGTCTCTCTTCGCTCTTGCACACGTTTTTTACTAAAGTAGCTAGTATATATAACTTGCCTTGGAGTTGCACATGTATATATGTGGCATATTTAAACGTATCTATACACATTACAAACTGCTTGATTTTGCAGCAGTGGAATATAAGGGGCTGAACCTATTCTAGCCCGTGTACTATTGTTACTATACCGCTTAAATTAATGCAGAGGTCCCTTACTACGCTGCGTTACGTTTTGAACTGTTACAGAATGAATGCCTTCAATATAAAAAGCGCCCAGAGCCAGACTTTGCTTGGAGTGCGCAGATCAGCAATGTAACGCGGAAAATTTGCAGCTCGTAATATACGTGCACGAGAAAGGGGATGATGTGTCGGGGAAGAAAATGAATGCACATAATACGTGTCCTGCGCTCGGAGAAGCGCGTCGTTCTTTACTCTTTGCGACTGGACTTTTCAAAAAATATTACACGGTAGTTTATTCTTGTTTAGTAGTGCTCGACAGAGTCCACATATTTTTCTGCGAGCTATGCCACTATACACTGTGACGTCTCTGTGCCTCGAGCGCCACATTTATTGCATTTATTCAACGTGACTCAATGTATTTTTATATCCACTCGAAAGTAAAATGAGTTGCGCAGCGGCAAAAACTAGCTTCGGTTTATACAAAACATTCCTGGACTTGGCCCCGTGTGGATTTCTCGTTATCTCGAATCGACAACTGCATAGCAATCGATGCCCTCTAGGATTATAATTAGCCGTATCCGCAATTACTTGGACTTATGTGGCACTAGCTAAAAAAAGATACGATTTGTTTGGATCACTACAGTCTCAATGACTACAGAGCCCAGAAGATAGTCTCGGTTGGTGATTAGGTATATTCAAGCGGCTGTTGCGGAATTATAGCCTTCGAGTGCTACCGGCCGCTAGCGAAATACATCGAAGTAACGGTTTCAGGAGAGTGTCTCGTGTAAAAGTAGTTGTGCGAAAATTTTTTCATAATGAAGAAAGAATAACATTTTTGCAAGAGCCGGAGCGTAACACAATCAGAATTATGGAAGCAAAACCGAGCGTCCACAAATCGTAATGTGTACGCGTGCGTGTGTATTAAATGTGTGCTGCATCTGTCGCTGTTGAGTTTGGACGCGGCGATCTGGTGCGGTGGTGATGAGGAGGGGGCATAGGCGGGAGGGGAGGAGGAGGAGAAGAGCAGCCGGAGACAAGGGACACCTTGTTATGAGCTATGACCTTATCTCGAGCGTTTTCCCTCGTGCGCGCGAATCGTTGCGCAGAACGTCCCATGCGTAAGGCTTATCTCAAACGCAGCTTGTGATGCATACACACACACACACACACACACACACACACACACACACACACACACACACATACTGCATACCATAATTTGCTTTCTCTCTCTCTTTCTCTCTCTCTCTCTCTCTTTATCGAACTGAACTAATGGCCTATACCGAGCCGATAAGATAATATTACACGTGAGCACATAGGCGTACGCACACACCTCGATGCCGTTTTTACGCCGTTTTTTGCAGTGTTGCTTTGTAACGAAAAAAGCCACAGCTATATGTGCGATACTTTTGTTCGCGCGCACGCGACTGTATATATTTGCGCGCTCACAGTTCGCAGAGCACAGGCCGAGCGATCGATTATTTATTTTACCTTAAGACCGACTGCTGCCGGATTGTCAACAAAGATACGACACGCGAGCGCATTTCCATTGAACTATAGCTGCAATCGGAAGCAATTGCTAGCCCGGCGAGTGCATTGCGCCGCGCGCTTCGAATATTATCGCGCTTATGCGATTCAATGTGAGTTTCCCTTTCAGTGACTGCACAAAACAAAGTCGCACTTTTGATGGAAATACCTCGTTATTATGTGTACTGTGTAATGTAAACGCGCAATAAGTGTCCCTACGCGTGTAAACCGAGGCCGTATAAACCGGTTTTCGAAAATCAACGCAGCACTTGCTGTCGTTATTATTCTTGATGGTACATCAAATGAAATTTACTGCTTATTTAATGCTCGCAGTATTTCGAATTATCGGGGCCACTATTCGCGCGCTAAATGGGTTGCGAGTGCGATCAACTGCGTTACTGCGTTTCCTACTACCTATACGGAGTTAACATTATCGCATCGTTGAAATTTAATTCTGCGTTGGCTGTGGCGGTGTTCACTGTGCGCCCGCAACACGTGAACGATATGAACGATATCATCACCCGATGTTTTCGAATGGTAGAAAATTTTTCAAAAGCGGAATCAATTCATAAATTATTAGACTGAAGCAGGAAGACGTACCTAGGTATACTATAGTCGGAGATGTGTAGAGCCTCGCTTTAAAAAAAGCAACGGATATATGCGCCAGAGTATCTTCGTGGTATTCCACATGCACATGCAGTGACATTTTTTTTATACGCCCGCACGTCTTGAGGCAAATCAATAGATGTAGCGAGAATTTAATAATCTCTGTCTTCTCCAAGGACTCGGACTCTGAGAAAGAGTCCGTTACCGCGCCGATACATTTGCCGTCGAGCTTGGATATTCAAGCTTCATTGATTTTTCCTTGTGTACGCACACGAAGCTTTGGCTTGCTTTTTTCCAGGACCGAATGGATACTCATTTATTTCTTTATTGGTCTGTAAACTTGAATACGCACGCACTCGTATATATAAATACAAGTAGGCGAATCGAGGAAAAAAATGTAAACTGGATTTTTTTCTCGAAAGTAAAAAGAGGGAAAGAGAGAAAGCAAAACAACTTTTCGTGCTTTGAGCCGTGCACGCGTATACGTGCATATAATATAATATACATGAATACATATATGCATACATTTGAATCTGTTGAAAAATCCTTCCTCAAAATGCAAATCTTAGCTTAGCCAAGCCAGAACAGCAAGAGCGTCCAGCAGCTCAGATCTACATAGAGCACTAGAGATCTGAAATTCGTATAACAATATATACTGCTGACTGTATCTGTTCCACACGGAAGCACGCCTTGGATTTTGTGCCCAAGAGCAGCAGTGGCTAGCCATCGGTCAGGCCGACGGGGATATATAGCTGCGCTGCTACTTGCTCTTCATCTAGCTTTACGCGGTTAGTGTGAATGGGACTGGAGATAGCGGTGAACCCGTGGCTGCTCGCGCCGAGTTACTCTGCTGACCTATGTCACGTCGCGATAACGTAACGAATAACCTTGCCTCGGCTCGAGCGCCCCATCCACCTTTCGCTCGAGCCAATACTAGCGTATACACACGTTATAATACCTGCACATCTTTACGCGTTCAACGTGCAGTGTAGTCGAGCTGGCACATTTTCATACTTTTGCAGCCACACAATCGTTAACTGTATTAACTTGTAAAGTTCGATATTTTTTGCGCTGATTAATGAATACAAAAACCCATTGGAAATTCGAGGCCTGATGAATCGCTAACGCATGAGGATAAATAAGTGCGCGAGCTTGTATTGCTAAAGCGTGTCTGGATGTTAATCTACCGTATACATATTCATTTGTGCGATTGCGGTGTTGATCGTTCCTGCCCAAACATGCGGTTTACTTTTCATTTAGCTCCACTTTCGGCCTATGCGCACACGAGTGATATGCAGATAAGTTAAATAATCCACAAGCCGCCAAAGGTGCCATGTTCCTATACAGAAAACGCTTATAGCTTGTTAGCCACTACTCTTCTTTTTTTTTGATTTTTCAATTTTCGAGCCAAAAAATCATATTTGCATTCAAAATTAACCAAAAAAACATGGATAATTTCTATATTTGTTGAAACTCGATTGATTTATTATTTTGCACCTATTAATCATTTTAGGTTTTAACACTGGTGTGACCCTTTAATGTATACGGATCAAAGATAGGTGTAAGAATGACACTGCATGACCGTAACAAGTTTACTCGGATACTGTAGTCAAATCTATTAAAGTATCTAGTAAAATCTACTCAAGTTGTTGTTACTTTCTTTCTATATAGTATAATCTACTATGGCCTCTAGTCAATTTTATTTATTTTTTCTCAGTGCAGGCACGTAATATACTACTTCCAACTATAAAATTTTTAAAATTTGGACGTTCGCAGTTCAAATTCCGCTTGTGTTCGTTACAATGTTAATAATAATTTTCAATTCGTTTGTGTACGATCAGTGGATGCTACTAGCAATTGGTTTGTTGTTAAATAAAAATGGAAAATCAGCAATTGAATTTCAAGACTTTGTCAGAAAAGTACGCAAGAACGAAAAAAGAAGACCGCGTGGTGTATAGAAAGCAAATACGAAGTCTTGGCATAGCGAACTGAAGAAAGTCGCGGGAAAAGAGGCTCTACTTATCGTAAAGCCTTCGTCAAGAAAGGAAAAAAGACGAGCGCGGCGCGCTGTACGCGACGCTCTTACGACCGAAACAATCGACTCATTAAAGCCACAACTCGAATTCACTGGTTTCAAAGTCTCGGGCGCACAAATATAGCTCTCCCTACAACAAGAGTAGTAGAGGTTCTTCGCCTCAAGCTCGTTTTTTCGTTCAGTGAATGCGTGGATCTTTTTGCCCCTAACGCGTCTGCGACGACTACGGCTTACCTTGTATATAAGCGCCGCACTTGTGTTACTACGATGCGTGTCGTGACGCAAGCATGCGCAAGGGTACTCTGCCTACATCTGCAGCGCATCGAGCTCGGCCGTGGCATATAACAATTACACACGACTAGTTCGAATATTTTTATACGTAATATATATACGTACTTGAAGACGCGTCACGCTTTTCTGCAGCAAAAACAGCGGGAGTCTGACGCGCGTATGCGTTCGCTTATGCGTTGCATTTGCGGCACCCGCTTGCACACTGCTTTTATTTCAAGCAGCGCGCGACCCATTGTTTAAACAATCGGGTTTTATCTACTATCCACAGATGCTGATTTACCTCTGCTTTATTCCATTTTCGTGCAAATACTTCACTATGCGTCAGTTAAATATCTACCCGCACTCAGCGATTTTCTGAATTGCCTCTGTCCTAGAAATATACTGGGCTAGCATTTATGCATGCCCAAATGAAAATCTCACTAGCTACATTGATCGTGTAGACGTAAATTTCCAACTTCAATTTTGAATCGGACCAATCATTAATCTCTGCTTCATTACAAAGATCTAATGCTCGCCAATCGCTCAATATTCGTGTCATTTGGATTAAACCTCGCTATCCACCCGCTGCCGATGCACGCCTGTACTCTCTCTCTCTCTCTCTCTCTCTCTCTCTCTCTCTCTCTCTGGTCTCTGATGTATATAACCCACATGAGCGCAAATCAATTGTAGCTTCAAGTAATTTATGCTAATCGATATTGAGCCTGCTCCTGTGGCTTATAATATAGGCCATCCTTTTATTTTGTTTTTGGTTAGCAAGTTGGAAATAGGGGGATAAAGCTTTGACACTTGCACTGCACTAAAAATGTCAAAACACTGAGGTAAAAAGATGAAATATAAATTTTCTTGGAAAATACAAAGTACACATACGTATATCGCAATTGGGGCGTGTGCCGACTCGGAGGCGCTATTTATGCACTTGTTGTTTACGGAAGTGACGTGCATCGATCTCCTGCGAGAGGGATGTTCGTATTCGCTCAGAGCGCTCAGGTCAGCAGCTTTTCGGGTTTCGGTAAATTTACAACTCCACCGTATATTCTTCCACGCCAGATTGTGGTTTCAATTTTTCTTTCATTTTTCTTTCACAACTTTTACAGCCACTACGTGCGTAATTTATCGGACCGCTTAAAATAGAACATTTTGAAATACGATTCTTTAAGCTTTAAGTACCTCGATCTGCTCAACCGAAATAATATTAAATATTTACATTGTACCTTTTGTTTTTTGTATGCGAGCACTTTTAAATAAGCGTCAATTTTAGCTTTTTTTCCTTGTTTCGCATCAAAGCACATTGAAGAGACTGGACAAATAATTCCATACTACTGCTGGACGTGATTCAACAATTTTCATAAAATTCATGTGTTTTTATATATCTCTTGGTACAACCGTGGTTGATGTTAACATTCATTATCCTCTTTGTTCGACTGTGCCTAGCTGTTTTTCTTGTTCCAACTTTCGTTTCTTCTCGTTGTCTTGCTTTTTCTTTGTCTCGTATTCTTGCTGTAGCATATCTTGCGCTTGTCCTTGTCTTTTTTTAGTCTTCTTTACGTTTGCCAAGTAGCAAGTTTCTATTTATCTATCCACATCTATATTCCATGTACACGATACAAGAGTATATTTGTCCTTTTCATCTCGATATTTTTTTCTCGCTTGAACCCGACAATTTTCATAGCATTCTGGTCCTGGCATTGCTCGAATATTATATTTGTAAATAAGAATCAGCTAGCTTACTTCTTACTTACCTACTTGCGACTTGCTAGTTTTACTTACAATTTCAAATGAAAAAAATAATGTATATTGGAGTTAATTGTTTTTTTGACTTTTGTATATAGATTCTATTCTACTTTTTTACAAATATGTTTGAGTGCATTGGTTTTTTGAAATGAAAAAAAATGAAGGATTCTCTAAAACGTAATTATCGTTTGACTTATCAGACCTTAGAAATGCCTTTAAGCTTTGATATTTGAAAAGGTTTCAGTAAAAATAAAATCAATTATGAGATGGATGCAAATAATAATTATTGCTCGTGGCTGCGTCTCGGTGTTGAGCAATGAGTATAGCGATTTAAGTTTTTCCATAAATTAAATCTTTTGTTCTTTCTTTACGCATATTATGAACCTGCAGTATTTAATTATGAGTACACTGCTTGAGAATTAGCAATTTATATAAATACAAAACGCAAGGAATCATACGAAGAAGAGGAAAAAGAGATGCCGTTGGAGAAAAATTATTATCGTGAATTGTAAATGTCAGTGAGGATTCAACCTCACTTGAAATTTCCTTATGCATGGCAGTGAGCGCATGTTGAGCTCAATTTGAAGACCCTTGACCGACACACCGCAATCATTTCTGTTGCCTTTTGAGAATCGTAAATGAATTCATCTAAGGTGACATAACTGCGGGACGATACCATACATTGATTCGTTACCATAGAAATCGCGTGCATTCAATTCTCTATACTTTCTCTAAGTTTAAAGTGTCTGAAATTGATCGCACAATCGAGTTGATAATGTTTAATACTTGGTATGACCCTATAACTGCTGTTTTGTACGTCTAAGCGACGGCACGGTTACACTGGCTTGAGAGTTGATGTTGTTGTTGTGCTGCTGCTGCTATTACGCTCATCTAATTGACAATAGCGCGACAATGTGGACACTGAAACGTTCACGATGGTAAAGTCTAGGCGCGCGCAAAACCAGCATTTTGGAGAATAACTTTTTGTGCTGCTGTTGGTGTTGCTGGCATTGACATTGCTCTGTTGTTATATGCCACACTCCTGTGCTGCTTATAATTATTCCTATACCACACTTAAGCCTTAAGACTAAACCCTTTACTTGCGGAATGCACATATTACACAGGTAACCTGTTGGCGAGCTCTTTTCATTCACCTGAAAATTAAATAGTTTTGTATAATCTTTTTTATACTCAGAGTTTTCAGGTGATCGTCGATTCATTAAAATAGAAAAGCATTCGGGTTGAGCTGCGAGCATCAAAAATTTTCGCTTCCAATGAAAAAGCTCGGGAAGCCTACCTGCGTTTTACGACTACATCATAATATATAGTTCCACGAATCTACGCATGTTTGTAGGGAGGTATAAACTTCAGCTGTGCCATGAAAAAACACTTGATAGCAGATAAATCCGCTCACATATCGCGCGGGTATTATATGACTGGAGGGCGATCTGCGAGCGTCGCACGAAGAAGACCAGGCGGTTTATGTACGCGTGCAAGTTGTTTTAATGACATATTTATCCGTTAAATCGCTGCGTAAGCTCCGTGCATCGGGCTGCGTGCTTTTGCGTCGGTAAATATAGACTCAATCTAGGAGAAAAAAGGTTACCGAAAAGTCCATGACAAGGGAGGCGAGGACGCCGCTGCCGTGCGCCGTCGCTGCAGCGGGAAGCCTCTTTTTTCATCGTATCAGTTATCATTACACACGTTGCGCTCGCGAATCAATATTTAATAGTTATTGCTTGAAAGTCTCATTCCTGGCGTTACGTTCCTACAATTTTCCTGCGTGTCTGCAGTTTGCTCGACATTTAATATAAACCTGCGATATATCTTTCTCGCTACCGCTCACTCGATGTTATATTATATTGCAAGAAAATCGTAAGAAATGCTTGGAAAACAAGAATATTATTTAAAAAACTCATCTTTTTACTTAAAAATTGTATGAAAGAATGTAAAATACACATTAAAAAAAATTAAGAAAAAAATATAAAGACGATTCTCAGTGAAGTCGAATGTGCAAAACACGTAAAATCGTCAAAAATATATTTTCGATGTATTAATGTAGCCTGTGCGCCTTAATATTATATCAACTCTGTATTTTTGTTGTTGTGCATTTATATAAAACGGTAGGAAGATAGCAATTTATGCTGCGAGGGACATTGTATAAAACATCATTACTTTCTACTACGTCGTCGTTTTGTTCATTGTTAACTCGTTGTTTTTCGCTATCTATAAAATTACGTCATGTAATGATGGTTTTGTTGAAAATATTGTCCTACTAGCACGACAATTTGTTCGGCCTCGTTCTGTAATGGCCAATGTATTTACTTTCTTTCCCTCGCATTAATCGCGTGTACATCGACATTTTCCGCAAACTCGCGACAGCTACTTGCTCATTTTGTATGCACCTCACACCTCGAGGTAAAGTATCCGATTGTGCGCCCCAAGCGTGTAATTCGCATATTTTTGCCGGTTTATATGGTTGCTGCTTTGCGAGAGTGTCGCGCATCGCACTGCTGGTGACATGTCTGCGCATATGCATATTACGTCGCTTGAAGCATCGTCTTCACGCGTATTGTCTTTTTCGTCGAATAAAGATGAAAAATAAAGAGAGGAAAAGTGACTGTGGCGGTGTCAGACGCACTCGCGCGTACCGACCCACTCTGTGTCTGCGCAACACACGTGAAATGTATAAAATAACACACAACGAGCGTAAGGCGGGCACGTATAGGTTGATGGCGATGCGCAAGGGGGATAAGCGCCTTGCGAGCTCCGTAGTACAAGCGGAGCCAATGACTCGCATGGCCTCGTTATCGGCCTCGTATAAGACGTTCGGGTCTCAAGAGCGTGACCACCCTGGTGGTCGTCGACCGATCTACTGAACAAGCGTCGAAACGTACATGAGAAAGAGAGAGAGAGAGAGAGAGAGCAAAGAGAGAAACAAGAGAAAACTGCGCACCAAGTCGATTTACATTTCTTGTAAATCGTGTTCAGCCGTGCGTTCGACGCTGCGTAAAAGTTCGTATGTGGTCAACTGTCAACTTGACCAAGAACTGAATGCACTCGAAAATTACCCAAATCAATTGCTGTGGAATAATCGAGCTCATTATATACAATACATACAATGCGACGAATTTTTCGGGTCTTAAAGCTGGATGGTGTGTTCTGCGCGCCATTTTTCTCAATGAATTTGTCACCCAGGTCGTGGAAATGTTCGGTGGTGGTTGTTGTAGGCCCCCGAAAAAGCTCGCATTTATGCGAGAATATTCGCATACTTACATATCGAAGAAAAGAGTGAAAACGTTTGCGATATGAGCATATTTACGAGTAATGTATAGGATGTAATATATTAGCAAGCGTCAAAAGCACCTAACCATTGCACCATTTGTAGAATATTTCTATATAAATAATCCATCCGCATTCCCTTTCTATGTTCGTGTGCGGTGAACAGTGTACACACAATCGCACATTGCGCACATGCACATTGCACACGTTGACACACGTATAGCTGACACAGAGCGCGAGTGTTTCGTGTCGCATCGACCGCTCGTTCAATGGAAAATTCAAACAAAATAAATATCCCCACGAGCTCTCGCGACTGCACCGGGTTCTCATCCTCGTTGTCTTCGTTGTCGTCGCGTCTCGTGAGGGCTACTAAGTATACACGTTTATCCGAAGATTCGATCGTATAGACTAAAAGTGAATCGATCTTTTTTCAATGTACATATACACTGTATATGGTCGCGTTTTTGTACTTCACGCGAAAAAAGCATCTCCCTATTTCGCTCGCGCTTTTTCTTGTGCTGAATGAAACAAACGCTGCTGTATCGGAGCGAGAAAGAGAATCCGTGCCATGCTGCCGCCGGCAAGAAAGCTAAGTGGGTGGGGAAGACCCTCTGCCGCGTGCGAGCTCGCGCGCGAACACGAAAGAAACAAAGGAAAACAAGGGCCGACGGCCTTTGCTACGCTCTGTTATTCTCTCTCTCTCTCTCTCTCTCTCTCTTCACTCACTATTGCACACAACGCGGAGAAAGTTGCAAAAAGACAATGAAGAATATACTCCACAAGAGAAAGAGTGAGAACAGGTATATACAGAAGATCTTGAAAGTGCAGGTATACTGCACGAGCGAAAAAAAAGTGTGAAGATCCGGGCATATTGGGCCATACACGTAGACGACGAAGAAAAAATAAGCAAAAGAGGCCACTTGTTTTCAAGTACCTTGGTGCGCGTAACATTTAACGATGTATTGCGAACCAGCGGAGCACTGAGTTCACAGTATCTATACGCGCATTGCAATTGTGCACATGTTTGCCAGCGATGCGAATGTATACGATGCTCTGGTGCGATATGCACCGAGCGCGACTCACTTAATCGCTTTTGCTTAGCTGCTTCTATTGACAATTTTGACTTATTCGTGCTATTGGCCAGCAATTGCTTGAACCTCCTTGCAACGGATCGACAATAAATGCTAACACTATCTTCCGACTTACCAATTATTAAAACTCGTTTTACTTTCATTTTCTCTCTTGCGACCTAAGTAATAATATCGACTTGAAATAGCCCATTCCGCGTGTAGTTGCCGCCATCGAATAACTGTCCTTAATCACAGAGTGATTTGTTCTATGTAAACCCATACTCATATAATGTAAACCGATGCAAAATCCTGTTATAAATTTTTACAGTAGACTAGTCGAAAGTCGAATTTCAAGGGACATTCACATTTTTCTAGCTTAGAGAACTTTTTGACTTAAAAAGAGTCTAGCAGCTTCGAGTATAGGGTTAAAAAAAATTTGGATTTTGCAGTTCTTTGAAAAAATAACATATTAAAGTACGCTCGAACTTTTCTATTGAGAGTTGAGAAATAGACTGAGTTATGACAGGTCTTATGTTTTCAATTCAATAATAATTTCATTCGTAGATTATGAAGAACTTGATGAAAAAAATGTTATGAGTGAAAAATTTCTTACAATCTTTAAAAAACATATCTAAATTTTTTCTGAACTTTTTGGGTTATTCTTGGTTTTTTTAATTTTACCATTTTTAGTAAAATCCAAAAATTTTCTTGAAAAATTAAACAAAATAAAACAAAAAAATAAACAATTCAGGAGTGACTACGTGTTTGATTGACGTATAAAGAAAATTTACTTAACTTGTATGCGGTTTTTTTAGTATGCTTTAGACCTATGAGTCAAATCTCTTTCGATTGACAAATTTGGGTCACAATCAATTTTTTAAAGCCCTAATTTTAGTTCAAATTTTTGGCAAAAATCAGAAATAAATAATTTCGATAGACCGTCGCTAAAATTTAGCCGATATTACATTTAACTCGAGTATTTCACAAAGTATAGCTCTCGAATTTTCAAAAAGAATATCAATGTGCGAAAAATAACTAGCTAAACGATGAAATTTCTCTTATATTAATGTTAAAACTTCAACGTTTTTTCTCTTATTTCAACTAAGAAGAAGGAAACAAACTAAAGGATTTGGTTGTCATTTGTTGAGTAATCTACTTACAAGGAGACCATATGAGATGCGGGTCACCAAATGTCCTAAACAATTTTTTTGTGGTCTCCTGGTACCTAATAATGAAGCCGCCTATGTTTAGTTTGATCAAATGGGCCTTAGGGCCCATTTTAAAAATCATTTTCTATTTTATTAAAAAATCTTTGTGATTTTCTAACTCGTAACAGAACGTCTTAAACGAAAAATTGCAGAATGAAAAATTCTTAGAATTAGTCAAAGAATACATCTGAATTTTTTTTAAATTTTTGAGACCTGCTATCACCTATTTTCAAAGGCCTAAATTTGAGGAGTTTTTACGTTTTTCTTAAAAATTTCAGAGACCTTTGAAAGTTGGTGATAGCAGGTCTCAAAAATTCTGAAAAATTTCAGACATATTCTTTGACTAATTCTAAGACTTGTTCATTCTGCAATTTTTCGTTTAAGACGTCCTGTTACGAGTTAGAAAACCACAAAGATTTGTTAATAAACTAGAAAATGGTTTTTAAAATGGGCCATAAGGCCCATTGGATCGAACTAAGCATAGAGGGCTTTATTATTACGTACCAAGAGACCAGAAAAAAATGTTCAGGACATTTGGTGACCCGCATCTCATGTGGTTTCCTTGTTAGTTCCTGGTAAAAAACGCTTACTATAACTAAGTCAATTATCTTTCGAGATTACCCTTTGTTCTTTTTGTTTTTGTGATCGCTAGTGTTGATATGTACGTATATATGAATTGTAGGTGACAAAGGAAAAACAAATATAGAGTGATTAGGTCGCTATAAAAAAACTGATAGGACAGGCGTTTGGTATTTTTTCAAATTTATCGAATTTTTCAGAAATATCGGAGTGCAGTAAAACAGCTGTTTGTTCATAAAAATGAACGTAGGACATTTAAAAACCGCTGCCAATTTATTGGCAAAAAGCTTCCTCATAAAAAATAATATTAATAAAAGGGATCGGTTATTAAAAGAAAAATTCTTATTTAATTTTTAAATTCACTGTCTAGGGTCCTAGAATAGAACTACACTTCTATATTAGCCAAAGGGCCGAGAAAACAAACCCCGTGCAAACCAAATTGTCCTACGACGTCTGGTTCCCAATCTCGTTTTCAAGCCTATCACAGAATTTCCTCTATGGAAGCAAAAAAACAACTTTCATTTCGAGTCGTTAATTTTCATAATATTCTGTGAATCTCTATTTTTTTGGTCTTAAATTAAAGCCTGGCTGCTGCTTCCATTCTAAGAACCGTAAAAAAGTATAAAATTCCTTCATTATACATGAAAAAAAATCGAAAAAAATGTTTTTCTAAAAAAAAACCATTTTAAAACACGATACAATGAAGCATAATTTTAACTACTCTCTAAAATAGTTTTGACGCTTTATACGACAACACACACACACACCACACACACACACCAACACACACACACACACACACACACACACACACACACATACATGGAGCACAACACTCCCTTGATGAAGTCAGAAGCGAGAACCACACTCACCAGATGGCAACAGAAAGGAGTATCAAAAACTCACGGAGACTCAAGGGTAGCGCCGGAAGCGAGAACCACACTCACATGATGTAGCCGACAGAGCAATCGGGCCCTTGCCATCGGCGGCAGAAGCGAGAACCACACTCACAAGAGGGCACTAGACAGCGAGTTCTAATACTCAACTCAGGAGGAGACGCCAAAATGTGTGACCACGCAGTAGACGGCTCTGAAAAAGGGGATACGACAATCGAGATGGCTTCGCGCAGGATCGGAGGTTCACCAAGTACAAAAAAAGATGAGTCTCTGAACCCCTTATCGTTGCTTATCACTATGCGATGGATGGGGGATGTATGGAAAAACAACGACTTACACAGAAGTAGCAGAAATGCTCAACTAACCCCGGCCTCACCGAAGCAATGCCTAACGGCGGTTACCGGTGAGTGTCCGAATGGGGTGGAGTAGGAAAAAAAAAAAAAAACACACACACACACACACATCCATACAGACAATTGTTCAGGATTCAATGACGATTCTGAATATGTGTACGAAATTGTCCTATGACTTCTATATCAAAAGTTGATTTTGACGCCTATCACAAAGCTTCCTCTATGAGGAAGCAAAAAAAATTAATTTCAAGGTCTTGTAAAAATAAATAGCGGTAGAAAAAATGAAACATACTGAAATTTTGAAAGATCTCCTTTTCAATGGTGTTGTTTCAAATTCGCTTAAATGTTTTTAAAATCGTGACAAACTAGTTCAAATAAAGAAAAGGAATATAAAAATAAATTTATATTCACATTATTTTTTAAACCAGATTTCCAATAATAATATACTTTAGATACTTGAATTTTCAATAAAACTTTAAACCTCCATATCTCCGGTTCTAGAGCACTTTAAAAGTTATAAAAAAAATAAACAGTTTTGTTTTATCAAATTGTGTATTCAACATATTAAAATGATCAGAAAAAAATTTTTGGACGAAAAATCGAGTTTCTACCAAAATAATATTTCTTTATATTATGCGAACAATGAAGAAATAATTATTCCCTACTCCTCCCTCTCCCATTTTATTTGTACAAGTCATAAAAAATAAGAATTGTGCTTGTTTGTTTTTTTATTTATTTTTTCTTTCAGAAGATTTTTATTGAATTGATCAAATTAATAAATTTCGATGAGTTATATGATTTTATTTTTTATCAAAGAATCAAAATTTAAATTATTGATAATTGAAAAAAATTGAGATAAAATTGCACTTTGTAGCATATATAGTTCAAGTCTTGTTTTGATCTCATACGGTTTCGGAAGTTGAAACTAGCACGTAAAGCAAATTTTTGTCTAAACTCACTTTATAGATAGTTTTTCATTGCGTGCCCAGAAATTAGCTGAGGCACATGTATACACTGCAAAAGCTGGAATGCTAGCGGTTATTTGGCTTATTATTTTGTAGCGTATTAGGCGCAACGATTATTCAGATTATGCTCCCAGTTCCTCGGCAATATTTCCAAGTTAAATCAAATAAAAAGTTTCTTGTGAAAAATTTTCCTTCAAAGCTCATAATAATGGCGAATTTGCTCTAGCACTGATAGAGCTGCAACGCGTGCAATTGGATTTACAAGTATAAATATGCGTAGGTATCAGGGTAAAAAGGAGTTCAACTTGAAAATCGTACCCGAACGTGTAATAATCTCGATGTAGCTATACGATATTATATCGGTAATGTTCAGTTGAGGTGTGAAAATTCACGCTGATTTTGCAGTTAGTCGCAAACTTTTAGTTTCTTCTCATTAAGCGCAACTCTTTTTCTAGAAATAAAATCTAAATAAGCGTTCTTAATATTGAAAATTTAGTTGCGCGCGAGTGGAGCTTGTATTTTAGCAGTTTTAAAGTTCTAGTTTTCATCTTAATGTAATTCAAACATGTATTACATCACATATCAAAAAAATTTTCTCCAATTCACGCATCAAAAATAAATATGTAAAAGATGCAAAAAAGCGCACAATTGAGGGACACGTTTGACAACTCATATCTGCAAGCGGCAATTGGCCTCGGTTTGGTCGACAAAATTGCCTTCCCGCCGGAACGACGCGACGATGTCAGAGACGTTGCGCTAGGTCTTATAATTGTACGAAGCGTAAGAGTATGCGACTACTCTCTCTCTCTCTCTCTCTCTCTCTCTCTCTCTCTCTCTCTCTCTCTCTCTCTCTCTCTCTCTCTCTCTCTATTTCCCTCTCTTTCTCTCTTTGCTGCATGACTCCTTACGCGTACACGCTACATAAATGTTGGCAATGTATGCGCGCTTTACGCCTAGAAGTTTTTTCCGCCTTTTTACACTTGTGTTCTATTCCCCTCTCCCCCAGTTGTTGCTTATAGCAGATTCAAGAGCCTCGTGCTGCTCAAGAAGCTTCCTCTCATCTGCCTACCGCCTTTTCAAGAGGCGCTATTTATGTTATTTAAGATTAGCCTCGTGTGCACGTACGAGCTTTTTGCACACACGGCCTAGCCAAGAGCACAATATTTCTAGAGATAATGAACGCAATTTCGATTTTAAAAATCGTGTTTTTGCAAGCTGCTTTTATGTGCGAAGTTTGTCTCTCGATAATCGTTGAGTTGAAAATAAAGTCGATAAAGTGCAACTCGAATGTAGTTCCCGGACAAAAAGCTCGGGACGCTAACTTAAACGTTCCTGCAACGAAGCGCGGAAAAGTCCAGACTGCGTCCCACAAATCTTGCAGCCATAACCACTACGAAAAACCAAGTATCGATAGGCAATATCATATTGGCTCATGGAAACTTTGGCCTCTCTCGGACTAGTAGTAAAAAAAGTCAAAATATGAAAAGTTTAGGCTTGATTTGAACGATACTAGTTTTAGAATACACTAGTCGGTTGTACCTGCAGTACAGAGTCGTACAATATTTTACCGCTGCCCAGCTCAAGTTCAACCTCAAGAAATTTTCAATACGTTAAGGCACCGCCGCCGCTGGTCCGTTGCCTTAGCAGGCTACTTGCGGCCGGTCGCTCGCTTGCACGCGCTTGCGAGAATAGCCCCACATGGCCGCTATGCGTGCGCAATGCGTACATATTTTTAGCCAACTCGAGCGTTGTGCTTTCGGTACGACAGCTGCTGCCGCTGCTGCTGATGCATCTTCTTTGCCCAAGAGCGTTACGGGGAGGCGTGCATTCACAACGTCGCAGACAGTCAACGTTTCCGTGGTAAAAGCCTGCGAAAAATTACGCGTATTTCTCTCTCTCTCTCTCGCTCTTTCGCTATTGCAGGCCACTCTTCGTTTGTATCGAAGAAAACTTTATATACACGTTCAATCGGAATTGCTATAAGCGCAGCTTATTGCGGACTAGCCATTTATATAAAAGTTGCAACGCCACTGCGACCCTTCATTTTTAGCAGATACACTCGATATGCTGGCACTAGAGCTTGCAAGATGTGATGATTAAGCGTGATGAATCTAAATCGTTTTGGGAGTTCAACGACAAAGGCGATGATGGTTATGACGAGAGTCTCTACTCTCGTTCCGAGAGTCAGAGAAACGATCAAGGAGAGAATCTTGGCATTGCCGATGTCTAGTTTGCGCCTGCTATTTATAGTACTCGAAAAATCTTGGTTCGACTCCTTTAGCTTCTTACTCGTTAATATTATTCCAAGTATTTTCTCATTAAACTTTAGCAAAACGATGCTGCCTGCATTTTCACATTTATAAATATTTTCAACGAAAAATATTTTTTATTATTTGCAATTGTAGAATTTGAATGAAATTAACTTACCTGAAAATCAAATTTAGTTTTCGAAATAATTATTTTACTGTTCGTGTTTACGTCTGTCGTAGGAATTTGAGCGTAGCGGTAAACAATTCCGACACTTGAGTAAAAAGATCGAGGAATAATAAATAGCTCGGTTAAGCATCTACGTCAACAAGAAACTATTTCTCATTTCTCTTGTGCACTTGTATACATAGTTTCTACAATATTAATCATAGCGTCTAGCGCGCGCGTGTGTTCAGACCGAATATATGCATATGCAGCAAGCCACTCAGTGACATGTGTAGCAACGAGCAAAATTCAAGTGTATGTTTTACATACTCCGAGCGTATCGTGTATTAGAGAGTGAAAAATCTTGAATCGCTTTCGCTGACCGAGGACCCTAGCTGAGTTCACACCGTAAATAAAAAAAAACAGAAGCAAATATAATGTAGGGCCCATGTCGAGTCTGCGCGTAAAGCATGTCGTTGCATGAGAACCAAATGCCGACGCCTAAATATGACGTAATAAAACCAGCTCGAACTCACTCGCTTGATAATAATAATCATCGTTTGGACAATATGTGGTAATAGATAAAAAGTAAAACGATCTAATTTGTAACAAATTTATTTGTACGAGTTGCAAGTTGCGCCGCTGCCGACGTTTGTATAACAATAACAAGCGCGTGCGTGCATGTGCACTGTGCTGTGCCACAGCCAAGCTCTCTCTCTCTCTCTCTTATGCGCGCGTATACACACATTTAAAGGCTTCAAGATCGTATCGGACGAGCAGCAGAGGTTCCAGTCGCGTTTGCATTGAATCACAGAGCAACGATTGCTGTTGCTTCACATTAGAGTTGCAATGCAAATTTACCATTCAATGAATAAAAAAATTTTTTTCTGCAAGCATGAAAAACTTGCCCGTTCCTGATGTCAGAAATGGTCTTTTTTTCGGGACACGTTTGTTCGACACTCTTTGATATTCCCCCAAGCTGTAAGAATAACCAAACTATTATTTTAGCAGGTAGCCATTGACATTATGAGAAAGCTCTGTGCATTTTTTGAAGGTTGGATCGAACTCAATTATATTTTGAGTTTTGTGTTTCTTTCTATTGAAACAAGCCTTTAGAGTGCTCAGATAACTTTGTACGATTTTTCTAAAAATTTGGACAATTTCCAACATAATCATTTTCGATAATCGCGCATTTCAAAAAAATTCCAATTTTGGACCTCTAAAAAATGATGATGGACAATCCCTGAAATTCTAATCGGGACAAACAAAGTTTTTATGTTTGCAGAAAACATTTTTTTTTTACACTTAACCAAGATAATCATTAATTATCATGATTTTTCAGTACTTTCAGAACTTATTTTGGATAGTAATACGCATCACTTAAGAATCTTTCCAAACAAATTACTATTTTTTTTTCTACCCAGGGAAATGGTATAAATTCAGAAAAGTTTATACTACCAATGAATTTTGATCAATTATTATATTTATATTTATGTTTTTAGCTTAGCTTTTGAATCACCATTAATTGGGTAGCTACTACCTGCATTTTTGATAATGTTTTTAATGAACTATTCGAGTCAGTCAATTTTGTAATTTTCAAAGGCATAAGTAAAAATATCTTCGAATTATTTTTTTTACATTTCTAGTCTAAATGTAATGTTCTGTAACCTCAAGCCTACTATGTGCACTTATGTCTTATTCAAGGTAAGCAGGGCTTATAATTTACATCATTCTATAAAAGAGGCATAAGTTGAAAAATTAATATTCAAGTCTTAATTTATTGCAAACGTTAATACATCTGGAGATTGATTGCTACATAAGATCACGCTAAAATGTTGCTTTTGGTCTTATGTCTAATACTTTCACTACTCCAAGAGGTATAAGTTGAAAAATTATTATTCCAAAAGGGTTGTTTCAACGGGATGGCATAAAAATAAATTATTAATCATCATGGATTGATAATAAGATCGAATTTATCAATAAACTCTTTTCATGACATTAATAATTAATATTTAGTACCCATTAAGTTAGCCCACTGAAGTAAATGGTTTCTCCGCTCAAAAAAGGAAAATTTTGGTCATTTACAACAAATAAATAAAAGGAAAAACTCTATATAACGAATTTCAAGCCATTCAATTCAAGCCGGAAATTTTATTATAAATATGTTCCATTGTATCAAAAAATCGCCCAAGAAAATATGGTAATATCTTGATTATCTCTTCGAATGTTGAACAAAATGTTACAAAATGCTGCAGTACTGTTTCGTACACGCACTTACTGCATAATATGCATCGGTTTGCATTAGTGGTTTTACTGCGCTTGTGATTTTTGACATGCATAAGCTCCGAGCAAGCTTCTTTTTTATAATAGGCCCCATGTGCAGAGGGCAAGCATTGCCGAGTATTGCACTGAGTAGCATTACATACGTATATATATATATACTAGGGGGGCTCCGCCCCCCTGCTCGCTCCGCTCGCCAACCCCCCGTTTGAAATTTTAAGAATAATAATTATTCAATTACAAAATATTTATTGATTAAATATTGAATATGTACAAATATGTTATGTCCAGAATTTAACGAGTTTTTTTTATTACTTATATCGTTAGTGATAAGGAATAATTCGATAAGTGTAGTGTTTATACCTTTTATAAATTTAAAAAATTTATCTTCATCAACGCCGGGTTCGTCTAAGTTCCTTCCTAATTACCTTCTCCTAATTTCGTAATCCAATGAGTAAATCCAGACTCATCGGTGTAATTCACGTCGAATATGTCATATATTTAAAAAATGTATCTTCGTCGACGCCGGGTTCGTCTAAGTTCCTTCCTAATTTCCTTATATTTTTTATACTGTCACTAATTTTGACGACAACAATTTTCCACTGTTCCCAAAAGTTATGTGGATTAGGCCTTTAAATTTTTTTAAATTATTATATTCCTTATTTTTAATTTAGTCAACTAAAATAATATATGTTACAAAATCGAAGTAAAATATATTATACAACTAAATTATTCATAATCAATATTATAATTCAAAGAATTTATGGTGACACCACTTCAAAAAAAAACGCGCCGATATATCTACCTCTTGAACAGAGTTCATTTAAGTACAACTTAACACTATAATTTTATGGCGACAAATATTAGTGTAAAAAATACTATAAATGAGCTCATTTCATAGGTGGTGTGGAAACGATATAATACTAACAAAGTTTTTATATATAATATATATACATTATATATATATAATATAATGAATATATTATATAGATAAATAGCTATTAGGAATATATAATATATTTATATATATAATATACAAAGCTCCACATTATAAAGAATGTATTCATAATAAATATTATTATTGAAAGAATTACTTTAAAAAAAGCGCCGCTATATACCTACTGAATAAAGTTCATTTAGGTACAACTAAACACTATAATTTTATGGCGAAAAATATTAGCGTAAAAAAAGTACCATAAATAAAACTGATGTTCATAGGTAATGTGGAAACGAATACAAACACTAAAGTTATCGATTTATTACTTATCACTGACCATACAATATACAGAAACCTGTTAAATTCTCGACATAATATATTTGTACATATCAATGCAAATATCATACAACGTAGGCAAAAAAAAACTCAGGAAAGAGAAGAGTAGCGGCGGAGGAGCTGCGGAGGAGGAGTTGGTGGCGGAGGAGGGCGGAGGAGCGGCGGAGGAGCAGTAATAAAAAAAGTGCAAAAATCACGTGAAAAATGAACAAACTACCGCAAAAATGCCGTTTTTGAAAAGAGGCGGAGGAGCGCGGAGGAGGGTGGGGGAGGAGTTGGAAAAATCCTTACGATCATATAATATATAGATATATATGGGCTAAGCCATAGTTAGCGTGGTGGTCAACAAAAATTTTATTTCTCAAATTATGTACTTTTGAAGAGTACATTGAAAAGTGAAAATCCTGAAAGTTTCAGCCCTAGGTCCAACCCTATTGAATTTTCAGGGCTCAAAGTTGAATTTTCTTATTCTGCTGATATTCTGCTTGCGATTCTGATTTCTGGGGTTAACATGAAAAAATTTTCAATCATGTTTTTTAATGTAAAATTTGATGTAGAATTCAAATTTGTACTTACAAATCATATTTACTACTTCTAGACCTATAGAAATGATATTTTCAGGCATTAATCATATAGGGGTACAAAAATAAATGTGTTCGTCTCCTTCGATTAGGCCATACTGTAATATGTTCATCGATACAACAAAATACAACTTTTGATAAATTTTGGTTTTTCTCTAATTTTCTAATTAAGAAACATGGTTTTTCTCTAATTTTCCTTGATTCTTGACTCATATTAAGCTCAATAATGAATTCTGTTTGTCTGCCGATAAGCAAAATTTATCAGAAGTTGTATTTTGAAGTATCGATGAACATATTACAGTATGGGCCTAATCGAAGGAGACGAACACATTTATTTTTGCACAGTTATATGATTAATTCCTGAAAATATCATTTCTATGGGTCTAGAAGTAGTAAATATGATTTGTAAGTACAAATTTGAATTCTACATCAAATTTTACATTAAAAACCATGATTGAAAATTTTTTTCATGTTAACCCCAGAAAATCAGAATTGCAGAATATTAGCAGAATAAGAAAATTCAACTTTGAGGCCCTGAAAATTCAATAGGACCTAGAGGGTTGAAACTTTCAGGATTTTCACTTTTCAATGTACTCTTCAAAAGTACATAATTTAAGAAAAAAAATTTTTTGACCATCACGCTAACTATGGCTTAGCCCATATATATATGCATGATTTCTATGGTCCACGTGCATTTCGTTTTGCTAGTAGAAGCCCTTATGTGTGAGTTTAAGCGTGGATAAATATGCACTATACGTGCCTATAGGTAAATCGAAGCAAGAGATTTGCGTGTATGGTGTATGGCGGGTCTATACGTGCAGCATGCAATCGTCGTCAACACATCGGACGCCTGATATAGTGGCAATGAGCGCCAACTATTTATTTTCGATCGATATGTAGGCGCTAGTTGTTACACCATCAAGCTATGAAGCTACTATGTTTCAAATTTACCTTTGCAAACTTTAAGTAAACCTGAGTGGTTACTAACTGATGTGCTAAAACTTGACGTATTTCAGCGCCGAGGCATAATTTAAATTGGGACCATTTTATTTCAAATTTTACACAGGACTTTACTCTACTCTCGCATCACCGAGCTGTGTTGCTTGGTTTAATTTTGACATTTTAATTTCTAATGGCTGTAATTACAGCAACAGTGTTATTTTTATTTTTTCTTACCTGCTCTGCTGTCTAAATGTCAGAAAAAAAGTATTAGAGAGACACTGGGACCGCTACGTGCTATCATTTTATACTATGTGCACTCGGTCCTCTGTACTCTGAGCGAGAAAGAATATATATTCAAGGGCTGGAGAAGTGTACGGGCGCAGCAGCTGTTAGACACAAGCAGTACGAGGAACAAAAGCAAGGCAACGTTTCCATGTCAAATTCATCATTTTACATCTCTCTACAATGAACTGGCGTGGATACCAAGTGTAGCGAGGGAATGAGAAAGAACGAAAGAGAATAGGAAAGATAGAGGCAGGGAAAGAGAGTGGGCAACAGTCCGCACATATTTACTCCATTTTCCGAGTTCGTATGTATATCTCCTTCGGGTCTAACTTCACCATATTTGTTTTCGCGTCTAATTTTACTCTAGTACTGCAGTATAATGCATTTCAAGTTTCAGACTTTCGAGTTTGCTATATTAAAACACAGAATCCACTGCAGTACTATTATTTTACGTTTCTCATATACGTGAAGAGCTTTGCTAGTATTAGAGGTCAAACCGATGGTTGTGACAGTTCGCAAGATGGTGAACGTCAATGAGATGATTTTTTCCGTTTTTCTCCGAAGCCAATTCATACGTGTTTATTGTGTTATAGCTAAAGCTTTTGTTACTCCACGGTCGGTACATATTGCCTGAAAATGTGTGTACCTGCTTACGTCTCACTCTGTTAGTGTTCGCACCTTGTCGCAGTAGTCCTGACTGCGTTATGTAACTCACGCGTGTGGCCACGCGCGAGAGATAATGCAGCTGCGACTCTCATGACACTACAAGACGTGATCGCGCCTAATCAATATGGCCGACGATGTCACGAGCTACATTTATTCTCTCAGTTTGTTGCACGTCCCGTCACATTCCCGCATTTACGCGCATCCAATTGCGTGCTTGCATGCAACGCAAATAAGTACATGTGCATGCGAGCACCTTCTTGGATACATATGTATGCATGCCTATGTGAGTATCAATGCGGCGGTGCAATACATATGGGCAAAGCCACGTCAAGCGTGATATGTCAAAAAAATACAGTTAAAACTAAGCATGTATTCTTAAAAAGTAAATTAAAAAATGACAATCTTGAACATTTCAGCCCTCTATTCATCCCTCATAAATCTACAGGGGCTCAAAGTTTGATTTTTATTTTTCAAATTTCTTTCTGCTTTCTTTTGGGTGAATTAGAAAAAATTGTTGAAGCATAAATATGATTTTTTATAATAATTCTGAATTCTTCATCAAATTTTACATCAAAAATCATGTTTCAACAATTTTTCCATACCCGCCCAAAATAGCAGAAAAAAATTGAAAAATTCAATTCCAACTTAGAGTTCCTGTAGATCCACGAGGGATGAACCTAGAGGGCTGAAATTTTCACGATTTTCATTTTTCAATGCACTCTTTAAGAGTACTTACTTAGTTTCAACTGGATTTTTTTGACATATCACGCTTGACGTAACTTTGCCCACATGCATACACCCTGTGCAATAACGCTTCTCTTTTTCTCTTTTTCAAGTAAATAGAGCAAGAATGAATACATATTGTAGCGATGTACAACTACAGTGCAGAGCTCGTAAATTCCGCGTATTTTCGCATTTAAGATGTCTACACGAAAGTCCTAGGTCAATTATATTTTCTTAGGTTTGCTCCTTTTTTAGTTTAACATTTGCGACGATATAATACGTTACAAACGCTTTAAAGATCTTTCATGGATGTTTGATTTAAGCACTGTTGCTAGTCTTTAGTTGTTTATCTTTTTTATTATTCATAAATCCCAGTACTACAATAATGTAATTTAAAAAAACAAAAATTCAAAATCGAGAAAAGTTGAAGAAAATTCCAAAGTAAAAATTCAACCGAAGAAAAGGACTCTGAAGTTTCACTTCTGGTGCTAATTCATATGCATTGCATTCTAGAGAATCTAACCACCAGAATTGAAACTTCATAGTCCTTTTCTTCGGTTGAACTTTTGCTTCCTTCACAAGAAAGTTATAAGATCGGCTTGAAAATGAATTTTATAACCAAACATTATAGAATAACGAGGTTTACATATTTGTAAACTGGATTAAATTCCTAACACATATCTGTATGAAAGTGCGTTTTATTTTGAAAAGTTTTTTTTATTTAACTCATTTGCCGTGTAGAACAGAGTTTGCATAATTACATAGTCAAGTGAATAAATAAGCTCATTTTTTGTTGGTTCTTTATCGTTTTTGATCTTGCGTGTCTCTTGATTCTCGCGTCAGTGGTATGCTAGCTAGGAAGTAGGTGGTCTTGTACGAAGAAGTTTACCTAGAGCTTCCTTCGGCTGCTTCTGGATCCACCGATGCTAGGAATAATTGGCGATGGCTCCTGCCGCTCTTGTCGCCTTCTCGCTAACTCTTTACCAGGTGCACATCGAACTGCATCGATTTGCAGGGCCAGGTAGCGGATGTGGGGGCCGAGTTTATGTAACAGTCCCCTGATGTAATGGTGATGTTTTTTATCCTCTGCTTGAAGTGAGTCTAGTGAGCAGTATAATTTTATTTTTTTGGTCAACCGTGTTCAGGCCGAGCTCTCGAAGCGCCACTCAAATCTGTACGACAGCTGCGTTCAGGTGATTCTTTATCTGTCATAGATGTTTGGCAACGACGACCAGAGTGATGTCATTGGCGAAGCTCATGATGGTCACTCTGTGCTGTAAGTTGAGGCGCATAATGATGTCGTACATTACGTTCCAAGGTATTGGGCCCAGGAATTACTCTTGCGTCACATCCGCTGTAACGCTGCTGTGTAGTAGTAGTAGTATTTTTATTGGCGTAAAAAAAAAGATTACATGGCCACGTATAACTTAGGCGGGAAATACAAAGTTTTACATTTACATTCATCTTTCTTAAAACTAAAGATTTATAACAAAAGTAGATTTATCGTTATTCTATAAATTGTATGTTAATTAATATTATCAAATAAGATAATTACAAACTATGATTTAACTTACAATTATACTTTAATTTTTATGGCATATAAAAATTTACTTATGCTAAATAAAACATTCTTATTATTTGAAACTAATAAAGGTATCACAGTATGTGGGTCATTAATACCAGACAATTTTAGATTATCTAAAAGAATTTTCCTATGCTCCTCATATAATTCACATTCCCAAAACAAATGATCGATTGTATCATCATCTTTACTACACTCACAAGTAGTTTCGTGAACAATAGATTTACGAAAAAGACTAGTGTTAAGTGAGGAGTGGTTACATCTAATTCTATTTCATAGAAACAATTGCCTTTCTTGATAGTCCGAGTCCAGCAAACCAAGGTTTTTGTTTTTTTGTATAGAAGTTATCAAAATAAAAAGAGCCTTTGAAGTTGCTCAAGTCCAAACAAAATTTTTCGTTTTCCTCATTACATTCATGTTTAAAGCCAGAGACAAGGTCAGTTGCTGGAATCGGAATATCAAGAAAGGGCCATTCTTAGCCGCAGTTTTTGTCAGTAAATCTACATTGTCATTTCCTTGAATACCAACATGTGATGGTATCCATACAAGTTTAATATCAATATTATATTGGGATGCTAATTCTAGTTTATGTCTAATCTTGTAAATTAAGACTGATTCAGACGAAAAAGAGTTTAACGCCTTTAAAGCACTTTCAGAGTCAGAAAAAATAATATAATTTCCCACTCTTTTTCCGATAATTTTGTCAATTATAACAATTAACGCACTACATTCTGCCGTAAAAAGATACTGACAAGGAGACCTTCTCACCTTCGGGTCATGGATTTGGCCCAAACTTTTTGGTGATTCAGGACAGTTAGAAAACATGCCCTGTTATGTTCGGTTGTGTGAATATGCCCTAGAAGCCTTAGATAAAAAATAAACGTTAAAATAATAAAAATAAGCATATAAAGCACAATAAATATTCATTTCCTATCCTTTAACTATTTTGGTTACTTATTTTAGACACCTGGTTCTTGAAAAAATTACATTTCATTGTTAAGAAGTTGTTGGTTCTCACTCATGACCCAAAACATTGCAATATTGTTCAATTATGACATTATAAAGTGTTTAGTTTCGAATTTACGCTTCAAATAATTATTATTTTAATACAAGCACTGGAGATCCAACAAGGTCTTCACTGTCTTTATTTATTATTAAGTATTTTTCACTGACTAATTTGACACTTCAAGTACCTAAGCAGAGTTGAATTTTATCAATGATGTGATGAGGCGAATAATATTTGCATATAAGGCCACTATTTGCCATGATCTCGATGCCATGCCTTTGTGTAATATTGCATTGCTTTGGGTCATGAATGAGATCCAACAACTTCTTAACAATGAAATGTAATGTTTTCAAGAACCAGGTGTCTAAAATACGTAACCAAAATAGTTTGAGGATAGGAAATGAATATTTATTGAGCTTTATATGCTTATTTTTATTATTATTTATTTTTTATCTAAGGCTTCTAGGGCATATTCACACAACCTAACATAACAGGGCATGTTTTCTAACTGTTCTGAATCACCAGAAAAAGTTTGGTCCAAATCCATGACCCGAAGGTGAGAAGGTCTCCTTGTGAGTCAGATATTTTATAAGAAAAGCAATAGTCGAGTGTCGAACTCCACGCTGCCATTCCAACATAAGAGTGATTTACGTTATCAATCATTTTGGAACCATCAGTGAAAATGTGAATGCTATTTTGATTATTTTCAGGGTACACTTCAATAAATAAACTTTGTGGACTTGAACATTTTAAAAGCTTTCTGCCATCTTCCAGATTAACATTAGGTTTGAAAAAGTTATACATAAAATTGTTAGTGTATTTAATATGTTTGTTTGAATTAATTAAAAAGTCTTTAAGAAACCATGTTTTTGAATAGCATTCCATCATCAGTGATGGTGAGTAGTTATGGGAGTATCTAAAATTTTCGCTCAACTCTGTTAAGGGCTTATATACACCTTAAACTCAAAAATTTTTTTATTGATATTTTGAGTAGGATTTTTCCTCTTCTTTCCATTGCATTATTCAGAACTCCAAAATGTTGATTTTTTACTTAGATACAGCTACTTCTGTGAGCCTTTTTCCTATGCTTTACGTGTTAAATTTTTTCTTTTTTTGCGTTTTCTGGAAAGTCGTGTTTTTGATCACCTGTCGTAATATTCAGAGGGTACCGATTGAGATATTCAAAGCAGAGTCGCGTACACTCCTTCAGAACATGACTGGTTATGGCCGCTACCACGGGTGAAACGATTGAACTCATAGGTCATTCTCAAACAGTACTTTTATAACTTAAATTTCGGCAAAAACGAAAAATGAAAAAAAGTGTGCTTAACTGTTCACGGAGAACAATCTGCGAGTTCTATCGTTTCACCCGTGGTAGCGGCCGTAACCAGTCATGTTCTGAAGATGTGTTCACGACCCTAATTCAAATATCTCAATTGGTACCCTCTGAATATTACGACAGGTGACCAAAAACACGACTTTCCAGAAAACGCAAAAGAAGAAAAAATTTAACACGTAAAGCATAGAAAAAAGGTTCACAGATGTAGCTGTATCTAAGTAAAAAAAATCAACATTTTGGAGTTCTGAATAATGCAATGGAAAGAAGAGGAAAAATCCTACTCAAAATATCAATAAAAAATTTTTCGAGTTTAAGGTGTATATAAGCCCTTAATATTTCTAGGTTGTTTAAAACAAAGTTCTGATTATTACATAAACATCTTAATAGGTACTTAATGCAAAGAAATTTAAACCTGAACTTAACATATGGAATTCCAGACTCAACAGACATAACATTTATTGGTGTGCTATTCCTGTATCACATGGCTATTCTTATTCCAATATTTTGTACTTTTTGGAGCTTATCAATAATTTTCATATCACTAGGAAACATTAAGAAATAACCGTATTCCATTTTAGGGCGAATCAGCGCTTTTATACAGTGTAATCAGGGATTCAGGATTAGCACCCCACCAAGTCGATCTTAAAAAACTAAGGATTCTTAGACTATATTTACATTTGTTGATTAAGTTAGTTGAATGATGATTCCAGTTTAATTGACGGTCCGTTATCATTCCTAGAAATCTTGTTTTTTCTGATGGTTCGACAATCAAATCATTGACCTTAATAGGTATTTTTTAGCATGCTTTGATTTGTCAAAGATAACCAGTACACACTTTTCGGGAGCCACTTCAAGTCCTCTATCTTTGAGATGTAGTAACAGTTTAGAGTTTTCTTTCTCAAGTTGACTGATCTGATCTTCACGAGTCGACGGATTACTATTGTATATAACGGTATCGTCAGCAAATTGAAGGATTGATATCGGTTTACTTATTGTCTTTTCTACTTTTCTTGTGTAAATCGAATAGAGTAAGGGACTGAGGACACTACCTTGCGGAAGGCCTTTGTCAACTTTTTTTTGAATAATTTCTGCGAGAGTACAGAACGAAACATTCCTTTCATAAATAATGTTTTTAATGAATGAAATGACTTTTTTTGGTAGTTTTAAATCGATTAGATCGTCAATTAGTATATCAGGTACAACATTGTCGAATGCTCCTCTGATATCTAAGAATAAAGCCGAAACAGTATCTTTAGTGTAGAAATTCTTCTGAATATCTGTAGTCAGAACACTCAAATTATCGATACAGGACTTGTTTTTCCGGAAGCCAAATTGGGTATTTGACAAGATGTCGTGTTTCTCGAGCCACCATTGAAGTCTTTCCTTGATAAGTTTTTCAAGTAGCTTCAGTATACAAGAAGCAAGCGATATGGGACGAACCTTACTAGACGTACCCTTTGGTATGAATATAACTAGATAGTTATTCCAATCTGACGGAAAATATTGACTATTGTAAATATCATTAAATAAGTCTATAGTAAAATTCTTTGGTAGAATTCAGGTAGATTATAAATGATTTCATAACTTATTTTATCCAAACCTGGAGATGATTCAAGATTTATATTATTCAATGCGTATTGTAATTCTTCATACGAAAATAGCTCGTCAAGAACTTCACAATCAGGTGTATCATCTGTATCGGCTTCCATGTTGTTCAAGTTTATAAGTGCATCTGTAGTTAATGATTTAGGTGAACTCAATTTAATAATGGCTTCTTGCATGTTATTTTCTAATTTCGTGTTAGTAGAACTAGAATCTGATTCTTTCAGACTGTTGTTGAATCTTTTGACTGTCCTCCAAAATTCATTAATTTTAGTTTTAGGAGTAATCTTATTGCAAAATGACTGAAAAGAATTACGTTTTTCGTCACGTAAAATCTTAGTAGTGCAAGCTTCCAAGCGTTTTACTTCAATAAATCTGTCCAATGTGAATTTATATTTTTATAGACTTAAGCGCTGCCTTTCGCTGACGAACGACCTTTTCACACTTTTCATTCCACCATATACACTTAGGTTTTGTAATTGATTTGGAGTTTTGGCTTTTCAATTTGATTTTTGATTCAACAATATTATTATTGACATTTGGTAGAGAATTGGTTATAGCTTCATTCAAAAATTTAATAAAAGTTTTAAATCTACTACACTCATAAAAAAGTTTGTTAAATTCAAATAAATATATTTGTTTGAAATCCATTTATTGAATTTAAAGAAATATTTTCTTATATCAAGTCTGAGTTATTAGTAACAAACATATATTTATTAGAATTTTTTTGAATGAGATGGAAAAAATATTTTGAATAATTCATTATTTGATACAAATATTTCATTATTAGTTTTAAACAAATATTTAATTAATTGGATAACAAACCATTTATTTAAAATCAATAAATGATATCAAAGAAATATTTGTTAAAATTAACTATTTAATTAGTTTGTAAAAAACAAATTTTTTATCATTTCATATGCATTAAATTAAATAAATGTAGTTGTTAAAAATAAGATAGAAAATGATCAGCGCTACTAAATAATTTTTGTATATAAATAAAGCATTCATTTAAATTAAGTATTTCCCGGATCAACTAATATTTGATGAAACTAATTAATTTTACCAATTGAATTGATTTCGTTTCGCGCCCTTGGGACAACTTGTACGTATACATAACAGCTCGGTGCATTGGCTCTCGAAGCGCGATTGTTTCTATTGCGGCATATGAAGTTGGGCAGTAGGCTAACAACAACGCGCTATACGTGCAAGTTCCGACAGGAAAGACGTGCTCTATACAGTATACACAGCACGGCAGGCACATCACGAGGCGCCAAAAATACGAAGGATTTGTAGACGCACGCGACGCAGGCCAGTGTATCGTATTATATCAGTACACACAGGGAACGAGACGCGATCGTTTGGTTTTTCGTTATCGCTGTGTTTGTGTATAGTGTATAAGTATACACAAAGACGACGAGGCACGATTGTTACGATCCCTGTAGCAGTGTGTATGTTGTAGTGTATATAGATATAATAGTATACACAAAAACGACGAGGCACGCGGGTATTACGATCTCTGCAACAGCGTGTTCACTGTGTATCGCGTTGGGCTACATCAAGCAATTTGCGACATTAGTGACGACGCGATGGCTGACGAAGAAGTGAAAAATATTCTTATCCACTTAAAATTGGATTATCTGATTCCTGTCTTTGAAGGTAAGTCTAACTTTAATACATATATATACCGTAATAAAATGTGTGAATTAACGTGTGAAAGTCTTGTCGTGTTCGGTAAAAATATGACGATCCTGCGTGAGATACATCTCGTTTTCTTAGAAACGCAGCGGCGCGTAGCAAACATTCTATTCGCCAAGTGACCATATTGGCGTTTTAGCATGTTATCGTTCGTTTGCTGAAAGAATATTATTCCATACATTCATATATTTACGAGATTGTTCGTTTGTTAAAAGCATATTATTGTGTACACCTGCGAGCTATGATTCTCGGAGTTCGAAATATTGCGTTTGATTAGTCGCTTTCTTCACGTTGTTTAAACAATAGCGCGTGACTATAGTTTCACTACATACATTGCACACTTCATAAACATTTTTTCAAATTAAACTTATATTTGTTAAACCTCATCAAATATTTATTTTAAACAATAAAAATAATATTCAAAGTAAATAAATATTTTCTTAAATTCATGAATATTTTATTGTATTTGAACAAATAATGATTTGTTACAAGCTTTTATATTTTTGCATCAACTATATATTTGTTAGCCATGAATATACATATTTCTGCATCAAATATATATTTGTTAGCCATGAATATACATATTTTTACATCAACTATATATTTGTTAGCCATGAATATACATATTTTTGCATCAACTATATATTTGTTAGACATGAATATATATATTTTTGATAATAGCAAATATATACTTAAATTAAAAATTTCATTGTTAAATGCAACAAAATATTTAATTCGTTTTAATTAATAATTGCTTCAAATTAACTAAATATTTATTAGAGTTTAATAAACGTAGTTTTTCCATTTAAACAAATCATTTGTTTGCTAATAGACAAGCAAATTATTTGTTTAAATCAAACTAAATTTGCTTGGATATAAGATATATTTTTCTCGGTGTATCAATGTCTTGATTAATATAATTTAAACCGGTAAATAATGACCTATTCTTATCCAAGATGTCATAGAAGTTTTACCAATTCAGTTTCTTAAGATTGTACCTATAATGTACTGGTTGTTGGTAAATTGGTTTTGCATTGATTTCCAGTACAATTGGGTAATGATCGCTTTCCCAACTATCGTTTAAAACACACCAGGAACTTTTGTAATAAATATTAGGAGAACAAAAGGATAGATCAATGCACGATTCAGAAAAACCTGAATATGATAAACTGTAGTGTGTAGGACTTCTATCATTTAAGAGAATAAATTCTTCTGGATCAGTATTATCTGAAATAATTAAACCATTTGGGCAGGACTTATCACTGCCCCACATAGGGTGATGAGCATTAAAGTCACCACATAGAATAAAATATTCTGTTCCATGATTTGTGAGTGCTTTCGTCAAGTTACTCCATGTGTTAACTTATTATTATTTGCTGAATTTTCTATAATCTGAGGTCTGTAACATGCAGTTGAAAGAAGTTTTCCCGAGTTTAACTTAATGGTTATAGAACCATTTTCAAGGGTTTGACTAGAAAAATTAATTGTCATAGAAGATATTTTGTTTTACACAAATAGCTATGCCGCCACCTGAGTGGGATTGGCGGTCAAATCTAACAACATTAAAGCCTTGCAGTTTGAATTGTTTAGTTTCGTTCAGCCATGTTTCAATCAGAACAATGATATCAAAATTGTTTGCTTCATTTTGAAGAATCAATTTGTTGCTAACACTTCTGCAATTCCACTGTAGAATTTTCAGATGGGTTTTGTTGATATCCATAATTATCTAGACTATAGTATTAAAATTAGGATTGAAAACTACTACCTCAGTATTAGGAGGTCTTTTTAGAAATCTTATTATTTTTTGTGGATGAAGCGTTAGCACTAGGGTATGTTTTGATTGCAGATTTTTCTTTTATGTCTTTTGTTGTTAGGTTTGTTAAATTACTGTTGAAAAATTTGTTGTGAAGATTGTCAGTAACACTTGTTTGGGTTGGCGTTAATTGCTTAATTCCAACCAGTTGAGAACTTGACGTTGAATACTGCTGTTGCTGCTGATGCTGTTGCTTTTTCTGCTGCGATTTTTGCAACTGTTGCTGTTGGAGCTGTTGCTGCAGCTTTTGTAATTGCTGTTGTTGCTGTTGCAGTTATTGCTGCTTTTGCAACTGTTGTTTTTGATGCTGCTGCTGCTGCGGCTTTTGTACTTGCTGTTGTTGCTGTTGTTGCTGTTGTAGTTGTTGCTGCTTTAGCAATTGTTGTTGTTGCTGTTGTTGTAGCGGCTTTTGCAGCTGTTGGTGTTGTTGCTTTTGTATCAATTGCTGCTGTTGTTGCTATTGTTGTTGTAGAATCTGATGCTGTTGGTAAACAGCTTTCTCTTGCACAGTAGTATCGACATTGGCCGTTGAAGCAGGGGTAGCAAAATTCTTGGCAATATCACTATAGTTAATGAGAGACCTTGGAGCTGTATTTGAGTTCCTAATTTTAGGAAAGTTCTCTTTTGTGGGAGCAGGTCCAGTTTTATGTCCGAATATCAATTGTCTTTCTTCATAATAGGATATATTGTCATATGCCATTTTGATATTTATTGCTTCAAACTTCTTAAATGTATTGCATTCATTCCTAGAGGTTGATTTATGAGCCCCATGGCAGTTTGCGCACCTCGGGACGGTGCTTTGGCAGTTTTCATTTGGATGTTCAAGCTCTCCACATATAAGAGACAGCGTGCTTTGCCACGACAGTCCTTGGCAATATGGTGAAATTTGAAGCATTTTAAACATAGAACAGTTTTCCTAATGTATGGTGAAACTTTTGTAATCACATGGTATAAGGAGACTTCCTTTGGTAGGATGTCGCTTTCGAAGCTAACCAGCACTGTTGTAGTTGGCAGCCACTTATTTGCTTCATTTGCATTAGTTACTGAATTGTCACTTGCACTATTAACACTTGAATTAACAGTATAGGCTGGATTTCTTCTTGTAAGTCTGTTTACTTGGCACACGTTAGTTTCACATACTATTGCTTGTTGTATTTCTTCATCAGATAGGTCAATAGGTATGTTTTTAATTATCTCTTTTCGCATTTTTTTTAAGTTTGGGATGGAAGTAGTCAGCCCATATTGTTTAAATTTTTCATCACTGAGAGAGTGGTTAGCTTCTGTTTTGTCTTCGAAGACTATCAGACCTCTGAAACGTCCATCCCTTTTAACTTCTATAACTGAATTATATCTACCTGTGATAATTTTTCCTATCATGTAAATATTAAAAGGTTTGTCTGTACGTATAGAATTTTTGACCCATACAGTATACGGTCCTTTCGTTTTAATACTGTAACCTGGCATTTTCTTGATTTGAGTTTCATTTTGTCTTGATGGCGGTAGTGAAAGGAGGTTAGAATATGAACTTGATTTTACGATTTTTTTTATGTTAAATTAATACTCTCGTTTGAGCTGTTGAGACTTCTTTTAAGATGATAATGGCCAAGCTGCCAATCCATGTTCATTTCCTCATCAATTTGTTCTATAATATTCTGCCCATCTTGAGACATACTTTTGGAAGCCTGCCCGGACATGCCGGGGGCAAGGTTATGTGTGTAATCGAAATTCACTGTTGGAACAGTTATTCAGCGCTTTGATGTATATTAATGAAATACCCTGTGCACAAATTTGCGCACTACTTATTTCCACAGAAACAAATGATTAGAAATCGATTTATACTAATGATAATACAAATATTCACTTAGATAGATCAATCGTGCTGCTCGAGCGAGTCGTTTTTCCTCCAGACTCGTAACGCTGTTGACCACCGGTTCCGTCAGTGCTGGCATCTGGAAGTGTACTTAAGTACTATGTATTGAAAGTGATCTAGATGAATTTCATCAGGTAAATGGGCGTTTGAATGCGTTCAGACGCGACGAAAATATTGTTCCACAGTTTCGTGTTAAACGCTTGCTTAACACCGAAAATAAAGTATTGGGTTAATAACCTCAATCCTGAAGTTTGGATGCCAAAAACACCAATACATGATCGCAGAGGTCATTTGCCGTGGCAATGGATACCGAAATAATACGCTTGCAGTTGCGGCTTGCAAATTTTGAAATCAAAAAAGCTGACAGGCACAATTTCAGCATCATAATGTTGATAAAACATCGAGTCGATATTGAGTGAGCTGCGGAGGTATGAGGATGAGGAAGAAGATAAAATATCTAATCATCAATCGATAGTAGGGATTTAGTGCTCACTCCGGGTTTCGCTTAGTCATTGGTCGCACAAATGCGGTTCAGTATCGACTATCGACTAGTGAGGTCATTCCATTTCGATTTCCAATTGACCTCTTTCTCGATGCGTAACGGCATGTGAACTGCGCTGTACGGGCACATGGTAATCGCCTCTGCGACAAACTCGGTAGTACTGCTTGGGTAGCAAACTCGCAGTATCAGCATTGCTGTGGCAGCAGACACACAACAAAATGAGAATACTGCTTGCTTTGACGCGCGAATCCCCCCCCCCCCCATCTGTCTCTCTCTCGATCGCTCACGCACACGCAAATATGTAATCAAAAGGGCGCGCGAGCTTTTCTGTTCATACACAAACGGCTGCTGCCGTCACTACCGCAGCAGCCCCTGCTATTACTGCTATTGAAAAAGCCGATCAGCTGAAAACTTTGGTTGCTAGCGAACTTTCAGTGTGTGCGAGTGAAAAGACCAAGAGAGTTGGCACTGCACACTACGCTTGTGCAGATATGACATTCAGTAAAATACGTGCAATTATGAAATCAATACCTTCCTCATCAACGCATCTTCTCAGTGTTTATTCATTATTCATTATTTACCGCGATGGAGAACTACTGATTAAAATCCTTTTTTCTCACTCTTTATAGTCAGCACTGCCCCAAAATATACTTACTACACTTTACATCGTGTAGAAATTGTTTTATTTAGAGTTCTTAAGTTCGCTATGTATGTATAAGCACAACATGCATTGAGTTTACAAATATATCACACGGCTATATTTATGGCAAAAGTAACAGTGCAACCCATTTCCTATCGATCATTCATTGAACGTGTTTGCATCGCTGTTTGTTTTTTTTATTTATTCTCGGGCGCTGTCACTACTGCGTGTTATTGTTGCCATGTTTCACAAAGCTGTAAAAAATAGCGTTGAGTATAGATTGACGTTTGTAAAGAACAAAAGCAGAAGAGCTTGCTGTCGTTGGTCGTCGGTCAGCTCGGTAACGCATATTTCATCTTCCGCTAACGTTACTGCAATGGTTTTTTTAAAATCAAAATGCCAGTGGTATCGTGCTTGCTTACAGATTCATATGTTGCGCAGAAAATGTTGCCTCGAATGTGTCCTCACAAGGGTGAGCAAAAATACTGCGTTTATGAAGGAGATGAAAAATTAATAATTCCGAATGTTTCATTCTTATCTGTCATTAGATGTATTATGAACGTTCATTGCAGAATTCACAAGCATTAAGTCTTAGCTTATCATAATGCAAACAGCGTAGAGGTATTAATTATGAACCCTGTCTGCACTCGAGTTCAATTATAAACTATAAAATTATATATATGTAGTATAAAGAATGACGGAGATATCATTAATAGTGATTTCTAATAACAACAATATTCGTACCAGTTGCAAATAATAATAGATAATAATAATAATTATAGTACTTGTACATTGAATTATAACTTAGAATAACATTGTGTTGCTATTGAGTTCATAAATTGCTGAAATTATTGGTGTATTAATAATGATGAGAAAGATTAGCAGTAAAATAAGTAAAAGTAAAGAATTTTCATGTATTGTGTGTCTGAAAGACAAAATTATCACGAATACTTCGAGAAGAGTATTTAAAAACTAGAAATTGAGTTTTATACTTGCTATTGATGTTAGAGGGGTTTGGCTTTTTTGGTGCCCAATTTCTCGTTTTTGCGATAAAGTTTGTGTGATTTTCAAGGCTAATCGCCTAGTTTCTCTGTCAAGTATTTTCTCGTAAGGGAGATTGAGGTAGGTCGGTAGACCTGCCACTTCGCAGTCGTCTTTAAATGAGAAGTATCAGGCTAATTGTGTATCTGCGAGATATCAAGCAATTTAATTGAGCTTTTAAACCACATCAACCTCGATCTGAATGTTTCATATTTCATCTGCATTATGGACAGAAATTTCCTCGAGTTCAGTTTTCTGCAAAAAGTAATAGCCTTCATCTTTGCTGTAATCAGACTAAAATTGAGCAATGAAACGAAGTGAGAGAGAGATTCTGTATCCGAAGTCATCTGCACTATGGAATGAGCTGTAAATTGAGAGTGATACTGTATGTACAGCTATAAATCATCAAACAAAAAACTTAGTAGCTTCCACAGTATATAAGTGACGTAGGAAGAGGTTTAAAAATCGCAAAAAATAACATCAGACGGGCGATAATAAAATGCCAGACATCACAGTCGAAAACTATGAAAAATTTCCGCCGTAACCAATGACCGCTTATGTTCTTCGCGTAATATATGAACGAAAAAACATCAAAGCTGAATCGGAAAAATCTAAGAGTCGAAGTGACCTTAGGTTTGAAAGTAAATTCCTTACTTGATCTTAATTTTAAGTTAAATGGGAGTTTATTTTCGAACTGTAGCGTTCCAAAATGACCTTAAAAAAAAACAACAACAACAAAAGACATGCTCAAACGAAAAATTTTCTTCTCTATTCAAATCTGCAATAAAAAATGCGGATAACCGTGTAAAAATTAAGTTTTGGTTCGCTGTAGTTTTGAGGTTATATGCAAGGTCAAATTCAAGATGATCATTCGATTTCTCATCGAAAAATACGTCAAATGTAGGATCTTTAAATTTTATTTAAGCACACTACGTGTGATTTACAGGGGTTTCCATAATTTTATCTCATTTTCTATACTACAATTTTTTTTTAAACTTACATAAGTGGACTTGTAGTCAAATGAAAAATTATATTCCTCACATCAAATTGAAAATCTAGATGTCAACTTTCAAACAGGTGTATAAAAACTTTATAATTGGCATTGTTCAAATCAAATTGTCTCAAAAAAGGCCTAGGAATTATCTTTGTTTGATAACTCAAAACTGTAAATTTTCAAAACAATTATCGCGTTACAGGCACTATCTATAGATACATCGTATGACCCAAAACGGTTGAAAACTTACTTTTTCATGGGTACATAACGATAAATGTCCAGGGAAATGGAATTTTTCGAATTCAAGAACGAAGGAACACCTTACTTTATATACACTTATTTAATTTAAAAAAATGTGGGTTCGTGCAAAAATATGCGGGAGATAAAAGTTATGCCCAAAGCTACGTGTTTTTTTTTGGCAGCGTTACTGTATACAACATAGTCATAACAAAACCATTTCTGCTGGGTGTAATCTAACCAAAAATAGTATCAATAGATGGCACTGTCAACTTATGAAAGTCGCGAGATTCATAAAAGAATGCCTATTTTAACTTTAAATCGTTTTATTCATTCTCACTAAAATAATCATAAATGTATCGATACTAAACAGGCTGCATCTTACGATAGAGTTAGAATTTTTGAATTCTGATCACAGCACTGAAGTTGAAGAAAAATTCTGAAGCTAGGGAAATTTTTTTTTTGAGATTTATGAGTTTTATTTATGGGTCAGATTCAGAATTTTTAGATAAACTTGCGGACGAGGTCCACGGAATTTCCTGAAATTTTGGTATGTTATAATACATTGAAAAAGGTCCCAAAACCAAAGTGTTAGACCCCCTCCCCCATCCTATCCCCGACCCCGCTATAAACGTCTATTTTCTATTTATATTTATTCTGAAACCCTGAAGTAATTGAAAAATCTGAAAAAGTTTATGAAGGTACTTTTCAACAATCCAAACAACTTTGAATTTTTTTAGATTTTTTGAGTTCTTTAGGTCTTCAGAAAAAATCATTGAAAATTTAAATAATTTTATTTTCGGTGAAATAGTTCGATATACCAGACCGGAGAATTTTTTTCTTAATTCTGATACCAAAAAACGATTCTCTGAATTTTTTTGGAATTTTTCATTAATGCCGCCGAAGCCTGGGGCTGAAAAACCGCTTTTTTCATAAAAATAATTTTTTTAGGGCGTTACGAAGCCTCAAAAAATTTTTCGATTAAAGCCTCCTAGCACATTCTAGAGCATAACAAAGATTACTGTGAAATTCTGAATTCTAAAGACATTTGAAAAATAATGTAAGTATGATGAATGTCTTCAGAATTCAGAATTTCGCATTAATCTTTGTTATGCTCTAGAATCAGCTAGGAAGCTTCAGTCGAAAATATGAAAGAGTCAAAATTTATTAAAATTTGACAAGGAATTCAAAAATAATATTTTCTTTTTTTTTTACCGGAACTATCGGGTTCCAGGAACCTTTTTTGTTAAAAATAACGTTTTTCGGCTCTAGACGCTATCACCTTCAATTAAAAAATCCGAAAAAATTTGAGATTACGTATTTTGATGAACAAAATAAGAAAAAAATTTTTCCACATTTTTTGAGGAAAATAGATGTTCATAGCGGGAGCGGGGGGTAGGAAGGGGGAGGGGGTCTAAAATTTTGGTTTTGGGACCCTTTTTCAATGTACTATAACATTCCAAAATTTCAGGAAAATCCGTGGACCTCGTCCGCAAGTTTATTTAAAAAATTTTGAGTCTGACCCTTATACTATTGCTATCGAGATTTGAATTTTCGGATGTTCATTTTTATGATATCACAAAATAGTACATGAGATTTTTAAGTCTAATAGCTGAGAAGGTTGAGTGGAATATCATTTCGTCAGGGTGATTGAGGTTGGTCGATAAATCTGACAACAACACCTCGCTGTCATCTTTTAAATTAGTAGTATCAGGCTGAATATGTATATTGTATAGGGGAGATATCAAGCAATTTAATATAGCTTTTGAAAATCTCAACCTCGCTCTGAATGGTTCATATCTCATCTACATTATGTACGTAAACTTTCCTACACGCATGGATAATAAATTCACAGCTGGAATGACGTTTTCTAATTTCCTAAGTAGTCCTGTTGACACACGCACACACACGGCCAAGTCTAACGTTCGGTGTGGCCGATTCATTTAGAACGCGTATTAAAAAACTAGCCAATGGTAACTACCAGCAGTCTAATATGCATAACTACTCACCTTGTTTTTTTCTGAATAAGTGTTCGTGAGTGCATCTGTATGCAGTATGTGAATGATGAGTTGCAGAATGTTCATAATTTTAGTAGCCTAGCTATGTGTATGTGTGTGTCAACAGTCGAAGTGTCTGTTAACCTGTACATCAATTAGGTCTCGCGCGAATCTCTATACCTATTAGGATGCGCATTGCTGCCGTCTGCTCGGCTGCAGTAGCTGATGTCAACATTGATCAATGATCGTGAAAATCAAATCAAATCAATCAAATCAAATGAAGTTAGAACACGAAGTTGCGAAGGCCCAGTGTTGAGTCACTGCCCCTCAGATACGCGGTCACTTTTGTACTGTGTCAGGCAAAATTTAAGCTCGTCTCAAGATTTTTTGCATTTCTTGAGCCAAGTGAGGCCTTTTTCATGATGCAGTATGTTTATTTTTTTGGTGTATTTTGCTAGCTAAATGTAACCACTTTTTTGATATTGCACAAATCTTTTGAACAGTGTGTATATCACTTGATCGGGCAAATAGTCTACAGCTCGACTGGGCGTGAAGTAGAAATGGAGCGAAAAAATCGGCAGGTTATATTACTCTTGCGAGAAAATGTTGAAAATGTCCTCATTTATTTAAAAAAGATTGCCTGCTGTATGATTAATACTCGTTCAAGTGCGCGTATAGTAAAGGCATATACATTGTCTTGTCACTGTGCACCAGAGTAAAAAGAAGATTATTTTCATCTGGAACTCTTCATACCAATGCTGGAGTTTTATCTCTCATCCTATTTTACTTACAAAATAATTTTTATTTTTGTTCTTGCGCATTGCTTCAGCTACATTTTTTTCCTTATCAGTTATCTTCTTTCAACGCTCAGGTACAATTACATTTTTTATCGTAATGAACTAATGCAAGTCCTCTCATATATAATTTAAGAGAAGGCAACGATTTTACAAAAAACAATTAATTTTCGAATTAATTCAAGTTGTTGAAAATAATTTCGTTCACAAATTATATTGTCAATTATCTAGTTTGAGTTATTTGTCAACTCGGTGAACCATTGTAACTGTAATTTGTTAAATCGCATAAAATTCGTAATCAAGCCTTCAGGGCCTATATAATCCTCTTTAATAAAATTCGCCCATATCTTAAACAAACGAGCCGTTGACGAGGTGTGCGCCAAAACTAGTCTTATCGAGGAAATGCACTGAGAAGTTTTTCATCGAGTTTTCGAGAGCGAGAAAGAGAGACAGAGAGGGAGAGGAAGAGAGGAAGAGGAAGAGAGGAAGAGAGAGAGAGAGAGAGAGAGAGAGAGAGAGAGAGAGAGAGAGAGAAGAGAGAGAGAGAGCTCCTACGAAAAGATTTGATCGATCTAGAAGCGCGACTAGTTGCTCCTATCTTTTTTCCCCTCGTTTTCTTCTCTCGTTTACCCTTCTCTCTTCATGAAGTTTGACGTGCAACGTATGAATTACGGCACGTAATGAATGGCTACAATATCTACTCCGAAATTTAAAAGCGTTTCATGTATTTGAATAGAAGAAGGAAACTTTGCATTTTGTCTATATAGTCCATGTTTATAATGATGGGCTAATAGATCGGCCAATAATAGTTGAGCAAAATCAATTAAATCGTTTATAGAAATATGAAATAAGCTGTAAGAAATTGATTTGAAAGAAATCGTAAATTTTATTTTCCAATTAGTGTTGCGTGTTGTTTCTATATTGTGTATGTTTGTGATCATTTAATGTTGTTGAGTCTACTTCGAAAAAGTTTTGGAAATATACTATACAATCTCTCTTATGAAAAACATCATGAAATGCGTCATTATTGTAACTTCTCCTAAAACAACACTTTTCTATTCTGTTTACTTATGTAAAGCTCGTACATTATTTACCGAACTGATAATTGGAAGGATATTATAGAGTCAATACTTCATTACCGGTTATGGATCTGGTTTATGCTCTGAATTTGATTAAGTCTCTTAGATTCAAAAGAGTATACGTTCGGTAAAAGATATATTTGACTTGAACAGCGCACAAAATTTATCGGCAGCATCATCGACAGCATTCAAATAATGATGATTCCGCTTGTGTTGTAGCTCAATACTGTATTATATGGAAGTACTATTAAAATTTAGTGGTAAAATTTATTGATAATAAATCAATTTTTTTTTTAAATTAAGACAAATATTTTATATAAATGTTTTGCTATTATTTATTTAATTAGATTATTTTACATAAATAAGAGTTGTATATCACTGCAAATGAGTGAACGTCGAAAAATATTCGTCAAGTAATCTTTCAATTCTCAGTTTTTATTGAATAGAGGTTTTAATCGATAGTGAGTATTGCATACCTTATTTTAATAATTTAATTTGAAAAGAGATATTTTCAATAAGTGAACTGGAAGCTCTGTTTGCGAATTTCTATTCTTTATATACTGATAATACTGTGTCAAGAAATCAGTGTGGGTTGAATGAAGTATGTAAAAATAGTACTTTACGATACGAGTGCCATAAGTAAAAGGAGCAGAATTTAAAAAAAAAGTTTGTTTCTCTTCCAAGAGCTTAAATATGGCATTTAATGTTGATAAAATACTAATTTTCTTAAAAATTGTCACATTTTGACGTGTATATAAAGTTGTGCGCAATTTTTCAAAATTCTGCTCTGCTTAGGTGGACGAGGGTACTTTTCTGACGATTTTGAGACCTCATAGATTAATATTAATAAAAAATTCTTTTCAAGATCATGCGGCAAGTTATTTATAATACAATATTTCGTCTTATGAAAAAGTGATGTTATTGGTATTTCAGAGCTTGGGTAGAAGTTTTTTTTGGTCTATCAGGTGTAGAATGAACATATTTTACTATCAAAAAAAAACATTTTCCACTATTTCCATTTATATAGCTATTTTTAGCTGAAGCTGAATTTAAGATTTTAACACGTGTCGGCCCCCTTAAGAGTTAATTGTATAAACCTTAAATTAAAATAATTTTTATTGTAAAAATTTCTGCGGGAATGAAATTTGGTATTATGAAAAAATTCTCTTTTCCGATACTTTTTCTATCTGAAATCCTATTGACATGCTCCACATTGACTTAAATAATAAAAATATTTTATATTACCTAGACTAGTCAACATTCCCAAATTTAATTATACCTGTATGTGTCGAATAATTCTAATTAAACAAAATACTTTGGAGTCCCAGTATTTTGTACTAATACTATTTATTGTATAGATCTCTTAGCTTGGTTACAGCTGTAACCTCAGCAGAGACTGAATATGAAGCGTATCTATGTTTTATTCGTGAACATAACTTTTTCTTTACAATTTTTACATATTTTGTTTCTATTTTTGGATCTTTCAACTGATAGAAGATTCTACAGAGGTCCAGTCCTCTTCCCGGAGGTGCGGCTGTACCCAATCATGTCCTTTATAAGCTCCTGCGAATTAGACACTGTTGGTCAAATGGTTCTCTTGGAATATTATAACAAGAGAGCCAATTTGAGCTAAAACACAAATTTCTTGTAGAAGCGTTTAAAAAAAGTTTTCAATTACTCATAATATTTCACTTGGATTAACTCTTTCACTCGACTTAATAATTATTCTAAACTATGAAAACGTTCAAAAAGATCTCTTTCAGTTTTTGATTTTAGTTAGTCTATACCAAGCTAGGAGTTATTTCAATATTTTTCATAATCATGAATTTCGTATAAATGAGAATTTTAAGTCTCATACAAGGATTATTAGTGGAGCGAAAAAATGTTTTGCTTCCTCATAGAGGAAGCTTATTTTCAGCTCTACCCGTAATAAGCTTCACAATAATGAGAGTAATTATGCCCCAAAATAATTTTAATTATGAACTTATAGGTTGCTAACTATTAATAAATACTAAATGACTTTTACGTACCAAGTGTTCCTTTATAAGCAAACTTTCAGCTTTAATTACAATAAGCAATGTGCATTTACTGTGAGTCGTTAACCCTTCCGGTTATTTATACCAATTTCCTTTTTTACAAAGTAATGTTTTACAAATGAACATTTTAGACAACCTGATACAACGTAACTTTTTTAGCTTGATGAGCTGTTCATAATGCTCTTCGAAAAATTACATGACGATTTGCATGATGTACGTAAACATACATGATCCATGTCAATCTGGAATAGAAAAATAAATTTTGGGAATGAAATTATGCTGATATTATGGTTATGCAATAACGCTTCTGCATGTTTATGTATGTACCGCTGCTACGTGTTCGTACGTATTTCACGTTTCATAAAACATATAAATCTTACATGCAAATTGCTGTGGGTATAAACGTTGATCATCGCAATCTCCATTTTAGTATGCCACGAAGTAACTATCTTTTTTCATGTGTAAAAGACATTATAAAAAACATTTCTTAACTGCTCTTGCAATAATCATTTCTATAAATCTTTTTGTGGTGGAAAACTGACACAGAGTAATCATCATGAACTCTACTTATTTTGGTTTTATATCTCAGCAACAATAACATTTTTAGAAGCTATCAGATATATTGTTGGAAAGAAAAATAGAGAGTAAAACAAATGGATGCAACATGTATAAATAAACGCAACAATGTGAGTGATTAAATTTGATTTATGATATAATGTTATTACTACCTGGTTGCCACTGCAAAATTGGAACTAATAAACACGGGTAAGACAATTAAAAATTCATAATTCTTTACTCCTGACTAAGTTACTTAATCAATTGCATGGCTGAAATGCGTGTGCAAGGTGTGATTTCAGTACACGAGGACAAAAGGTAATTTACGTGATACCTGACTAGCTCGGCGGAATTTAAAAAGAGACCACGTGAGATGCGTGACCAAATATTCTGAACATATTTTTGGGGTTTACTGACACATAATGATTAAGTCCTCTATGATTAATTTAATTCAATGGGCCCTGGAATTCTCTTTTAAGAATAATATTGATTTTAAATGAAGTTAAATTGAAAAAACATGATTTTTGGCCCGTATTGATTTGTAGACCTGGCAAAGCTCATAATATCATATAATTTATAAAAATCGACTTTGTTAAGGTATTTAAATTGCTAAATTTTTTAGTTAAAAATGTCTTGATAAGAAATTACCTGACCTCATGTACTTGCATTGAGACAATGATTTTTTGAAGTGTTAATGGCCATTAGTCTTAAAATTATACGCCTTATAACGTTATAATATGACAAGAAAGCAATTTTTATGGCCTCAAGTGAGATTCAACAACTTCTTAACAATAAGATGTAATGTTTTCAAGGACCATGTGTCCAAAAAAAGTTAACCAAACAGTTTGAAGATAGAACATTAATATTTAATGAGCTTTTGTTTATTTTTATTATTTTAACGTACAAGAATTCCTCGTTATACGTGGGGGTTACGTTCTGAAAAAGTGCCGCGTATAGCGAAACCCGCGTAAAAAGTTTATGGAAAAAAAAACTTATAAAATTAATCAAAGAGCATCTTTATATCTCATTTAAAAGGTATTGTTATTCCCTTTAAATTTACCTTATTATAAAAATTTTAAGGTCTCTAGGATCAAGAATGGTCAACGATACCATTCAGATTTACGTGGCACAGAGCCTTGTGAGTCAGTTCAGGTGTTGACTGGACTAATTTAAATAATAAAATGTACTATAGACATGTTTTCTAAAGTAAAAAGACTTAAAGAAACATAATTTTACATCGAAAACAAAAAATTCAATTTTAAAATTACATTTTTATGTTTTTCAATTTTATAGGATACTATAAGATTTAACCCATTATAACGCCCAGAGGACGCAATTTCCACATTCCACTTTGCGCTCTTACCATGTTTTAATCGATATGAGAAAAATTATGAAAACCACGATACTTAAAGGTTTTGAGAGTGTTCTTTTCAATGGCGGTGTTTAAAATGGCGTAAATAAACAATTTATAACAAACAATTGCAAATTTATAAAAAAAAACCGTGTTTTTCAGGAAAAATTTTGTTTTCATTTCAATTTTTTAACCACTTATCATTGTTATATGGGGGGGGGGGGGGTAAAATATATGTAGAACGTGACCTCACGGTCTCTACTTTAAGAAACCATGGTTACTTTTGTCAAAGAATATATTTTCCTAATAAAATGGCGGCTTGAATGAAAAAATCGACTTTCAAATTCCTTTATTTTTAATTTCTTAAGAATTTAGAAAAAAATGTTATGCAACAAAAAAGTCTTAGAATTGTTCAAGAAACACCCTCCAATTTTTCAGAATTTCCCGAGACAATTTTCCAATTTCTAGAAAATACGGGAAATCCGGTTTCTCGAAATCACTTTCAAAAATTCTGAAAAAATGCAGGCACGTTCCTTGATTAATTCTTAAACTTTTTTGTCCTATAAACTTTTTGTCTTAAATCAATATTTTTCGAAATAAAAAAATAAGTTATAAAAAAGTAAGTATGGTTTACAACATGAAAGTCGTGGTGCCTTCTAGCAAAGAAGATAGACACGTATAGAAGCCCAGAGCTTAAGTAAAAATTGAGGCTGGCTTATATGGTACCAAAACCAACTTCAAGGGGGCGCGGCGAGCAACTTAAGTCTGTAATGTATAAGCAACATTTAGTCCGTATCTATTATTGTAACGACTTCGTAGTCGAGTGGTCAAGCGCTCGGCTTTGCATATTGCGTCGAACGGTCGGGCATTGTTCAATCCCAGGCCGCGGATATTTAGTTTTTAGTTTTTTTCTCAAATTATAAAGAATTAAGTAAGTATTTCACTTTTAGCTAATATTGGTTGTAAAATTAAAAATACCTTGACAAATTTATTTATTAAAGGTTTTTTTTAAATGTGAAAATTAATAAACAAGTGATACAGTCCCTTTAAAATTTGAGTCCGAGATCCCTAGTAGACATTTAACCTTTCAGAGCATAAATGAAACGTTTTCTTGATCATTTATTGGCCATTAAATGACCAATTTGGGGAGTTGGCCAATAAATGGTCCAAAAATCGTTTCATTAATGCCAAAAAAATGTTCGATTTCTACCAGGGATATTTTCATAGAAATGAAACTTTATTTAACCAAATTGACACGACATTTTTTTTCGAGGCGTATGCATACATATATATTAATTTAATTTAATTTGCGTTTGAATTAAAGGTGATTTTTTATTTTTTTGTCGGACAAAAAAACAAGATCGCGCGTATAGTTCTGGGCTTCTATACGTGTTTATCTTTTTTGCTTCTAGTCGAAGTCTTTGCGTTCGAGACCCGGCGTATACACTTATGATTATTAGCGAAGTATCCAGCATCGAGTGGTCGAAGCAAGAGACTGCGTCGAATCTACATAGGCCGTGTTTACGACTTTTTGTATCGTCAGATTCCGAATTTCGAAGCGAGACGCTACGCTACACAAAAACATTGCGTCTTTTTATGCGCTACGCAGCGCCTGGCTTCGAAATTCGGAATCTGACGTAAGGAAAAGTTGTAAACACGGCCTGCGTAGATGCAACGCAGTCTCTCGTATCGACTTTTAGGAATCTTACGCTACGGAAAGTCGTAGCTTCTGCGTGCCTACACAGATCGTAGCGTCTCGCTTTGACCACTTGTAATCTCACGTTTCGAAACAAGGCGTTTGCGCTTATGAGAAATAATCGTAGCCGTGAGTTATGTACACGCTCAGGCCTGACTTACGATATATTTTTCGGTAAGTTAGGTTCTTGCCTCTACAGTCGAGAACGGGGCTCCAGAAATTCGATATTTTTGCCTTCATATAAGCAAAATGCATTATACTAGGTGCGGCAAAAGTATAACAAACCTTGAACATAATCTCAAAGCTACAGCGAACCAAAAATCGATTTTATACTAGGCGGTTCCACCCATTCAAGGTATTCAATGGTTTGTTAAAATACATTTCTCAATCCCAAATTTTAGGCATTCAACAATTTATCAATAAATATAGCTACCCCTAAAATTTCGGTGAAATACTACTGTTTTCAACCCTTTTTTCTAATCAGAAATCATACTAACATGCCCCAAATTAACTTGGATATAGTGCAGACTACCTAGGCAAGTCAAATTATTATACCTCCTGTGTCGTAAAATCCAAATAGAAAAAAAACCCCAGAGACCTCTGTGTGATAGCATTTTGTTTGTTGGAACTTTGACTATGGCTGCTATCACAGAGAAGATGTTTGAACTTCTGTAGAGCTTTCTAAAAGCTGACTACCCCAAAAATTTTTAAATAAAAGTAGTAATAGTTAATAAAAATATAGAAAGGCTCTATCCAAAGCCTTGCCTGTGGTAGCAGCCATAGTCAAGGTTCCAAAAAACAAAATGCTACCACACAGGGGTCTCTGGGGCGCTTTTTTATATCTAGATTTTACGACACAGGGGTGGTATAATGTAAATGATGAAATTTCGACTTGTCTAGGCAGCCTATGCTATATCTAAGTTAATTTGGAGCATATTAGTGTAATTTCTGATTGGAAAAAAGATTGGAAAACAGTCGAGTTTTTCCAATTCACCAGATTTTATTTTTAATTATTTTTGAAGTATTTTAATAATATAACCGGTTATATTATTATATAGTTACATAGAGCTCAAATTTCAAAAATTTTTTTCTCATTGACGAAACTTATAACCAACCAAAAAGTATTTATGAAAAATTGATTCAATGATCTTTTAAAGTTTAATTATAAATAATATCTAAGAAATTTGAGTAAATCTAAAATATTGAGTTTGCAGTATAAGGACTGCCATCAAAAGTTAAATTTCTTTAAATATTCATTTTATTTATAATAAATTACGGGTGATGTGACAAGTTAATGAAAGCATCGTTACACATTAGACTGGTTCTTATTTCCCTCGTTGTTTTGATCTTCGCTACAAACTTTGTTTGAGATTTTTGGGATCAAAAAAGTAAGAAAAATGCAATACTAGGGCCAACAAATAATCGTTAAAACGTAGTGCAACTGAAAAAACCAAAATTGATTTTCAAAAAAAGTCCTTGAAAAACTATTTTGAGACGGAATATTACACATTAAAATGATATTAATATAGTTGCGCGAGGTCATACGTGCGCAAAGCCTTATGGCTCAGCTAGTCAGTAACGTAAATTGCCTTTTCATTATCAGTCCATGGGAGGGTGCATATAATAATCCAACAGATTAAAGAGGATTAACAGTTACGCACATATTCACGGTTTCTATGACGTCATACTTAAGCGGAAGCGCTAAATTCTCAACTAAATTTTCATTTCGCACGACACTTTTGTGCAACCACCTCCGCCATCGTTACATGCTTTGCGCGAGCGAGAGTCAGCCATAGAAGAGAAAATATAGAACCAACTCGTTCAGCAGCTGTAATAGGCACAGTGTTGGCTCCAGTCGTGGATTATGCACTTGCAGAAAGCCTTGTGATGGCTATAAAGTACTATTTCTGATTATCTTTAACTTGATTTAACTAAATTTAACTTTTTGGTTTATGAATTTTATCACGTATGCTTAAAATCATCTAATTATGTAAGATTTTTAAGCTGAGCTTATATTGATTAAAATTCCAAACCAAATTATTTGATGACCACCGGGATGATTTGTGTCGCTGTAGCTTGTTTTATGTATAATATAAATAAAAACAAATAGCAACTAATCTTTTCAATTTATTCTAAATTCACGGAATTAATGTCTTGCGTTTTGCGTGATCGTTGTCGCAGTAACCAAACCCCATATAGGCATCGTGTAAGCATGTGCTTTTGAAAAACAGGTAGTAAATTTGACATCTCCGGTCCTATACATTATTTCTGAATACATTATATTTCCAGTCTGTATATGAGTAAATCTCGTGAAATTTTAACATTTAGCCATTATAAAACAAAAATTTTTTTTTAAAGCACAAGTGATTCAGAAACCTGACAAAAATAGTGCCCATCAAATTTGGGCGAGGGCTATCAAGGATTTGAAAAAGTACATGCTAGAGCTGAAGCTGACGAACCATTTTTTTAAGACAATATGGCTCTTAAATTTGGTTAAATATTGATTTTTTGACATTTAAAAAAAAACTCATAGCGTCATCTTTCCATAATGTCGAAAACTAAAATGGGCAATATAAATCGTGCCATTCATAGTAAAACTAGAAAATTCGATTAAAATGCACTCAAAATCAACAATGGGCACGGAAAAATTCCATGTTTATATCGTAGATAACTTTTTTTACGAGGCACGCACACCAAAAATTTACATACCACTCGATTCTGATACTCAAAAACTATTTTTCCTCATAATTTGGTGATGTTCATGGTGGGGGCCTATTGGGATATTGGGATTTATAAGAAAATCATTAAAATACTAAAAATCGAGTTGAATTTTTTTTAAGAGTGTAGAAGGCGCGGGTAACGACGCACGCTATTCAGTGACATTTTTTTCGAAAACACATTTTCTGAGGATTGTTTGGTGATGATTTGGATAAAAAAGCTCGATGGGCCTATCGAGAATCGAAATTTGAAAATTAAAAATAGGATGCGTTGAATTTCAAAACGCATAAAAAACGCCATAAAATGCATTTTTCTTGTACACTAGACCTACTTTAATTCTGTCCGGTCCACCTAGTAGTGGAACGTGTATAAGCATAGGAATTCCGGCGTTCCAGCGGACAGAATTAAAGTAGGTCTAGTGTATGAATTCAAGTTTGGATTCCACTGGAAGTTGTTGTCAACAAAAGAAAAAGTTGAAAACTTAACATAAACAATATCAGGAATGGTAATTTTTAAGTTTTTACACGAATATTGTGAAGTTGACACAAATATTAAAACATTACGAGATTTACTCATATCGACTCGATTTTTAGTTGATTATTACTTAGTGAAATACCACTCTTTGAAAACTTGCATATCGATAGGAAATTTTCTCCGCTTTCGATCGAGACAATTTAGAAAAATCTTAAAAATTCCCTTTTTGAGATATTTGACTTTGAAGGTTTTCCGGCAATTTTCTCGGGGAAAATGGAAAATTTTTGGAATCTGACCTCACCATCGAAATCATGTGGCTCATATTTTTTCTAGGTGCATTTACATGCTTTTCTGACGAGTTACACATTGAGCAGTTTGGCTTAAGGAGACACACCTGTGTTTATGCCTATAAATGCAAAAACATGAAAATTAAGGATTAATATTCAAATTTTTTATTTCTGATGTTAAAATATGTTTTTACAGGTCCCTTTACAACAAAAAATATGTCTTTTCAAAAATTCAAAAAATATTTCTTTTTATTATTAAAATTCATCCAGGATTCATATATAATTGACTTGTGATTTTTAAGTCCTTGACCGCATGATTTCGAATGTAATATTCAATGAATTGTGACCCTTTACGTCTCAAAAGTTTTGTAATTAAATTATTTTCCACTTAAGTGTAGCAGATTTTTCATTTAGTTATTTTTTTAATCTACTAATCTCCAAATATAGCAATAAGCGTCATTAAAATAGCTATTTTTGTCATTTTCTTTGTATTTTAATATGAAAAGTAATTTCCAAGCCTTTTATTGAAATTCTGTTCCACTTAAGTGGAAAATAATGTAATTACAAAACTTTTGAAACGTAAAGGATCACAATTGATTAAATATTACATTCAAAATCATGCAGTCAAGGACTTAAAAATCACAAGTCAATTGTATATGAATCCTGGATGAATTTCAATAATAAAAGGAACTACAGACATATTTTTTGTTGTAAAAGGACCCGTAAAAACATATTTTAACATCAGAAACCAAAAATTTGAATATTAATCCCTAATTTTCACGTTTTTGCATTTATAGGCATAAAGCAGGTGTGCCCCCTTAATAAGGCCGCTCGCGCGCACCGCTGCAGCGCTCTGGAGACTTGACGTGAAATGACTCTTATACAAATAATTTTGGAAGTTCCAAACCTTCCTTCTTTGAATTTAAAATGGAAAACTTCTGAAATTTTTTGAATAAAAGGAATTAGTTTATTTATATCTATTTAGTAACTTATTATATTGAATTCGTCCAGGACAAAATTAATTAGATTTTGAGTTTTCTATTTTTTTTCCATCCATTTCTATTGTACAAGCCATCAGCAAGCAGAGATCACGTTGGAATATATTTTTTCTGAAAATTTGTACAATTTCTATCAAAAAGCTCTTTTGCTCTTTTTCGTTTAAGTCACTTTATTCTGAGCTTGGAGCTATTGTAATATTTGCTATAATTATGTGATTTCAGAAAAAGGTGAAAAATGTCAACTATGGGCCTCTCAAAAATCAACGTGCTTAAAAAAATCTGATAAAATTTCGGGAAATTTCTGTAATTAGAAACAAATTTTTCAAATTTGCATAAAAAGAGTTTTTTTGACCATTAGACTTCACTGAGAATCGGCCATATATTATATGGGCTATTCCCCGTCTAGCGTGATATGTCAAAAAATTGACTTCCAGACGGATTAAAAAATAAAAATCCTGAAAATTTCATTACTCTAGGTCCATCCCTCATAAATCTACATGAGCTCAAAGTTGAATTTTCATTTACTGAGGTTATTCTGCTTGTTATTCTGCTTTTCTGGGGTGAATATGAAAAAATGGTTAAATCATGTATTTCAAATTAAAATTTATGTGTTCTTTCAAATATAAAATACAACTTTTTACCAAGTAGCATAATGGGGATCAATCCAAAAAAACAATGTATTCATTATAAACCATGTTTTAAGGGCTTAGACACACCTTGAATTAAAAATTTTTATTGAATTTTTGAGTTGGATTTTTCCTCCTCTTTCCATAGCATTTTTCAAAACTCCAAAATTTTGAATTTGCACTGAGATACAGTTGTTCCCGTGAACATTTTTCCTATACTTTACGTGTTAACTTTTTTCTTCTTTTGCGTTTTCTGGTGAATAGTGTTTTTGGTCACCTCACGTAATTTTCAGGTAGTACCTATAGAGCTTTAGCACCAGGGTCCCGTACACTTCTTCAGAACATTAATGCTTACGGCCACTACCACGAATGATACGATTGAACACGCAGATTGCGGTAACATTACTTTAAGATTTTCTTAAATTCCAAAATTCCGGGATTTTTGTGGAGACCGCGATAAATCATTTAATTTGGGATTTTCATTACAAAATAGCAGGGATATCGGAAAATTGCAAAAAAAGGGATTATTCCAATACTGGTAACTTTTGTCGGTTCCCAGAGCACCTAGAATAAAAATAAAAATATCTTTTTAAAGTTGAATGCTTTTTCTAGAGAAGTACGTAGCCCAAAAATGAAAATTACGAAAATTTCAGCTTTCCGAAACAATAGTTATATGCAACAAGGGCCCAAAATGCGTTTTTGGGCACAAGTGTGCGGAAAAAGACACGATTGTCAACCGTGCCAGCACGAGTGGGTTTTTTCCCCACACTGTGCGCAAAAATCTGAACACGTGTTGCATACAAAATTGTATGCAATAGTAAGCGAAAAATACTTTCATTTTAAATGAGGCATTTTATCGCACACCAGTGTCCAAAAATGCTTTTTGCATATTAAAAAATGTGTGAAAAAAGACATTTTTCGTCTTACTATTGCATGGAACAAATTTTTTTCGAAAATTGTTTAAAAAAATTAAAATTATCAATTAATCAAAAAACACTTAAAAGTGTCATTTTGAACCTTGAATTAAAATACTACAGCTATTTTAGTCAAATGCTGTAAATACTAAAATTAAAACACGTAAGTCCTCTTTGAGACTATAATGATATTAATTTTGCATATTATGTATAGATTTTCAAATTGCATATTAAAGTCAAGAACCATTTATTGTACTTCTTCATATAATTTCAAAAGGTCGTTGATGCATTCAATAGCCTTAAACCATTATTATTCTAGGCAGAAATAATTTCTTGATCAATTATAGTCATTTAATTTTTTTGATAGATTTAATAAGAATTTGCTGAAAGCTTTTATTCGCTTGCAATTAAAATTAAAATTCTTATCCACGTCAAAACTTTTGTTACATGAAATATGTTCTGGATCAAGCTTGAAGTTTTCTTCTCTACCGGTACTCTCTTTCTCACGTCTCTCTTCCTACCTCTCTCCGTCTCTTTCTATTTATCTCTCTATCTCTACTTTACCTTTTGAGTTTGTATCTGTGTTTTATGGCATCTTACTCTTTTGAAATAATACCTTACAATAAAGAAATTCGAACGTCGGCTGTATACCCTGAGGTGAGCGCGTCATGAGTCATGGTGTGCGAATACGACGACGACGACTTTAGTAACGAGATCGAGGAAGAGAGAGGGTTGTGGGTGTTGCTGCTGCTGTCTCTCTAGTGCGGCGAGCGCACCTAGCAGCTATTGATTTTGCACCGCCTAGAGTTACTTGTGAGGGTGAGTGTGAGTGAGATCGTCCCAGCGCGGTGGCTGTCCCGTTTCCTCTTTTTAACTCTCTCAATACCATCACTGCTGCGGCTGCTGCTACTGCCTCCATCCTATGTGCGTTGCTAGAGTACTATGAACGTTGCTCATAGAAACACTGTTTTATGTCATTTTAGCAGTAGCTATAAAGTTCGGTGAGAAGTTCTTGTCCAAGTTGTACTACGATGAGATATTTTTTCATATGACGGGGGTATAAAGTTTATATAGTTTCCCTCGATAATAATTAAACTTGCCTTTTTTATATAATCTTTAAAGTATGGGTCTAGCCATTCAAGGTAAATTTGTACACGGAATTCTGAAATATAAAAAAAATCCAGGTAATTCTAATTAACCCTATTTTTCCCTGAAAAACTGTTATTTTTGTAGATACAGAAATAAAAATTACGAATTTCTCCTGAATAGTCTTTTTAGAAAGAGTATTTGACCCCCATAACTTTGATTATTTATACAATTTTCTTGAAAACTCTTGACTCTAAAAAGTATTATTTTTCATTAAGGGGAGGCTCTTATGAGACCCGATCAAAAAATAGATTTTTTTTATGCTTACTTAGTTAGCAAATGCCCGGTAAAATACACCCCCGAAACCCTTTTTACTAAAATCGATTTGGTTAAAAAGTTGTAGGCAAAAAACCGAAGCTGTCTTTTTACAAGCGAATGATGTATGTATGTATGTATGTAAATTCGCTTGCTAAAACTTTAAACGCGTTTTTCTCGAAACCATGTTTTCTGAATCGGGCGGCAAGATATCTTAAAAAGTACTGCACTTAAAGATACACTTTTTTTTTATTTTAAAGCTAATTAAATTGTCTGGAGGTTGAACCTAAAAACTTAAAATTTTTCATTATTATTTTTTAGAGCCCTTAAAAGAGCCAAAAAAGGCAAAAAAAATTTTTTTTTCCGAAGTCCGCCATTTTATCAATTTTTAATTTTTTTGCAATTATTTCGGTTCAACCTCCAGCAAATCTCATCTAGTTTAAGAGGAACTTCGAATTTTTAGTTTCGGGCAAAAACTGAACGCGCTAGCTTGCTGCTCGTTGAGGTATCTTTTTTTAACACGATATCCATCAAACGCTGCTAGGGGATATAATTCGATATTTTGGTCTGAAAAAAGTTGTAAATATAGTTAAACTTATACTTTATAAGTACCAAAAAACTTGACTGCATTATTCACTTCCTTCCGCGAAAAAAAATCACGAAAAACACGTCATTTTTGAGGTGCTAGATGAGAGCCTCCCCTTAATGAGTAAGTTTAAAATAGTTGTCAAACCTTATTTAGTATTATTTACCATAAACTAAACTAATAATTATGAAATGATCTGTAAATATTTTTAAATATCAAGTCCACAAGCTCGAAAGAATAGGGGCCCTGCTTAGATGCTTCGGATCTCCCTCTTTAATCTTAATTATGTGTAGTCTATGATAAAAAAACCAATATCTCAGGCATAGACTCGAAAACAGGTTCAGATAATTTAATAAGGTCACTTTTAATACAAAAAAGTCTTTCAAAAAATTAAAAACAATTCACACTCATTATTTGACATATTCAAAGGCTCATTCTCGTAGTTCGTTTCCAAAAAATAATCACAAAAATTGAAATGCTCATGCTAAGAAATTTTGATGTCAGATTAAGATGACAATGATAATGGATTTTATTCTGGCAGGTGAGAATAAGGGATTAAGTTTACAGATTAAGGCGTAAAAGTAATTTTTTACTGGGTAAAAAAAATTAAAGTTATTTAGAGATACATAATTGCTCAATGACATAGGCTCCGCAAGCCAAATAAGATGAAACGCCCAGAGGCCATTATTTATTCACAGTATTGCATGTTTGACTCGCAATTTTTTACATAAATTAAATGAGTGTTCTGCATGAACTATTGCTGTCGAATTTTAGTTCGAAAAAATATCTCCAAGTATGCTAAATAGACGTACGCCACAATAGCACACGCGCCGCAATAGTCAATTCTCCCCTACATAGAAATTTAATAACGAATAATTTGATTACACAAAAAATTTATTGACCGATTGGTTACCAAGAAATAAATTGTTATGAGTAAAGATTCGTGGGTCATTAGTGCGTATACTAACTAACAAATGAGCTAAGGCAACAATATCATGTGCTCATTCGACTTTAATAACAGATAGAATATTGTTTCAAACCTAAAATATTGAAAAAATATGCTCTCAAATGAGATATGTTTGTCTGCCAATGACCAAAATTTATGAAAAGTTGTATTACAATGAATCGATGGACATATTTCTATTTTAGCCTAATCGATGGATACGAACATGTTTATTTTTAGCCTTGGGACGGATTTTTGGAAATTTAGGGATTTTGAGGTTATGAATATGATTTTTGACATAAAATTTGAATTCGTCATCAAATTTTACATAAAAAATCATGTTTCAATAATTTTTTCATATTCACCCTTGGGGAGCAGAATAAAATATGAAAAATCAAATTCCAACCCTGATCCAAGAGGGGGGGGGGGCACAGTTGACGTGATATAGCCCATATATATGCTGTTTGTGTGTGCTTATCACTCTGAGTTGATTCGTTGGAGCTCGATATTTGTACATAGTCTCCATCTCTTCATTGACTTGTTGTTGTCCGTAGTGGGTACTTCATACATTTTAATTTTCTTGAAAAGGTCAGAGAAAAATTGCTGACGAAACGTCGAAAGAGTGAGTTTTTATTAATAAAAAAGTGACAGATTAAATTCAACCACATTTGTGTTTGAATATTTTTCTGGAGGGTTACCCTTATGGAAATCGCTTAATTTTTATATATTGTGACTTAATAAGGGAATAATATTTAAATAATAACACATCCGGTCCAAATGCCATTTTGCACTGTACTCACTGCTTTTTTACAGATACGTACTAAATCGTGATTTCAAAGCTAAGCTTGCAGTCGCGCTAGTCCTGCCACACTTGGATTATGCGGCAGCCATCTATAATGACCTATCTGCTACGTCCGACCTCAGACTGCAGCGTCGCCAGAATGCGTGTGTCCGTTTCGTTTTCGGGACCATACCCCGTATCGCCTTGCTCTCGGCATCGCCAGTATTTGCTTGTTCTGCTGGCGCTCAATATACTACGGAAAGACTAGCCCAGCCCTCTCCGAGATCTCTTCACACTCTCTTCCGATCGGCGGATTCACCACTCGTTGCGACGTAAAGCCCCTTTACTGCACTACAAAACCCCATGCGATTGCCGCGAGTACCAATCCATAAGGCCCACGCCGAAAGTCCCACTTTTATTAAGTACCACTATCCCAAAATATTCCAATGCTATTAAGTACCAGAAGCAAAAAAAAAATCTTTTGATTTCGAACATGTTCATGCTTATATATGAGCAGTTCCAATACTTTTCGCACTTTTTTGAAAATCGGATTCATGGATTTCCTTCAAATTTAAGTATGTTTGAAAACATAGAAGAAAAATTTCTCAAAAAAATTTTTGGACCTCAAAGAGCACATGGGCCCTCTGTTGGGCTATTCAAACATCGAAATAATGGCCTATTTTGCTCTGTTTTGACGTGCTCGTCGATAATGGCCCCGTTGAGTCCTATTGGTCTCATTTTTTTCGTTGAAATTTTCACCAAATGAGTTCGTTGACGGCTCAAATTAAAGGTGTTGACCTCTTCTTTGAAAAAATGAATCTTACTAAAAGTTATATAATCCCTCGATCCTTTGAATGTTAATGAAACTAAGTATTTTAGCTACTTCAGATATGAAAATTCGATATTTCAATTATAAAAAAACATCGATTTGCTTGAAACCAAAAAAATTACCTACAAGACTTTTTTGAAAATTTAAAAAACTATCTCTCAAAAAATTTTGGTGACGTTTCGAGTTTTGAGGAAAATATTGGACACTTCAAAAATGTGTAAATCGTGATTTTCGTGATAATAGCTAAACTAGATTGGCTCTATACGGAGCTTAAATGATTGGATTTTAATTTTGTGGATCACATTTTAAAGATCTATTTAAGACCTTTAAAATGAGCTATTACAAAAAAATTTTCAAGCATATTTACGATTCATGCAACATTTGAAACGTGCCAGATTTTACCAATTTCACCTTCCACGCGAATGGTTCTCAGAACGCATGCTAATAGCTAGGGGTTGAAATTTTTGTTGAAAAAGTTGAAATTTCAACGAAAAAATGAGACCAATAAGACTCAAAACGGTTCACGGGGCCATTATCGACAAGAACGTCAAACAGAGCAAAATAGCCCATTTTTTCGATGTTTGAATAGCCCAACAGAGGGCCTGTGTGCACTTTGAGGTCCAAAAATTTTGAGAAATTTTTTTTCTATGTTTTCAAACATACTCAAATTTGAAGGAAATCCATGAATCCGATTTTCAAAAAAGTGCGAAAACTATTTGAACTGCTCATATGCATATATCCAGAATAGCATATGTTACATATTATTAATTACTCATTTGTTATTGTATCGAAATCTCGGGTACGGACATGACGCGCGTATCGTAATTTAACCTATCGCGATGTAATGGAGGGACTCGTGGAACGATTTTTGGAAGGCGAAATTATAGTTAAAGGGAATACGAGATACCTACACATAAACGGATTTGTTTGTATACGTTCTTCATATGGTAAGGGTACGAAAATTTATTGGAGATGCCAAAGAAAAACTACGTCCGAAGCGAGAGCAACTACAGTGAGCGCAGGTGCCACAACAGTTTCTGTGTTTCGTGGAGGTAATCCCGAAGATCACGCAATGCATGCACCTGATCCAGAGGAAGTGGTAGTTCTGAAAACCGTCGCAGGGATTAAAAGAGCTGCCTGTGAACACCCAAAAGCTCCTCCTTCGAAAATTTTGAGGGAATTGCAAGATGCTTCCCTTTCGATTTTGGCTCAGTTACCGATTCGCGTGAATTCGCATTTCTTATGAAAAAATCTATTAGGTCCGCAATGTAGATTTTTGAAAATCATTGGACACATATTTTTTTGTTTTTCAATTAATCAATTATTAACGGAGGTATGATCAGTTAAAAATGAGCGTGACGTCACAATCATAGTACTCCTCCCGTTATATTTACTATGATTGTGACGTCACGCTTGATGTTTCAAATGCTATGTCTCCGTTAATAATTAATTAATTGAAAAACGAAAAAATACGTGTCCAATGATTTTCAGAAATCTACATTGCGAACCTAATAGATTTTTTCATAAGAAATGCAATTTTGCGAGACCATTAACGGTAAGATTAAAAAATATGCCGTCAATCGTGAGTGCTTGAAGATCTCTATAATGTTCCGGACAAATTTCAAATGACAAAAGCAGGAGAGATGTTTTTACTCTACGACTCATTCTTGCGACGATGATCGTGATCCAGATTGCGGCAGAACATTGTTTTTGGTACGCACCACGCACCTCATCGCTTCACATTCATTTTTCATCACTGCCTCACGCATTATCAACTCACTTCCATTTCTTCACAACCATTTACTACCTTGACCAGGAAGACTGGATTACTCGTTGGCACTACGAAACATCGAACAATTTCACCCCCCCCCCACTCATTAACGAACTAGTTCTGTGGCCCTAGAGAGAGAGAATTTACTCTTAAGATTGTATCTGCTATCACGTGTACTTTTTAATCTAACCTTAGTTTTAAGAAACAATGTTTTTCTGATATTGGCACCTGTAAATATTTATTGTCCTTATATGCTACTCTCACATGTATAATAGTTTATACACCTATATACTATTGACCATCTGGGCCACAATGGGTTCCACTCCACGGTCCAATCAAATAAACTCTCTCCTCTCTCTCTCTCCTCTCTCTCTCTCTAAGTACGACAACACGCACTTCTATCTGCTCCTCTGTTTTCTGTTTTTTTTGTACTGCCTTGGCTTGCCTACGGGAATTTTTCTTACAGTTTCTTGCACGCTGATTTTGCAAGGGTCAACTACCGCTGGACCACCGTTACGTCAGTTACCCTTGAATTCCCTTAAACCATCTTTATATTCTACACCGGCATTGAAGGTTAGTTTCCGACATCGTGCACCCGAAAGTCATGCGCATAGAGACGGCTCAACATCGCACAGAATCTGTCTGCTAGGCTAATCTTCAGGGTGAAGAAGCCAAGCAAAGATACAAAACTCTCTATTTCAACGAGGAGGCGCAGATTTCGCTGATCGGTTCAGGATATCACCTCATTCTAAATTTTCTCCATATTCTTCAACACCAGTCCATAATTCATCCTTGCTTTCTTCTATTATTATCATCATGACCTCTTCAAGTAATAATACTCCTGAGTGGGCGACTATTTTTATGAATCAGATTATCAAGCGTTTTGAAGATAGTATGGAGAATAGTATGAAACGCTTTGAAGATAGTATGGAAAACAGTATTAAACCTATTGAGATTGTATTGATGCAGTTGGACTCGGATGGAGGATATAACGAGGGCTGTTGTCGAGCTGGATGAGCGTCTGATCGAGCAGGAGAATGCCTTGAAGCTGAACGCTAAATCCATCTCGGCCATTAGACTGGAGCTTCAACATATCGATGAAACCATTAAGGATATGCAAACGGGCGACTTTTCTTCCGCTCCTCAACATTTTTCAGACGACTGTGAGGTCCTGGTGTCAGGCTTGCCACTTGAGTCGACCCTCAACGATAGCGCCATCCTCGATAAAACCCTCTCGAATATAGAACTGCCACAGCATACCCGCTTCATAACTCGCACAAGGAGTTGGAGCCCAAAAAATCAACCCAAAAATCCAAATAGTGGTCATACTCGTTCTCTAGTTTTTCAGTACTCTTCACCGGTCGTGCGCGACACAATCGTCTCTCACTCTCATAAGCTGTCGAATATTCGAATTTGATATGTTAGTGCTACACTATTGTTATATTATTGCTATATTACTGCTAAATTATTGTTATACTATTTCTAAGTTACTGTTGCATTAATGCTCATTATAGCGTATCATTGTATTTTTTACTTTGTATGTGGCACATTGACGCACGTGAGCCAGACAGGGTCTCCCTAAGGCCGAATAAAGTTATCTATCTATCTATCTCTCTCTAAGCACAAATAGATGAAGCCATTTAGGTAAAAAATAAAATAAAATATTCAAATGATTAAAAAACTGAAAAGATCAAAAAGTATGAATCATTCAAGTAAGAGTCAAAATAAAAAACCAAACTAGAAACTAAAAAATCAAGAAACAAGAAGAAAACTCAGAGAATTCCAACACAAGCATCGATGTTTCACATCTGGTGCATTAATGCTCAAGAAACTACTCTGATTTTAAGAGTAAGCACTCATTGATTATGCACCAGATGTGAAACATCGAAGTTTGTATTGGGATTTTCTGAGTTTTCCTCTTGTTTCTTGATTTAGACTCTTACTTTATGATGCATGCTTTTTGATTCTTTTAGTTTTTTACTTATTTGAATATTTTTATTTTATTTTGTTATACTTATTTGATTGATCAATTTTCTTGTTTTTGTTTTATTCAACTTTCAACTTGTAATTCTTTTAATTAATCAATGGTGTTTCATATCTTGCAGCTGTTTTTTTTTCATTTTTTAAAATTTTTCTAATTTTAATCATTGTTTTATTAATTTATCAATTTCTTCTCAAATTTTTATTGTTGTTTAATTATTTGATTTGTTAATTGATTTGAATGATTATTTAATTTTTGTAGCTTTTTATTCATTCTAAATAAGTTCTGAATCATAGTATTTTAATGGTTTTTCAATATTATTTATTGAATTAAAATATTAACATAGCGGATCGAGCGGTCATTATTGTGTGTTAATACAACATAATAAAAACGTTGACCTTAAGAAGACACACACTCATAGATACGTATACATACATGCATTGATCAATATCAGATTTGAAAACATGCATGGTAGTGCGTAGAGTCTTATGACATATACGCTGTTCGAATCGATACGAACTATAGCCAATTTCAGGCAGTTTTAAGAAAAAAAGAAAAGAAAGTCGAAAAATTAAAATCAAAAAAAATCTTTACAAACTCGTAAGAGAAGGACGTAAAAATTTGATATTTTTGCTCCACGATTGTTAATTTCTAACCTTTAATTAAAAAAAAATATATATTAATTAAAAGTGCCTCGAAAATTTGAGTCTTTAAAAAGGACAATAAAAAATATCGGTCGATCGGCAGATCCACGATCTGCCCTCGCTTCCACAGCGAGTTGTAGATTCTCTACACATCGAGAATCTTTGTGAGTATTGCTTGTTCCACAAATTTTTCTTTGTAAAATTAAATTTATTATTTACTTATTATGTATGTTTTAAATGTAAAATTATTAGTTTCATTTTATTCAATTAAATTCTTGGGTTGTTTATGCCTCTGAGCTTTTCCCAATAATAAAAAAATTGTTGTTATTATTGTTTTTTAAATATTTATAAATTTTGAATTTTGTTATCATGTCATCTCAGACATGATATTTTAGTACACGTCAATTCATACGCATTGACAGCACATAAGTATTCTATGTATGATCTTATATGCATAAGCATGAGAGAGAAAGACAACTCAACGTAGTCAAGTCCGTTAGCTACGCTGACTGCCTTTGCTTGTGCTCTTTCGTTGCCTCGCGTGTACACGTAAACACAGTCATACGTGCGCGTGCGAGAGCGAGAGAGAAAAAGATACGCGTGGCGAGTCTCAGTAGCATCAGAAAGCAGTCAGCGAGTTCGATGTAGCTGGTGCGGCAGCCAATCGCAGCTCGCAGCGCAAACCGGCGCTGTGTAGACACTTATACTACCAAAGTTTCGCTCGCTCGGACGGACGGACGGAAGGATGCTCGTTATTCACGGGTTTACCCCTCATACCGAACACCGATAAAAACGTTCCACATCAAAAATGTATTTATGGCTAAATAACTTTTTTTTCGGCACAAAATTTTTTCAGTGGCAAAGATGAATAATATCAACCTAAACAGTAAATTTAGTGATTTTTGTCATAACCATGTTTATTGTCGTGCAATTAGAATAATTATCTTTTGAGCTTGCGCAGTGAATTGATGCCTAACTTGATTTAATATTTTACTAAAAGTTTTTGTCAAACGTTTAAAATTTATATTTTGTCAGACTGCAAGAATAAACAGTAAAAATCATTTAGAGCTTAAAAAATCAGCTGTTGTCATACGAAGCACTTGAACTATGATAAATTCAGCAACAGCATTAGCAACGGTAGCAGTTTACGAGTGTCTCTACAGTATATACAGTTACACATAGCCCTCTAAATCAATTCTGTCTGGCGAAAAATCCAACCAAACAAAAATTAACGTTTCCCTTTCTGATCTCTAAATCATTCCACACTTTCTTTTGTAAAGCAGCGATAGCTCTTTTTTTCGTTTCATACAGCAGCATGCGTACATGCTCAGAACACTGTACGAATGTCACATGCTTGTAGGTGCAAAATAACGACAGTTCTGCTCGCGTTGCTTGCCGGCGCCACAGGGTCTGTATCGTCATGCAAGTCCATGTGTTCCGACGTAAACAAGTCCTTTATACAGGCCATGCATTTCTTCGTCTTGAAATTCTTGCGGTTCAAGAAATTATTTGCCAGTGATTATGGCTTTATACAGCAACAGTGCGAGACTTACGCATGAGTGAGCGTTTACTGCAATTTTCACAGCTGATTCCATGTGGAGTACTTATAGTGCAGTTTGACTGTAGATATTGTGGCCATAGAGAGAATGCTCTGCATCGTTTAATTACAAGCAAGTAGTTGCAAGAAGTGTTGCCAACGATGAACGACGATCGTTAGTCATCTAATAATTCATCAAGAGGCAAAAGCTAGGTTGACTGTAACGATAATACATTTTATTGTCCCCGCAGATGAAGAAGCTATTGTACCATTTATCAAGTGTAGAGGTACTCTCCATTATGTTTAAGAGAGAATAGGGTTAGAAGGTGTGACACATTGTTTCAGTTATTGAATACATTTTCGATAATCTTACAATTTAGTCGAAACGACTTGGATGTATCTGTTACCGTAGCTAAAATCGGTTAGGCATTTCTATTTGTCTATAAATTTTAGACATTTCTGGTTAAACTTTTAGTAATATCCCAAACTTTCGTCTGCTTTCGGGGACCTCCTATAATCTTCGGCATTTCGGTGCTTGTCTGGGCAAAACGCGCGAAATATTTATGATTGTAGGATACACGACAACGAATTTCCTTCTAAATTATAGGAACTTTCTAAATTTTTTAGGCGATGCCCGAAATGCCTAGGCAAAAACAGTATTGTCTGACCCTATTTTATGCATTTTTGAGAAAACAGATTTTGTTTATTGGTTTTGATAAACCATGATCCAGTTGAAATCGTCGACGCTTTGTAATTGAAAGTCAATCAAATCCATTTGTCATCTGGTAGTCGTTTCATCGCGTAGTATAGGTTCCGACACCAACTCGGTTTTCTATTGGTACATTTTTTGTTAATAAGTTTGGCACATGTTGAGGCGACGCGCATGGGGAGCGCATGTCGCTGTCTCTCGCAGCTATATAGCAGCTATATAGAATAATGAAATAAAAGTTTAATAATTTGTTATTCTATTCTTTTTATTACTTGTATAGTTAGTACTCAGTTTCTGTAGGGATATAAAAATTTATATGGAAATCAACATTTTTCAGTGCAGTATTTCATATATCAACCTCAAGTGGGAACACACATGGTTTCCCATATAGGAATTTGTCTGGGGAACGCATATAAGAATTCACGTGGGTTCTGATAGGGGGATTGATATTTACACATATGGGTGATCTAAAGAGTTTTTTTGATAGGAGATATTGATACATAAATATTCAAAGGAAAACATTTTGTACGTTTGGCACTGTAATAGCCTACAGTTAGCAGAAAAATGCTTCATAAATAAATTAAATCGATTCCTCAAAGGAAGCTCTGTGATAGGCTCAAAAATGTACTTTTGAACCAGATGTCGTAGGAAAATTTAGTTTACAGATTTGTAAACTGAAAAGATGTACTTTTGTTCTTTCATAAAGTTAGTAAGGTAGGTACTCAGAATGCAATTTACTCACTGGAACCCTCTTTTTATCATGTTTAATTGAAAATTTATAATTAATTTATCAATAATAAAACTTTGTTAGTTTATGTTAGTGGTGATGTATAAAAAAAACATTTTTATACATAAAGAAGCTCTTTGCCAATTTGGTAGCGGTTTTTTATACACTAAGAGAATATACATACTCGATTGAAATGTTAGACCATCCTCAACATATGAGACTTTTTTCCACAAATATTAGTAAATATTACTACAGTTATAGTAAGTTTTACTATCTATTTTATCAAAATTATCATAGTTTTTCTCTAATTTACCTCGTTTCTTGATTCATATTAAGCTCTCCAATGAAGGGTGTTTGTGTGCCGATAACCAAAATTTATGAAAAGTTGTATTTCAATGGATTGATGAACATATTTAGATTCTGGTCTAATCGAAGGAGACGAACCTGTTTATTTATGCTATTTTCTACTATTTCATCATTTTGATGGGGTTTTTGAGGTCATTAATATGATTTTCAAGTACAAATTTGAATTCTACTTCAAATTTTGAATTAAAAACATGATATAATAATTTTTTCATATTAACCCCAGAAAATCAGAATTACAAGCAGAATAACATACAAAAAATTCAACTTTAAGGCCCTTTCGATCCGAGAGGGTTGACCTAGAGGGCTGAAATTTTCAGAATTTTCATTTTCCAATAAACTCTTCAAAAGTACATAATTTTTTCAAATTTTTATTTTTGTCCATCGCGACAACTATGGCTTAGCCCATATGGGGCGAATCATGATAGATGCCCCAGCGGTGTGCGCAAGCGCGCAAAACAGCCAAAGCACGCAGTTTTTGACTCGCTGTACGGACTTCATATTCTATCTAGAAAAAAACACGGGTAAGTGATTTCAATGTGTTTTTTTCTCAGCTTTCTAGTGGTAAAGTCAAAAATGCAAAAATCAGCCTCCATAACCTCAAAAAATAGACTTGAACTTAAAACACGCTGTATCTTTTTGCCTCCAGGTTTTGAGTTTTTTGAGGGTCTAGATCGAAAGATCTCGCGATTTTACTGAAGAAATGACTCTAAAAGAAGGGACTTTTTCGATTTTGTCGAACGGTGAAGAGGGAAAGAGCGCGCGGTCGCGTTTTCGAACGCCGCGGCCGGTGTTTTCGCAACTTTACGTTTCTTTATCTATCACGCGTCAGGCTTTCGCCACAAAAAATAACAAATACATGGTTTTTGTGTATTTTTTCATCATCTTTCCAATGGTGCAATTAGTTTTTTGGAAAAATTGCTTTGTTTCGCGAATAAAACGAAAATAATGAAACTATTGATCAAAAAAGCCAATTTTCCAAAAATTAATTGCACCATTGGAAAGATGATGAAAAAATACACAAAAACCATGTATTTGTTTATTTTGTGGCGAAAGCCTGACGCGTGATAGATAAAGAAACGTAAAGTTTGGCGAAAACACCGGCCGCGGCGTTCGAAAACGGCCGACCGCGCGCTCTTTCCCTCTTCACCGTTCGACAAAATCGAAAAAGTCCCTTCTTTTAGAGTCATTTCTTCAGTAAAATCGCGAGATCTTTCGATCTAGACCCTCAAAAAACTCAAAACCTGGAGGCAAAAAGATACAGCGTGTTTTAAGTTCAAGTCTATTTTTTGAGGTTATGGAGGCTGATTTTTGCATTTTTGACTTTACCACTAGAAAGCTGAGAAAAAAACACATTGAAATCACTTACCCGTGTTTTTTTCTAGATAGAATATGAAGTCCGTACAGCGAGTCAAAAACTGCGTGCTTTGGCTGTTTTGCGCGCTTGCGCACACTGCTGGGGCATCTATCATGATTCGCCCCATATAAATCAGGTTTATTCGATTTTTATGATAGAATTTATTGGCTAAATTATGTGATGCTATTTAATTATTTTCTGATGGCTTAATATTCATTTTATTTGTGCAGAATCCAAATCTTGTTTATAATTGAAAACAAATCAGACATTGCCTTGCTGACTTGAGACATCTTTAAATGTAGATTGCAGATTCACGATTGCAATACAACAAGAAAGAAGTTTAATTTACGTTAAAAAGAATGATGATCATGGTATGAGAACAATTTCAATGAAGTGTAAGGAAAAATAAAAAGCGAGAGAAAAATTTTTGTCTAAAAGAAGACAGGATCGGTGGCGTAGGCCACATTCACAAGAGAGTAGAGTAAAAAAGGCGAAGAAGAACGCAAGAAGATAAAAATGCAATTTAAACTTTCTGCAGCGTTTCGTGACGTATATATGCGTTGCAATGACAGGTCAAGCAAATAATTCAAACGACCATGAAACAGTATTTTCTCCTTCGTCGATTCTATCGCTCGGTATAACGGGAAGTTTGCCAAAAGTAAGCACGCAGAACAGATTTATTCCATTCGATGCATTAGTCATACTTTTTTGACATATTACGCCTGTGCTTCATTTCTTTCTCTACCGCTGCCCGCCCTTTGTACTGAACGTTTCAGAAAACAGATAACGAAAATTATCAATGCCATGACGAGTGCTGAATTTTGAATTTCTTTTTTTTCTTCCGCTTTAGTCTAATATTTATCAAATTTCGTTTCTGGAATTTTTGAATGCTACCTTGTTACTTATAGTTTAGGACCAGACACAAATCTTTTTCTTCTAATTATTACTCTCTTCTCTTCGTGAGTGTATGAACTTACTGGTACAGAAAGAAGGGGGGGGGGGGGGGGGGTAACTGGATCAGTATCGACTCAAAATTAAGCCATATTAGTCGCCATATTAGTATTTAGTATTATAACAATTTTTTGTAGAGATTCTGTGGAATTTTTTTTTTTAAGCATGGTTTCAGTCCATTTATTCATGCCTGCCATCTGAGGATTAAAATACACAAGCGCTTAGATCGATCGCTTTATTAAGTATTTAAATACTTCTGATGAATGCATCGCACGCTAACTACTCAATTCCAAAGACCAGTCACAACACGTTTAATTCGATGACATAATTAATCCATCATTTTTTTCAGAGTTAAAAGTAGAATATACAAAAATAATAGAAAATGGTTGGCTATCACTGAATATACTTAGGCGAAGGTTCACGGCTATTTCAATCATCTACTTAATTCAAATATATTCGACTTATTTTATGATTTTTTGTCAAGTTACTGTTTCTTTAATAAAACCCTTTCATGCTTGTTTTATTTGATATTCTTACGTAAATAAATAATGTATTTTACTACGCATATTTTAATTTAGCAAGTAAAATTGATGGAGCGTAGCTAGAATTATATTTATTGATAAAAGATTACCCTAAAATTGTAATTTTCTAGTCTAACAAATTCCCAGTTGTGAAAAATTTAAATGAGGGGCACAAGCGTATTACGAAAGGAATTGAAATAAGAATTGAATATTGTATATGGGTCAAAATAATACTTTTTTACAAAACCGTGCACACGTATGTCACCGATCTAGACGCGCTTTTGATATGTTATAGTACATAGTAAAAAGGTCCCAAAACAAAAATTTTAGACCCCTTCTCCCCTCCTTCCCCACCCTCGCTATAAACGTCTATTTTCTATTTATATTTATTCTGAAGCCCTGAAGTAATTAAATAATCTGAAATAATTTAAGGTTGTTTAGATTGTTGAAAAGAGCACTGCCCGTCAATTACTTTTGCCATACCTGAGCGAAAAATGAGTAAACTTCAAAGTTTTGTAGCTCAGTCAAAAAAAGTCGGATTGACTTTTCGGACCCGCCATTCAAAAGGTATTTACTAGCACTTTAAGGCTATATAAATTGTTATTAGGTTTATTCATTTATTTATCAATTTTTATTAACAATTAACGAATCAAAAATATTGATTTTTTTTTGTCTTCGCTATTTCTCTTGCCATTTTAGTTAGAAGGGTCGTAAAAACATTTTAAACCGATGGATTTGTGAGTTTTGACGAGACCTTTAAATCCTTTTTTTAAAGATTGTCTCACGAGCTTTTTTCACAAAGTTACAGCCCTTTTAGTGCAAAAACGACCCTTTTTTTCGTTCACATGTACAGCGCGTTGAAGGGGTCGTAGGAAAAATTTTATTTACAAAAAAGGTTGGTTTTTATGTGTACAATAAGAAGCAATAATTACGATCCGATTCTGAGAAAAAATTTTTTTTTCGATTTTTTATGCATGTTCACCCACCAACTCTCAAAGTGACGAAATTTTTTGTTCGCGTTCGATGCGATTTTTTTCCATGTTCAAGGCCTTGAAAAAACTTCACATATATATAATTTATAGAATTCAATGCTCTTCCAGATTCCGGGCTTAAATTGAGTGTTCATGCTTAGTTAAAAAGTTATGGTTGTTTAAACAAAAAAAGTTACAAAATATTTGTGCGTAAAAAAAACTTTTAACTTTTTTTTTGTTTAAACAACCATAACTTTTTAACTAAGCATGAACACTCAAACTTAAGCCCGGAATCTGAAAGAGCATTAAATTCTACATAAAATTATATATATGTGAAGTTTTTTTCAAGGCTTGAACATGGAAAAAAATCGCATCGAACGCGAACAAAAAATTTCGTCACTTTGAGCGTTGGTGGGTGAACATGCATAAAAAATCGAAAAAAAAATTTTTTCTCAGAATCGGATCGTAACTATTGCTTCTTATTGTGCACATAAAAACCAACCTTTTTTGTAAATAAAATTTTTTTCTACGACCCCTTCAACGCGCTGTACATGTGAACGAAAAAAAGGGTCGTTTTTGCACTAAAAGGGCTGTAACTTTGTGAAAAAAGCTCGTGAGACAATCTTGAAAAAAAGGATTTAAAGGTCTCGTCAAAACTCACAAATCCATCGGTTTAAAATGTTTTTACGACCCTTCTAACTAAAATGGCAAGAGAAATAGCGAAGACAAAAAAAATCAAATATTTTTGATTCGTTAATTGTTAATAAAAATTGATAAATAAATGAATAAACCTAATAACAATTTATATAGCCTTAAAGTGCTAGTAAATACCTTTTGAATGGCGGGTCCGAAAAGTCAATCCGACTTTTTTTGACTGAGCTACAAAACTTTGAAGTTTACTCATTTTTCGCTCAGGTACGGCAAAAGTAATTGACGGGCAGTGTTCTTTTCAACAATCTAAACAACCTTAAATTATTTCAGATTATTTAATTACTTCAGGGCTTCAGAATAAATATAAATAGAAAATAGACGTTTATAGCGAGGGTGGGGAAGGAGGGGAGAAGGGGTCTAAAATTTTTGTTTTGGGACCTTTTTACTATGTACTATAACATATCAAAAGCGCGTCTAGATCGGTGACATACGTGTGCACGGTTTTGTAAAAAAGTATTATTTTGACCCATATATTCAGAATTGTCTTTATTTTAGTTGAACCAAAAGATTTTGTTGTAATTTTCTCTAATTTATTTCATTTAGGACTTTAACTTTTCGAACTATTCTATACAGCCACTGCTCCTGATAAAAAAGAATGTTACTTTTCATGCTACCCCAGCCTAAACTAACCTTTTTCGTCCCGGCGGCCAAAACGAAAAAATTAATTTCTGCTGGGGGATTCATAAAAAAATAGTATACGCACCTATGAAGCGAAAAAAAAGCCTCAGGGCGGCTTTATTCAATCATAGTTGCATATGTTGCGATAAATTGACAGCAAGTAGCTGTCCGCCGTACATTTTAAAGTGGTGTCGGACTTTTTCAACTCGCACATGTGCTTGGAAAGTAGCCGGTGTAAGTACCAGTCATTGGACCACTAGTAATCAATAAAGTTCAAATTCCAGTCCTTGTACTTACCTTATATTTTATAAATGCATTATCGGAAATTTGAAACTCATTCACAAACACGAGCTATATTAATTTTTCTAAATTAACTTTTTTACTAATAATTACCTATACAATTTAATTATAAATTATTCATGAAGATTCAAAAAAATCGAAATTTTTCAAATCCTCGATTTTGTACGTTTTTGTAGCTGAAAATTCAGTAACTCGGCTTCGGGTTATCAAAAAATCACGTTTTTCCTCACTCTTTACAACATTCTGAGAAATCTATAGGAGCTACCGCAACGAAATGTAAGACAGAATTTTACAAACTTTTTTTGGCGTAAATTTATTAATAAATTATTTTTATTAATAAATTAAAAATTAAAAATTAAAAATTAAAATTTATGTATTAATCCGCAACGTCCTCGATTAAGTATTCAATTGAATTATTAATATGAAAATTCCCTGACTACTAATTCAAATTAATTTTAATTTAACACTTGTCAAATTAATAATTAAAATTGGTTTATAATTTTGAAAGTTTCTAAATTAAAATTAATTTGAATTATTAATCGTTACTCGTTAAAATTAAAAGTTAAAGTTAATTGGTTAATTTCACCCAATTTGATTAATTTTTTAATCAATTAAATGCAACACTGCTCAGAGCACATGTTTATCAGCCTCGGCTTTGCCTCGGACGGTAATTACACGTGCTCTGAGGCTTTCTAGTTTTTCGCTCCCTAGGCACGTAATATACTAATAAGTACTGAGAAGAAAAAGTAAAAACTTGAAAGTCTACGTAAGTCAATGGAATGATTCATTTTTGTATTTATGGTTACAACAGGAAGCTGCGCTTGTCTTTCAATAAACGTTTCGATCATTGCGCATGAAAAATGCACAATGCGAAAAACGAAATATGACCGAGAAAAGGAATGTATATTTTAAATTGTTGTCATTGCATGCTTGTCAAAACAATAAATCAGCTAGTTACCTGAAAGAAAATCGTAAACAAATTTTTCATTTTGGTATTGAAGAAATAAATATCTGTGGACAGTTCATTAAGGCAGATATTAGTACATTGAGGTTAGAATTTTTTTCGCAATTAAGTTAAGGGAGTCGTAAAGCTGAATTGACATAGTACAGCAGCGGGGCGGTCACTTTGAATTAAAAAATCACTTATTTTATGAGCTACGATTAGAAATTTTTTCAAAGTTAGTGGAGAATTGATTAATTTATGCATTATACAGATCGTGTCATTAAAACTAACATAATGAAAAGATAGTTCGATCGAGATGGGGAGAAGTTCGAGGTAAGAAGACTGAATAAACCACACTTACATGAAATTTATTCGCGCTTTCTGAGTAATGTGACCTTCAAATGGTCACGCCAGTGAGTGAAAATGTTGGGTCTGAATAAAAATTGTGTGTCGTTCATTTATCCATCTCACGTTTCCCTTACCTCGTCTTCATCGCAGTCGTTGTCACGTTCTTTTCTCTTGGTCCCTCTTCTCTCTTCTCGGCTTCCTTTGCGGGCGCTTCGGAGCCGTTTTGTTACTCCCTAGAGAAGTTCGGCGATCAACCATCCGTTTCTACTTGCCCTGGTAATGACAGTATGGGTCTTTGTATAACTGTCTATATATTTGTATGTGTATTCACGTATTTATAGTATAGAAAAAAACGTCTAGTGCAATAAAATGTTTGTTAGTGGCTACATAAATCGTTTTATAAAATTAAGAAATAGTAAAATCAAAGCTTTGAGTCTAAAAAATAATATACTATGCTTATACATTCTGAAAATTTAAAGCTTAAATTTAAAGTTATATTCCAATTTATGCAAATAACAATCCATGATTAACCTTCAGAAAAACGGTATTTTAAATGTGCGATGTTTTTACTAAAATGATCATAAATGTAATTTTACATCGCAAGTGATTATGAAAAAAAGTTTAGAAATCATAGGTCGATCTCTGTTGTGTCTTAAATTTTCTGATCCAATTCGATCAAGTAGGATAGTCTTGCACGATGAATTTCATAAAATTTTCCTAAAGTATTGGCTTTTGGTGATTTCGGTTCATACGTCATATCTTTATTTCACACCTCTGAGCAATTGTCAAAAGTAAATTTTGCATTTCGACAGTGGTAACAAAATCAGCAACTGAAAACAACAAAAACAACATCTATAATTAAAAATAAAAATAAAAATTATAATAAAAATAACAATTATAATAAAAATAACAATTATAATAAAAATAACGATAATAATTCCAAAAGTTCAATTGAATGAATTCAGAGTTATAAATCAGGAATGCAGACAGAAAGAGAAAGAGAGATTTAGCGAGTGAGGCGTGAAACTTGCCTTGTAATTCTTTTGGCCAAAAGCCTCGCAATATTCCACGTCTTCGTCGCCACGGTAGAGGCATTTTTACGCTCTCTGGCTAAAATAATCTAAGCGAGGCATGACACAACAACTTTTTGGTCGCGAAACGGTCCATAACTGCGGAAAAACTGTTTGTGATATATAGAAGTTGTATGCGCGGAAGTGGCCACTGTTCAGTCACCAACGTGCTTAATAAATTGTTGTTGCGAGGCATGCTTCTGGAATTTTTGCTGCTACTTGTTTGTCACTACCCGCTAACGATGCCAATGAGCTTCAGTGACCCGGGAAATTTTTATAAGCTGAAAACTGTGAGCTTTACAAAAAAATGGATTATTTACTACATACATGCATAAGACCATAGACACCTGCGCACATGATCATTCCAAAAACCAAATTAATTTTCAAGATATTATGGAAGCAATTTACCGAGGACTATCTAGCTATTCTTAAAACTCTAGTCGGCGAAGCAATGGCTACTCTTTTGGTCTACTTACTTCTTGTTTGTGGAAATCTTTACTGAATTGAAAGGGAAGAAGAAAGAAGACAAGAATTATTTTTTCCTCGAAGCAGGGACTGACGTCAGAAACATCTTTTAAATACCTATTTGTTAACAACAATTTAACCGAAAAGAAGTGCAGATGGGTTCGTTCAAACATAATTCTTTTAGTCTCAATTTTTTTTCAGTTGACTGACACAAAGGTGGTGTGAGAATATGACTGTGGCTCCCATTCAGCATAATTTATTAGCTATAATTACACTGTAGCAGCACCAAATAATATCAGCTATTCACATAATTAGTACTTTATAGTGTTATGAGGTGCGGAGGTCCTTTGGAGACCCAAGTGATGAAGAGCACATTTCAATGTAGGTGGACTGAGCTTAGAAAACTTTACCGACTTGCTGTCGATGATTGCTAAGCTTAACGTTAAGCAGTAGCTTTGAGCCGAGCCTATTAACGAAAATTTGATGTAGGCGATCTGACTTGGCTGATCCGATCTACTTTCGAAATTTTCAAAAAATATATAGTTTGTAACAGGGCTCTCTTGAGCTTTATATTATATCTTCGCATCAGCGCAACCTCACACTAACAAATTGGAGAGGCAAAAATGTGCCTTTGCTTACGATTATATCAATATACATCATCCGCACAATTGATATCGCTATGAAATACTTGTAAAAATATTTTAAAAAATCAGAAGGTATTAGCTTACATTCTGAGGAAGCTCTTTGAATATTTTGGAAATGAAAGTCCTGATCTAAGTTTCTTAGATTTTGAGCTATTGTTTCTTTATATACAAGCCAACTTCTACTATCTACTCTACTATTTCTTCAGATCTACTACTTCTTCAGATCTCTTTAGACTATTTTTTATGTCTAAAAATATAGACGATTTCCAACAAAAAGGCTCTCTCACACTTTATTTGAGTCACTCTATGCTGAGTTAAGAATTTTCGAAAATTCGCAATTACCATGATTTCGAAATAATACCGACATAGTGTCTAATTAAAAAGTATAAAACGAGCACTTCATATTTTTATAAAAGTTAAAAGCTCAAATACGAAAAAACTTCGACTTAATAACCTTAAAATGAGAATAAAAAAATAGTTTTCTAGCGGCTCATATTCATTGTTCTTGATGGCATTAATAATGGTAATATGTTTCGGTGAAAATTCTTTAATCGCCACATGATAAGAGGGGGTTTTCTCTGAAAGTATTAGCAGGAATAGTTTTCATCAAGATTTTTGAAGCAGTGACAATATGTTATTGCCAATGAACTAAATTTTTTGCAGCAAACTTCGTCTGGGAGGATCGTCTGGGTAGTTATAACTCTGAGAAATAACTCCATGCTTTGTTATTTTTGGGAATTTCAGTCTGTTTTGCGGCTTATTGTTCAAGTATTTGTATAATAAAGCTTTAGAGGTAGTATCTATTTTCCAATCTATGCGAGAACGTTAGTGGCAGGAATTATGTAATTTATATTAAAAAAAGTATAAGTAGCTGTTTCTTAATAAAGGTAAAGATAAAAAAGTAATCAATACGATTAAAAGAACTAAAAAATTTTCAAAATATTTTTTTTGAATTCCTTGTCGAATTTTAATAAATTTTGACCGTTTAACTTTTCCGATTGAAGATTCCTAGCTCAATCTAGAGCATAAAATAGATTAACAACCAGTTTATCACCCATTAATGTTTTCAGAAATGTCTTCAGAATTTCATATTAATCTTTGTGATTGCCCAAAAAAAATAATTTTCGTTCAAAAAAGGGTTTTTTCGGTTCTAGACGCTAGAGTCCTCTCTAAAAAAATCTGAAAATTTTTTAGGTTATTTTAATGCCAAAAATAAGTGAAAAAATGTCCGGGCTTTGTCTTGCATCGTAGTGCCATAAATAAATTTTCAAAATTTTCAATGATTTTATCTGAAGACCTGAAGCACTCAAAAAATCTGAAAAAATTCGAGATTGTTTGAATTGTTGAAAAGTATTTTTGTGATTTTTTTCAGATGTTTCAATTACTTCAGGGCTTCAGAATAAATATAAATAGAAAATAGACGTTTACAGGGGAGGAGGGGGGAGAGGGTCTAAAATTTTGGTTTTGGGACCTTTGTACCATGTACTATCACATACCAAATGCGCATCAAGATCGGTGACATACGTGTGCACAATTATTGCAAAAATTCTGAGCCTTACCCATATATATAATAAGGTCCTTTACCTTATGCGCAGTCCGAAATAGTTTTGGTTTCGAGGCATCTTCCATAGGTTGATAATAAGGTATGAGTACAAAAGTTCCAAAACAAAAATTCCAAAGTAAAAGTCACAAGAATTTTTAATTCCAAAATGATTCAGTTCCAAAAAAATATCCAAAAAACAAGAAATCCAAATTACAAAAAAAATCCAAATTTATTGGGAATTCCAAAATTAACATTCACTAGAGGCGAATGTAGTGGCCGATAGCCTTCAAAAACTTCAGTACGTGTGCCCTGATCGGCGTATTCGCAATGTTTTAAAACGATATTGAGACTTCTGCCTTCCATCGCTTTAAAATTACTAACTCGCTTAGCTCGAACTTTTTGGCCCAGCTCAACCATCTTGCAATTGTGTTTTCGCGAGTAACACGCGAACTTACAAGGAGATCAATAAATGCAAAGAATAAAAAAGTTTTAAAATTTTTTGTTTTTTTGTTTAAGCGCTTTTATATCGATACAGAAAATCGCAAAGTTTTTATCACATTACAGAAAATCCTCTTAAAAATAGACCCTAAGGTCCATGGGATTAAACTAACAAGGAGACCACCCCAGCTCCGGGTCATGGAATTGCTCCAAAAAATTTTTCGGGTCTTCTGGTACCCAATTCTGAAGCCCCCTATGCTTAGTTTAATCTCATGGACTTTAGAGCCCATTTTTTAGAGGATTTTCCACATTAAAGAAAATCTTTGTTATTTTCTATATCGATATAGAAGTACTTAAACGAAAAAATGCAATGATCGAAAGTTTTGCTTCCTCATAGAGGAAGCTTTGTGATAGGCGTCAAAATCAACTTTTGATCTAGAACTCGTAGAACAATTTTGCATACATATTCAGGATCGTCATTGAATTCTGAACAATTGTCTCTATGGATGTGTGTGTGTTTTTATTTATTTTTTTCCTTCTCCACCCCATTCGGACACTCACTGGTAACTGCCGCTAGGCATTGCTTCGGTGAGGCCGGGGTTAGTTGAGCATTTCTGCTACTTTGCTGTTAGTCGTTGCCATACATCCCCCATCCGTCACATAGTGATATGCGACGATTAGGGGTTCAGGGACTCATCTTTTTACTACTTGGTGAACCTCCGATCCTGCGCGATGCCATCTCTCGATTGTTCGTGTCCCCCTTTCGGAGCCGTCTTCTGCGTGGTCACACATTGCTGGAGTCTCCTTCTGAGTTAAGTATTAGAACTCGCTGCTCAGTGCCATCTTGTGAGTGTGGTTCTCGCTTCTGTCGCTGCCCGGCAAGGGACCAGGTTGCCAGGGCCGCTTCATCTTGTGAGTGTGGTTCTCGCTTCCGGCGCTACTCTCCGAGTCCCGGTGAGTTTCTGATACTCCTTTCTGTTGTCGTCTTGTGAGTGTGGTTCTCGCTTCAGGTGACATCATGCGTTACTGCAACGAGCCTTGCGTCCAAGCGTCCACGACTTTGGCCCCCGCATCCGGCGCCATCTTGTGAGTGTGGTTCTCGCTTCTGACATCATTATGGGAGTATTGTGCTCCCCGTCTATCGCCAGCTTTGTGAGTCCTCGCCTCGGGCTCCTACTTATGGTTATCCTCTTCGTTTCCAGCTGCACAGCGATCGGAGTTTTTACCGCTTCGGAGGCTGATGACATAGCCCGGGTCTTCTTTTTTGAGTGGTACCCGCTCCACCTCGGGCACGGGCTCAACCACACCAGACGAAAAAACGCGCCTCGAAAATTCGCCCAGTGGGGATTGAACCCACGCCCTACGGCACACGTTGTATCAGCAGGCAAGAACTATACCCACTGAGCCAAGGTACCCGATGGATGTGTGTGTTTTTTTTTTTTTTTTTTTTTTTTTTTGGATGTATTAATATATTTTATTTAGCAGAAAGTGAAGATAGAAGTTTAGATTGGGTAAAATATAACAATAGAAGTGAGAGTGTAATATTGATTTAGGGTACATAGTGTATGTACATACATCCACGTCGGTTTCCCTGTGTTCCATCCCCGCGGAAACCGCCGTTAGGCATTACTTCACGGGGATGGAGGGGTTGGCGTTATGCGCTTCATGGAGGCTTGGTTGAGGTGGCGTCTTCTTCCAGCAGCATCGTCCGGTCGTCACCTTCTGTCTGTTTCCTCGTCTCTCAGTCTTGTTACGACTGAGTAGGCGAAGGAAGCAACAGCGAGCCAGTTCGGCTCGTTCGCGAGCATGAGCCTGGTGGTGTTTTCCGGCGTCATGACCTCGTGGAGCAGGGAGTGTCTCTCTCTCTCTCTTCGCTGAACCTCGGGCAGTGGTAGAATACGTGCTCCGCGTTCTCGATGGATGAGGGGCAGACCGGGCATTGTGCGCTTTGATTGTGGTCGTAGCGTCGGCTATGGTGTTTAAAGAAGCCATGCCCGGTCAAGAGCTGTGGTGGTAGTTCAGCTCTCCGTGCCTCCTCTCGATCCACACTCTGATACTTGGGATCAGTCGGTGCGTCCATCGGGCCTTCGTCGACCGGTCCCATGCTTCCTGCCACTTGCTTAGCGTTGCCAAGCGTTCTTCGTCCTCTGCGTCCTCTCGGCGGCGGCCGTAGAGTCGCGCTCGCTCGTCCGCAAGAAGGGCCAGCGGAGGTATGCCGGCAAGGACATATGTGGCCTCGTAAGAGACATGCGGCCGGCCTCCGATCACACGCAGGCAGGCTCGTCGGTGGGCTGACTCCGCCTGTCGAATGTAGGCTCGCTTTTGTGCTGCTGTGCTCCAGACGGGGGCTCCATACAGGAGTATGGAGTCGACGACGTGAGCATACAGCTTGCGTCGGCTGCTTCTGGGCCCGCCAGAGTTGGGCATGATCTTCGTAAGGGCACCAATCACACCGGCTGCCTTCGCGCTGACTGTTCGGAGGTGGTGGTCGAACTTCAGCTTGGCGTCGATGTGCAGGCCCAGGTAGCGGATGGAGGGGGACGAGCGTATGCTGTGGTCGCCTACCGTGATGGTGATGGTTTCCTTTTTCCTGCTTGTGATGAGCAGAGCCTCCGTCTTGTGGTCAGCCGTTTGTAAGCTGAGAGCCTGGAGCGCGCCTCGCACCTGTAGTATCGCAGCGTTCAGATCGTGTTCGATCTGCCATAGATGCTTGGCGACAGCCACCACTGCGATGTCGTCCGCGAACCGACGATACGAACATCGCCATCGAAGTTGAGGCGCAGGATCGCGTCATACATAACGTTCCACAGGATCGGGCCCAGTACTGACCCCTGTGGGACTCCTGCTGTGACTTCGTAGGACTCTGGGCCTTCGTCCGTGGTGAAGTCGAGCACTCTTGCCGAGAAGTAGCTGGCGATTATTCTCAGCAAGTAATCGGGTACGAGCAAACGGCGTAGAGCGGCGAGGATGTTGTCCCACCGAGCCGAGTTGAACGCATTCCTCACGTCGAGTGTCACCACGGCGCAGTATTTTTGGTGCCGCGGTACCATCTCTTGCCGGCGATGGCCTCACGGGCGGTGGAAATGACGTCTTCGATGGCATCTATCGTTGATCGCCCTTTCCGGAAGCCATACTGTCGCTCCGAGAGGCCTCCGGGTCTCTCTGTGAAAGCCTCCAGCCGGTCGCATATGATTCTCTCGAGAATCTTGCCCGCCGTGTCTAACATACACAGCGGACGATACGAGGACGGCTCGTCGGGAGGTTTGCCTGGCTTTGGGAGCAGGACGAGTCTCTGGCGCTTCCAGCCAGACGGGAAAACGCCGGTCTCCAGACATCGTATACACCCGCACGAAGATGTCAGGACGCGTGGCAACAGCGAGCTTGAGCGCCATGTTGGGCACGCCATCCGGGCCGGGCGCCGAGCGCTCCTTGATCCTCGATTGAGCTCCTTTGAGTTCCTCCAAGGTGACGGCTGGGACCAGCTCTCCCGCCCGTCGCGGCAGCTGCAAGGCGGGCCCGCTCGGCACTTGCGGAAACAGAGCCGCCACCGCGCCGCGCACCAGGAGGGGGAGCCAGGCTGCTTGGTCTGCGGGCATCGCAGGCGCGACATGGCAATCCTGTATGGTCTGCCCCATATGTCGCTGTCGACCTCGTCGCAAAGCTGTCTCCAGCACCGGCGCTTGCTGGTCTTGATCGCCAAGCGCAGCAGACGTCTTGCGGAGGCGTAGTTGGCGCTGTGAGCCTCCTCGTCCTGCCGGCCACGTGATCTCTGGAAGAGTCTGCGAGCCCGCAGGCAAGAGCGTCGAAGATCAGCGATCTCCGCCGTCCACCAGTACACCGGCTCGCGACGGCGGCGTGGGTTTGCCTTGGACATGGAGGCATCACATGCGCCGGTGATGATGTCCATGAGGCTCGACGCCATATCCTCCGCGGTCCCAGGGGCGACCGATGCGCCGGACATCACGGCACAGAAACAGTCCGCATCGAGTGTACGGGCGTTCCATTTGCAGCTCCGGCGCGTCGAGGGCCCGGTCGAAGTCCCGGCGTCCTCGATCTCAAAGACGATGGCCTGATGGTCGCTGTGCGTGTACCACCCTATTGTACAATGGATTGTGGAGGGGACTATTTCGACCGAGTCTGCAAGATTTTGCAAAGTGGCGTCGACATCCTCTCATTTTATAAAGTTTTGCAACTCTACGTGTAGCCCTGAAAAGGACGAGTTTTGGATGCAGGCTGTCAAGTTATGTAGGATGGCTGGCTGTGACCGCTGTGACCGGCTGTGACCGATGTTGACTGGCAATGACCGATGGTGACCGTCTGCAGCGGAGACGTAGTCCTCAGCAAGGTCAGTCTTCTCCAAGGAGGTGATGGTTGTATGGACGATGACGTCGTTGTTGGCTCGGCATGTTTGGCTGTCACTTGACTCGTGAGAGTTGAGTGACAAAAAATCCGATCACTTTTCTGTTCCAACTTGAAAAGTTGAACAGTCAAAAGTTGATCCACTTTTCTATTCTCACTTGTACCAAGTCGAACAGTCAAAAGCTGATTGAATTAGGTCGAGAGGCACTTATACTAGTACTCTGAACTCGACCTTTACTCTTGCAGGCACGACTTTTTAGTGGCGCCGCGCCACCTGGCGGCTGAGTTGGAAGTTTGAAAAGTCAATAAGTCGGGAAAGGTGATGAAATTATTAGGCGAGTATTTTTAATTTGACCAAGTTCACTATTGAAAAGTTCCCCTAGGTCAAAACTCTCGAGTGCCCGTCGACGCGAACGCGAAGACGAGAGTCGATGTGCTCTGGCCGGCGGCCGAGAGACGACTTCGTTGCTTGGCCGGACGCCTCGCTTATATAGTAAGCAAGAGTGCGCTGATTGGCCGTCGGCGCAAGGTGGGGACGAGTGCAGCAGTGCACGTCGTTTGAGTGGGGACGCACGCAGTGGTCTCGTCTAGTGAGTGGGGATAACAACCCACTCACCATCTATGATAACACGCGAGGCGCCAGCGACTCGCACACAAACGTCAGGTCGACGACCGAGCTGCCCTGTCTGCCGATGAAGGTTGGCACGTCGCCGGTGTTAAGCAGCACCGCATCGAGGAGAGCAAGCGAGTCAAGCAGGATGTACGCCCTAGGTCTTGTCGCCCTACATCCCCACTCCGTCGACCATGAGTTGAAGTCCCCCGCAATGACCAGAGGACTCTTGCCGCGGGCCTCCTCGGTGATGTTGGCGAGGAGGACGGAAAATTCTGCATCAGAGAGTCTTGGTGGAGCGTAGACACTGAAAAAGAAAATTCCGCCGATACGGGCCCACGAGAAGTGAGGATGCACTCTCGCCGAGCACTCCTGAACTGGGATTCCTCGCCGCACCCAGATAGCTGCTTGGCCGTTGGCATCGGCGAGCCATGTATTCGGTGGAGCAAGGTTCTTGTATTGCTCACACAGAATGGCCACGTCGATGCGCAGCTTGCTGATGGTATCGCAGAGCAGGTCCTGGGCAGCCTCACAGTGGTTGAGATTGAGTTGGAGGACTCTCATCATCGGCTGGCCACGGTGATCTTCCGTGCAAGAGGGCAGCTCGAGCTTGTGGACGCGTGATGGCAGTCGGTGGTTCCTCGCTCCTGGCAGAGGACGCACGCCGGTTGGCGTTTGCAGTCCTTTGCTTGATGACCCTTCTGGCCGCATCGGTAGCAGAGCTCCGTGCGGTCACGACCCTTACAGCGAGCGGCCATGTGACCAGGACCCCAGCAACGGTAGCAGCGCGCAGCCTCCTCTCGACCACGGATGCGACAGTTCACCCAGCCGATCCGTATGTGGCCGAATTTCAGCGCTTTGGCCGCCAGGTCATCCGGGAGTGCGACCACAGCCACGTGTGTTCCTGCGTATGCCTTCCGCAGAGATTTCACCGGGTCGCGTTTAGACGCCGGAACGCCCAGTAGCGTGCGCGCGCGTGTGTGTGTGTGTGTGTGTGTGTGTGTGTGTGTGTGTGTGTGTGTGTGTGTTTGTGTGTGTGTGCGTTTTTTGTGGTGGAACCAGTGTAACTTTTGAACGGAGACACATATATCGAGAAGCGGTTTAGCTTTTTTTGAAGGATTTGTGTGTCGTATGAAGCGTCAAAAACTTATTTTATGATCCACCGAGTATTTAAAAAGTTATGATTTTTTTTATCGTGTTGTAAACTCGGTTTTTTGGAAAAAAAATTTTTTTTAATTTTTTTTTATGTATAAATGAAGGAATTTGTATGCTTTTTATTCGGTGTAATGTAAGAAGAGCAGCCAATCTTTAATTTAAGACCAAAAACGTAGAGATTCATGGAATGTAAAAAAAGTTAGAACTCAAAACAAAAAGTCTTTTTTTTGCTTTCATTATAGAGCAAAAGCGGCGATCTGTAATTTGTGTAACTTTTGAACGGAGACACACAGCGACAAGTCGTTTGGCTTGTTTTGAAGGATTTGTGTGTCGCATGAAGCCCCAAAAACTTATTTTATGATCTACCGAGTAGTTAAAAAGTTATGCTTCATTATATCGTTTTGTAAATTGGATTTTTTGGAAAAAAATTTTTTTTTTCGTTTTTTCATGTAAAAATAAAGGAATATTATTTTTATTTTTTGATCGGTATAGTTCAAGCGGGGCAGCCAATCTTTATATAAGACAAAAATCGTAGAGATTCACGGAATATAAAAAAAGTTAGAACTCAAAATGAAAAGTTGTATTTTTGCTCCTTTATAAAGCAAAAGTTGACGTCTGGATCCAGTGCACCGTTGAACGGAGACACGTAGCGTGAAATTGAGCAAGGGGAACTTTTACAAGGGAATCTTTTACAAAATTATAGAAATCTCTAATTTTTTTCATAGTTCTGTACACAAAAATGAAATAAAAATTTATCTTTCAACAATCAGACCCCTTCATTAATATCATTTTTTATGAGGAAGCTATTTGCCAATAAATTGGCAGCGGTTTTTAATTTTTCAAAGTATCTGCTTGAATTTTTCCAGAATTTTTTGGACCATCTATCACTCTCTTTAAGAAGTCCTAAAATCTATAAAAAAAGCATAAAATTTGGGCCTCTTAAATTAAGAGATAGATGGCCCCAAAAATTCTGGAAAAATTCAAGCAGATTCTTTGAAAAATTAAAAAACTTTCGATCATTGCATTTTTTCGTTTAAGTACTTCTATATCGATTTAGAAAATAACAAAGATTTTTTTATAATGCGGAAAATCCTCTTAACAATGGGCCCTAAGGCCCATGAGATCAAACTAAACGGGGAGTTTCAGTATTGGGTACCAGCAGACCCCAAAAAAATTTTGAAGCAATTCTATGACCCGGAGCTGGGGTGGTCTCCTTGTAATCACGGTGGGCATCATTATTAGGTACCAGGAGAGAAAAATTTTTAGGCTTATATTTGAGAATAGAATAAGCTCGTAACTCTCATAATATGGAAATTAATAATTTTGGAACTTTCACAATTGGGACTTGTTTTGGGACTTTCGTGATAGAATCCGATAATAATGATCTCTATTACCCTCTTATCTTGTTCAGATTTATTACTTATTGTATTAGCTAAAAAATTAAATAAAATAATAAAAATTGAAGTATTATTGTAATGTGATAAATATCATTTTTTTACAGGTAAGCTTGGAGGTTTAAAGTGATTTTACTGCTTTTGTAAGTACAATATTTATAATATTTTTCCACTTCGTTTTATAACTTACTAGTTATCTCTTAGCGCGCATTTTAAAGCAAGTTTTAAGAAAATCATAAACCACTTTTTTTACTGTTTTTTAATAAATCAATTATTAACGGAGGTACAACATTTTTAAAATTAACATGACACCGTGCCCCTTGTTATAATAAACCCTACGTATTTTAATTGTGTATTAATTGAAAAACAATAAAATACGTATCAAACGATTTTTAAAAATTATCATTGCGGATCCAAAAGATTTTTTCATTTAGGAAATCAAGGTTTATTCGCTTGATGACTTCATCGGAGTGCCTGCTCGGTGCTCCAAGTGAAGATATATATTTTCGAGGACAATTTCTTCAAGGGAGTCGAGGTTTTTTCGCTGGGTTACAGCACCAAGGTGCCAGTTCTAAACTAGTCATTCCTGTAAAATTTGACGCAAAATAAGTAAATTTTTTGGTGACAGTCGATTAGACAAATTTTAATTGTCAATATAAGGTTTCCCTGTATTTTTCAAGGGCAATTTGCGATTGAACTACTACTTAGCTATGATAGTAATGAAATCAAATATATTCCGACAACTATTCAGGCAAACTGAAATTTTACAACCATAAACACACTAAGTTTAAAAAAATTATTTAATAGTGATAATGTAAAATTAACATTAGTATGAAAAAATCTTAGTAATGACTTTACTTGCCCGGCTGTCTTGATCGAACATGAGACATTTGCACTTGCCATTCATGTAATAAAAACTTCCAATTTATACAGAAAAAAGGTTTATGTAAGTGTTTCAAATGGTAAATGGTCTTTCTTCGACATTTAAAATAAATTTTTTAATTATATATTTTTTAAGAGGATGCAAGAAATTTATGAAAATAAAGACAACATTTTCAATTATCATATCAATTTTTTTTATAAGAAAACTTTTTAATTCATGCGTTTATTAATTTATAGAAAGTTCTTGCATGCGACTAGTGTAAAAAATACCCTGTATTGAAAAATAAGATGTTTCCGGACATTAAGTTATAATCGTCGATAAATTTATATGCGTAAAATTTGAATTTAAACTTAACTGGAAATTAGAATGCGTAATTATAAAATAATTTAACTATTTATTTGAAAAAATGTTTCAAATGTAGATAGCATTCGCTATTATATTGTCAAGTTCGCATCGATTTTGATTCAGACGGTCGGGCAAGTAGAGTCATTACTAAGATTTTTCATACTAATGTTAATTTTATATTATCACTATTAAATTATTTTTTTTAAACTTAGTGTGTTTATGGTTGGCAAATTTCAGTTTGCCTGAATAGTTGTCGGAATATATTTGATTTCATTACTATCATAGCTAAGTAGTAGTTCAATCGCAAATTACGATTGAACCTTTCCAAAATGAAAAAAAAAGAATTTTGGAGGTAGACTCAAATTATAAGGATAAGACTGTCATACTTGCACTCACCTAATCTTTTGAAAAAATGCATTACCACGATTTTGAATTCTTCTATAGTAATGTTTTGATTGTAATTACAGTTTGAACCAGGAAAATGTCAGTTGTGCTATAAATAGTTGTCAGAATATATTTTATTTCTTTACTATCATAGCTAGCAACGGTTACCTCCCACTTTCCCGACTCCGCTTTCACGACAACCATTTTCCCGAATCCAATTTCACGACAACCATTCTTCCATTCCATGAACTGCTTCATGGACATCAGCTAATTCCGTTCGCAATATTTTGGCTGGAGGTTCTTCTGGGTGCTCTTCAGCAAGTCGTTTCAAACTATGTACAGACACGAATATTTACATATTGAAATATTTACATATAATTTAGTACAAGTTCCCTTTACTTTGACACGATTTTTCAGCAGAGCACGTTTCTGGAACGACCACGTGGTCCGAGTGAGGTGATTGGTCTAGACTTCTGGTGACGATTATTTCTCCATCAGCACCCATTACAGTTACGGCTCTTGCCATACATAGCTGAGAGCGAACAAGACGACAATCCCAGTACGTCTTGTTTCCGCGACTTCGGGATTTTAAATATACATAGCTGTCAATATGTAACTTCTTGTCCACTATTTCTACTTCCATTTTAAAGTTAAAATATTTACACTATGTACAACAATATGATCACAGACAGAGGACCGATTTTTACAGTACACCAGATGACAGATGTTTACAGTATAGCTAACAATTTAACACTGATCTACGTACAGTACTATTTACTTAGTACTGTACGGTTCAATTAAAATATTTTTTCCCCCTTCGGAGATTTATTCAAAATACTTGTCGTGAAAGTGGAGTCGGGAAAGTGGGGGGGGGGGGGGGCTAGTAACCGATTAATTGCAAACTGAAATTAGACTTTTCCAAATTGATAAAAAAATTGGGTATTAGACTCAAATTATAAGAATTAATTATTACTTTAAAAAAGTTATGATTCTTTGCATTATTCATATTTTGACTTTATTCCAAAATTGAGAGCTACCAGCTACAGCTTTTTAAGTCACTCAGGTTAGTAGATTATCGATAAATCACGACTTCCTCGGAGAAAGACATTGCCGAGTCCAAATCTATACCTAGAGCACCGATCGTACCACCCGGGAGGATAATCTTGCGAAAACATGAGGACTTCCTCGGGGAAAGTCATCGCCGAGTCTAGACTGCGACCTGAGGTCCTGAGCGGGCCACCCTGGTGGATAGTCAATATCTTCACCTAGTTCAAAATATACACCTATACTAAGTAGCATATACACCTATGCGTAGCTCTGGGTATGAAGTGAATGTAACTGAATTTGGGTTTTGATATTGCCTTACGACATATCAACAGCGTAGCAGCTGTGTGACTAACGTGAACATAGCCAATGGTCTGAACTGCTTTTGGTCTGACCACTTTTTAGTTGATGACATTTTTTTCGATGTGTTTTTTTTCCAATCGCTCGTATTTCGTAGTTATAAACATTTTTTGGGACTTTATATACATAGATGGATTAGATTTTGCTTCAGGAATCCATAACACTCTTCAGAATTAGGATATCTATTATAGAATTCAAATGAGAGTGAAAAATAGTTTTCGCGGGTAGCGAAAAAAGCCGATGCTGTGTATTTAATGAGTAGCGTAACGCCGCAGCTCTCTCTGTCATACTTGCCAGAAGGAGCGCGAGGCGCGCTCCTCAATTAGCAATATCGATGATTTTTTAAAAATAAAGTCTGATTATCTCAAACAGTTTTGTAATTATTTTATTCACTTACTTCTGGAATTAATTGGCGCAGATCTTATACCTAAAATAATTTTTTTTGTGAACCATTCGCACGTTGTGAGCCGCTGCGATAGTGTTAATCATAGTTTTTCAATTTTCTGTGTTTTTGAATGATAAATTATTACAATTTTCAATGCTCATTAAAAATCGTATATGAATACACCCTATTCATTGAAAAATATTTTTTTTCACTCTAACCTCAAATACACAACTTTGTCACTAATTTTAGGCTCTCGTAGGAAAAAATTGTATCATCAACTGGTGCAGATATGGTTTATGTGCACCCTTTGAAAAATATACTATTTTTGTACAACAAGCCCTCTGTATTCACGGATTCAATATATGCGAATTCTACATTTGCGGTATTTTCTGTTGATACCTTCACTCCGTATCCGCGGAAAAAAAATTCGATATTCGCGGTGTTTATCTGATGTCAAAAAAAATCTACTAAAAAAGAACAAAAAAAGTAATAAATTTGGCTGAAAAACTTAAAGTTTTAGAGATTGAACAAACTTTTTAATGATCCTATAATATCGCGTAGTCTTCAATTTAAAAATAGTCGCATTACGGAATATTTTGAAAAATTCGAATAAAATAAATATTTTCAATCATTCAAATTATTATTGTTATTCGACATTATTATTATTATTAAATTATTCGTGGATTCTCTATTCGCGGTGTTTTTTAGAAACCTAACTACCGCGAATATGGGGGACTTGCTGTACTTTTTTGGTATAATGATGATGAAAATTCACTACATTAGACCGAAAAAAAAATTCCTATTTCGTGTTCAGGATTTTTTAAAAAACAATTCGATGTATCGTTATATTTCGTTACATAGACTTTATACAAATTTCGTATGGATTGAAAATTTTGATACATCGTATGCAGTCAGGAGCGGATCCAGAAAAAAATTTTAGGGGGGGCGAACATAAGGATAAAAAAAATTAAGAAATTTGTATTAATTAAAAACCCATGTAACTTGAGCAACCTCAAGTAACCCAAGTAACCCCAAGTAACCCTCCTCCCCCTGAGTGATCCAAATAACCCGAAGTAAACCCATAGATCTAGCTCGTGCAATTTTTAAATAATAAAATATACAAACTCAATTAAACCAAGTCACCCCAAGTAACCTCAATTGAACCTGCTCGAGAAATTGTTGGACCAGACTGCAGTTTAATCTTGAAGCCTTATTTAAACCCAAACAAATCGAGGAGTAGTCCCTACTCCTATATCAAATAAAATCACTATAATCTAATTTTTTCTCTTCTCATTTTCTTAAAATTCGACGATCTTTTTGAGTTAAATTTGTTAACATTATACAATAACAGAATAAATATTTTTTCTGTTTTTTTAAATAAAACGCGACAACCTAGCATGTCCAAATGGTATAGAATGACCCTTCTATGTGCGTTAAATTCTTGCGCACAGTCATACGTTTTTCCCGCGTAACAGAAAGTACAACAGTTTATTGGTCTTTGATTTATAATATTTTGAAAATTACACGTATATTTGCATGAGTAACTGTAAATACTCGATAGCTAAAAAAAATAATATATTGAAAACTTGTAAGATATTTACGGCAGTTCAGAATACGAATTCAATTTACGCGGGTCAGGCGAATTTCCTGACTACAAAATTCGCGGGAATTTTTGAGCACTCGAGCAGACGAGTTGCAAAACATCCACCAACGCTATCTTGTCACTCAGTCAACCGATCCGCATCGATTGCAAACGTTCTTTTACTGCAGTGAGAAAAAGAGTCGTCGGCCATGAGTGGAAAAAGAAACATCGTAGAAGAAGCTGAACAATCACTAAAGAAACGATTGAAAATAACAGATTACTTTATCAATAACCAAAAGAAAGATTGTCTAAATTCGTTAAGTTAAACTTATCAATAAATAAATCCTCAACTGTGCAAGAAGTGAGAAATTCGGTTGGGCTCATGAAAGATATTATTGCTTTTTTCAAGGCATCATCTAAGCGGTCACGCATTAAAAAATGTAATGGGTCATCAACTTCATGGTTTGTGCGAGACCAGATGAGTTGAGCGTCACGATGGAGTAATCCAATTCCAAAGCTGCATTTCGAAAATCATCGAGACTCTCGAAAGTGTAGCAAAATGGAAAGATATCCACGCAGCAGCAAAAGCTAAATCTTTAAGATCTTCCCTTTCCAACGGTGAATTCATTGTTTCGATGATTTGCTTAGCAAATTTGTTGACGTGTACCATACAACTAAGCCGCTTTTTCCAAAAAACCCAGACCGATATGAAATCAGCAAATGATATTGCAAGAAACATTGGAAATTTTGCGTCGAAAACGTGACAAATCGGTGAGAAATTTTTTCTAATATTTTTGAGGAAGCGAAGAACATCGCAGAGGAGATAGATGCTGAAATTAAAATGCCCCGTTTAGCCAATATCCAGAAAAATCGGTCAAATTACCCATGTGATTCCGCAGAGGATTATTATAGAAAAGCCATATTCATACCTCTTTTGGATAATGTGATCGAGGACTTGAAGTTTCGTTTCCCCGAAGAAACATTAAATTTGTTTGATTTGTTTGTTTTGTTCCCGACAAATAACGACGAATCTGAGTGTGAAGAAGCTTTGAATCGCCTATCCAATAAATATGCTTATTTATTTAATAAATCGACAGACATTTTTAAAAAAATGCTCTCATCAGAGCTAGAATTCTATAGGTTGCACTGTGAGAATAAAAAAATCACTTCTTGCAGTGCACTAGAATTATTGGATCATTGTGACGACGAAGTTTTTCCTTTATTACAACTTTATTAAAAATTTTGGCGACACTTCCAATAAGCTCTTGTAGTGCGGAAAGAAGTTTTTCCTCTTTAAGGAGAATAAAAGATTGGTTGCGATCAACCATGAGCGAAGATCGATTGGATGGTTTAGCTCTCATGAATATTCATTGAAATGTAAAAATAAATGTAGAAAAAGTCATCGATCGATTTGCGAAAAATAGAAATCATAGGATCGATTTTGTTCTATAATTTTATGCTTCCTCAGTTTAATTTAATAATAAATGTTAAATAATAAATAATTGACAAATGTTTTTGTTTTATAATTTATATATAATAAAAGTTATATATTTTAAAAAATGTTCAAAATCATTTCTTCCCTTGCCGTCCTTAAGGGGGGGGGGGAGGGGGCGATCGCCCCGATCGCCCCCCGCTGGATCCGCCCCTGTATGCAGTCATGTAAAAACATTGATCAAGGTGTTACAGCCCATGATGCAACCTTTTCCTATAAAAAACAATTATTATAAAAGAAACTGATAAAACTGCGAGAAGCAGCTAGCGAGCGGCTACGCATGAATTACAATTTGATGTAGCTCGCGCATCTTCTATGCATAATTTCGATGACACACACGACAGGTATAAAGTAACATCATTCGGACACGCGCGACCAGCGTAAACAATGCCGAATTGAGCGGCCTAAATCCATCACCTATTTCTTAGGCTTCGGCTAATTAAAATCTTGCGAAAATATGATTCGCATGGCAAAGAAATGAACACGCGTGGCTGCGAGTATGAATGAATATCGGAGAAAAGCTGTAAAACTGCGGTGACCGCGACTTCACCGATTTCGGGAAGAGAGCGGCCCCGGGTCTGTTAATATACAAGCGCATGCAAGATATGTGTCAATCATTGACCTATATCGAGCTCGCTACATACGCTGCAACCGCTAAGGCGGGGGCAAATTTAGGTGTATATAAGCTACGAGAAAAGAGTCTCAGCGGCTTTTTCTTATTACGAAATCGCGCACTACGTATCGTGAGCTCTATGGTTCCTCCAATTTTTTGAGGCGCGCATCGAGCCATTATGCGCAAGCTCTGTCATTTCCGATTTCTTACACGGCGTACAGTCAGTCGCCATTAGTTGCTGTAGACTCTTAGATTTTGAATCTTTCGAAAATGTGATTAAACGTTCATAGTCCCTCAACGAAAAGTATTGTCCAACGCTGTACTTCTGCTCAGGCAGATAGTCAGCAATGGGACTTAAAATATTGTAATATTCAACGGGATTGATGTGCGAATAAAAATATTGTAACCGCACGAGCAAGTGCACCTGCGCGATCCAGCCTTCATCCAGACTTCAACCAGCCAAGGAGTATCGCAGGCAGCCAACGACGTCACCAGGCAAGCGACATCGCAGGCAGCCAACGACTTCAAGCAGCTAGGACGCAAACAGTATGAGTATGCGTGTGCGATCTGTAGCGAACTATGCTGCTTGTTAATTATCAATAATTAATATTATTGTAAACTATCTCACCATCAAAATAATATATAAAATTCAACCAAATAATTAAGTCTTCCTTTATTATCGCTCCACCTCAGCAACAGTCTAAGAAATAAATAGTTTATTATTAAATCCCGACCACGGGATGTAACAAAGGTATATGACTATTACAAATGACTAATTACTGAGGATGTAAAATTTTACATTTATTTTAACGAATAAAAGTATCTTTTCACGTTTTTTTATCACATTTGATCGTTAAGCGACTTCTAAACATTGATGATAATGGTTAAAAATTTATGGAGCTTCCTTTTTACTTTGTAAACCCAATAAAAGGGTGGGCAAGCGTAAATAAAAAATTGTTTTTATTTTGGAGCACCCTACTGTACATACACGAAAATTAAGCACTTACATGATCTATCAGCACTATTTTTGGATCTACTTTTTATATTTAATAGAAATATTATTGTATCGTTCTCAATATAAAAGTAAATTAGATGCTGGTTCGCTTGTACACGGACAAGTACTGGTATAAGCATCAAAAGTTTTTGCCTCGGTTATCTACACCTTCTTCGCGTTTCACCCCGTTCTTTTCAATATATGTATTTACGTATCTGTATATTGATATTGCAGGGTAAAAGTAATATCGCTAAAATCGTTGAGCCTTGCCTTGATCAAACTTTTGGCTGCATAAATTTTTTCCTCCATTTATATGTATCATGGCCATTATCGATATGAAGTCTCAGACAAATGGATGAAATGTCTGTTGCGGCGATGTTGGCTAGAATTTGTGGATATAACTATTTATTTATGAGCCATTCATACACAAAATAAACTCAAGTTTTTTTTGCTTTTTCCATAATCGTCAGTTCTTCTGAGCAAAAATTTTTTATCTTGAAGTTGCAATATTTATATTAGGGCGCCAAAATTTGGCACAAGGAAGCGCTGCTTTAGGTTAAAAACAACGCTTTGTTATATTGCAAATTGTTTAATACAGACTTGATAAATCGTCGAAAATAAAGCATCATCTTAAAGAAGAACCTAAATATTTTATTTTCATTTATAATATTTATCGCTTTTGAGCATTAGACGTTTTATATACTCAAGTTTGGAACCCGCAATATTGTAAGAAAATAGTACTGTAAAATAAGTAAAATAGTATTGTAAGAAATGCATTATTTGTATTGCTTGCCGTCAATTGTTAATGATATTTTTCAATAATTTTTTTTTGCAAAAATGAGTTTTTTGATGTGCATAGAAAATTACTAAATAAATTTTATTTCGGGAAAAAATTTCAAACTATGCCAAGGAAACGCGCGCTATATAAGGCATTGCGACATAATAGGCGGCTTTTCCCCACACATTTCTCGTGTCGTTCTACATATGAAGTTGTGCATTCGTGCGTACTCTCTCTTTTCGGTTGAATCTACGCACATACGCATTAGCCTATACTCTGCCTGAGTTTATAAATCAGTCAATGTACCTTCGCGTGGTTTATTATATGTAATTGACAAAAATGTGAACATGATCAATACACTCAACATAATTTCTTTGTAGAATTTATCTGTGGTTGAAAAGGCTAACGAGATAACTCCATTTTTCGTGTTTTCAAGAAAAACACATTTTATGTTGCGCACGAGTGCCTAGCTAGACGTGGACGACTACAGATCTGTACCTATGGTATTTTTATCTACTATGAGGTATCTTTTGATCCGTATATTTATTAAATTGAAAGTGTGGTTGCGTGCAGCAGAAAATATCTCGTTAGCCCTTTCCTTAATAAAAATAATTTATTGATAAAGTAATAAAAATAATTTATTGATAAATTAATAAAAATAATTTATTGATAAATTAATAAAAATAATTTATTAATAAATAAATAAAAATAATATATTCATAAATTAATAAAAATAATTGATTAATAAATTAATAAAAATAATTTATTCATAAATTTACGCCAAAAAAAGTTTGCACAATTTAGGCTTACATTTCATTGCGGTAGCTCCTATAGATTTCTCAGAATGTTGTAAAGAGTGAGGAAAAGCCGAAGCCGAGTTACTGAATTTTCAGCTACAAAAACGTACAAAATCGAGGATTTGAAAAACTTCGATTTTTTTGAATCTTCATGAATAATTTATAATTAAATTGTATAGGTAATTATAAGTAAAAAAGTTAATTTAGAAAAATTAATATAGCTCGTGTTTGTGAATGACTTTCAAATTAATGCATTTATAAAATTTAAGGTAAGTACAAGGACTGGAATTTCAACTTTATTGATTACTAGTGGTCTAATGACTAGTACTTACACCGGCTACTTTCCAAGCACATGTGCTAGTTGAAAAAGTCCGACACTGCTTTGAAATCTGCGGTGGACAGCTACTCGCTGTCAATTTATCGTAGCATATGCAACTATGATTGAATTTTTTAAATTGAGTTACTTTAAATTAAAACTTAATTCGATTCTCTAATTCTGACAATTTGAAATTAACAATTAATTTGAATTGTTAATTTGAGCAGTTTGAAATTAACAATTAATTTGAATTTTTAATTTGAGCAGTTTGAAATTAAATTTGTTAAATTTAACCCCTCTCTGGACATTGTCTATATCGATGGAAAATTTCCTGATCTTTCGATCTAGACTATTAAGAAAAATCTTAAAAATGAAGTTTTTGAGATAATCGACTCTAAAGTTTTTCTAGCGATTTTCCCGGGTAAAGAGGAAAATTTCGGGAAATATGGCCTGACCTTCGGAAAGCTGAGGCGATTTCCCATCGAAATGTTGGGTTATTTTTTTCTTGTACGTGCATTTAGATACTTTTATAGCGAGTTATAAATTTAGCGATTCAACTAAATAATGACGCGCTGTGCGGCACTGGAAGAGTTGACGTGAAATTACACATATATAAATGAAAAAAAGTACAAAGGTATGACTGAAACTATTTATAAATTTTTTGAAAATTTATTTTATTACTTTGAACCTTGAATAATTATATGATATACCGTTGGCTAGTGTTGTTTACATCATCGGGACTTGAGAGCACTGTATTATGAGTTCATCTACATTTATGCCTATGTATACTGCTGTTGCATCTGCGCAAAGCACACGCCATAGTTGAAATTTGAATTTACGTGCGTTCGATTAAGACAACAGTAAAAATCAAATTTCTTTTAAAGTAGATGATATTCGACCTTCCACTCCAGTATAGTAAATCAAAGTAGACTCAGTATTGCAGTACGGGGATCGCGGAGGTGGACTTATCTCGTTAGGCACGGTGTTATATTTAACGATAGGTGTTATTTTCAGTTTTTGTGACTCTTGTACCTTAAAGTAGACATAACATAAAGGTAATTTATGTCATAAACTCGATTTCGAAAAAAATGGAGTTATCTCGTTAGCCCTTTCACTACAGAATATTTGCTCGATCAAGCATCCCAAGTTATTAGAACAGAATTATTAAATTCAGACTAAGTAATTTGAATTCATCTATGGTACGCTGAAAAAAATTGTATACACGAATCCAACAAAAGTAGACAACTTGATCAGTAAAAGATATTCAGCTGACTCGGCAAAATAATGTTAGCCTGTCAGCAAAAATGTTTGACACGGCAGCTAAATGATTTTGCTGCGGCAAACAACGTATTTTGTTGTCTTAGATGGCTACTTTTGTATGGATAAACTCCTGCAGAAGAATCACGAGAAATCACGTGAACACTGAATAACACTAACAACATTTTAAATCGAGTTTTAAATGCGAAATTTGGACTCGGCTGGCTGCCACATTTCAACTGACTATCGTGCACTTGATATAATACATAGTCCGAGCTCGATACTGTGTACATACCTAGGAGAGTACCCGATTTTTCGAGTTTTACTCGACTCGAACTCGAACTATATAACATAAACACGAGCAGTCGATGGTTTTTTCGACGCACACACACGAATCAACTCACGACTTGTCATCCACATCACATGCTGCATATAAACACACTCACGCACACATATTCACGTACGAATACGGTGAGCATAGCATAGCAGTTCTGACAATCTGAGAGACCATGGTCATTTTTCAAATCGAGTTCTAAAATCGCACTGCTTTTGTCACTGCACACACAAACACAAACACAAATGCTCATAGCAAACACAAGATGTGAGCAACTTCGCAGATCAAATATTATAGACGCACACGTATTCACACAAATGCTCTTATACTTACATGAATGTAAAAGATTTGAATATAAAAGTTATAACACGAATGTCGACTAGTAAGATTTGACATCGTTATTTCGCACACTGTAACGCGCACTGCACGAACAAAAACATGCAAACGACAACGCTCCACTAGCCGATGAGACACATACACACAGCACACGAATCAATACGCGCGCAAGCAAAATTCAGGAGTCTTCATTGAACAATTCTAAGAACTTTTTCTTAATATATTCAATATCATATTTCAAAAAATTCTTATTATATTATATATTATATTTCAAAAAATTCTCGTTTTTTATTGTTTAATTGTTCATGACTTATACTCATAAACTTTTTTGCTAATTCTGATATTCAATTCGAATACCTCATAAAATTTTACGCAGGAAATAACTAAATATTTCCGGAAAAAAATCTTCGGTTGCAGAGCTATAAATATTTAAAAAAAATATTTTGTAAGCGGGTATTCATCATTTGAAATTATTTTTCAGAACCCTAGAAATAAGAAAAAATGTTTGTACGTTCAAAAGTTTGATAGATTTTGGCTGTACGAGGGTGTAAATTACTCTTTGTCAACCGAAAACATCACGAAAAATTCTGAAAAAATTTGAAGATACTCCTTAATCAATTCTAAAAAATTTTTGTTCGGAAACTAATAGGTGTAGAAGAAAAGTTTAGAGAACAAAAACCTTTTAAAATTGTTCGAGAAGATCTCAAATTGTTTCAGAATTATTCATGATTTTTCTTGAATGATTTTCATTGAATTTTCTTATTCTGCTGATATTCTGCTTGCAATTCTGATTTTTTTGGGGTTAACATGAAAAAATTGTTCAATCATGGTTTTAAATGTAAAATTTGATGTAGAATTCAAATTTGTACTTAAAAATCATATATACAACTTCTAGACCCATAAAAATGAGCCATTCAGGTATTTATCATATAGGGGTACAAAAATAAATGTGTTTGTCTCCTTCGATTAGGCCCCTACTGTAATATGTTCATCGATACATCAAAATACAACTTCTGATAAATTTTGGTTATCGGCAGACAAACAGAATTCATTATTGAGCTTAAGGGGACACACCAGTGTTCATGCCTATAAATGAAAATCATGAAAATTGAGGATTACTATTAAAATTTTTATTTCTGATGTTAAAATATGTTTTTATAGGTCATTTTATAACAAAAAATATGTCTCTAGTTCCTTTTATTATTAAAATTCATCCAGGATTCATATATATTGACTTGTGATTCTTAAGTCCTTGACTGCATGATTTTGAATGTAACATTTATTCAATTTGCGTCCTTTACGTCTCAAAAGTTTTGTAATTAAACTATTTCCACTTAAGTGTAGCAGATTTTTTATTTAGTTATTTTTTTAATCTACTAATCTCCAAATATATAGCAGTAAGTGAGCATTAAAATAGCTATTTTTTTTTATTTTTTTTTTACTTTAGTATGAAAAAAATTTTCCAAGCCTTGTCTTGAAATTCTGTTTCACCTAAGTGGAAAAGAATTTTATTACAAAACTTTTGAGAACTGAAGGACGCAAATTGAATAAATGTTACATTCAAAATCATGCGGTCAATGACTTAGAAATCCCAAGTCAATATATATGAATCCTGGATGAATTTTAATAATAAGAGGAACTAGAGACATATTTTTTGTTATAAAAGGACCTATAAAAACATATTCTAACATCAGAAACAAAAAATTTTAATAGTAATCCTCAATTTTCATGTTTTTCATTTATAGGCATAAACACTGGTGTGTCCCCTTAATATGAGTCAAGAGACATGGTTTTTCTCTAATTTTCCTTGTTTCTTGACTCATATTAAGCTCAATAATGAATTCTGTTTATCTGCCGATAACCAAAATTTATCAGAAGTTGTATTTTGATGTATCGATGAACATATTACAGTAGGGGCCTAATCGAAGGAGACAAACACATTTATTTTTGTACCCCTATATGATAAATACCTGAATGGCTCATTTTTATGGGTCTAGAAGTTGTATATATGATTTTTAAGTACAAATTTGAATTCTACATCAAATTTTACATTAAAAACCATGATTGAACAATTTTTCATGTTAACCCCAGAAAATCAGAATTGCAAGCAGAATAGCAGAATAAGAAAATTCAACTTTGAGGCCCTGAAAATTCAATAGGGTTGGACCTAGAGGGCTGAAACTTTCAGGATTTTCACTTTCAATGTACTCTTCAAAAGTACATAATTTCAGAAAAAAAATTTTTTTTACCATCACGCTAACTATGGCTTAGCTCATATATATGTATGTATATATGTTTACAGTATTCGGCCAATCCTGACTTTTGTTTGACCGCGAACAAGTAATAAATTAATTTTAACGCGCAAGTTTCATGTTTCTCGCTTCCCATACTCCTTCATACTTTATGTTTGTCAACTGAAACCCATCTACATCTTTTACAAATATCTATCATTCTTTAAAACCTTAATTATTTCATTCGGTCGCTTATATTTTGGAATTAACTTTGGTGAATAACCAGAAGCCGAATTAAATTTTTTTACCATAACATAGTCACCTTCGTGATACTTATATCTCTTTATATTTTTTATCAGCATACTTCTTATATTTTTTTGTGATATTTCAGTTTCGGCTTTTGCTTTTTCACGAAGCGACACTAAATCTCTTTGTTCAACATTCACACTTGATTCAATAAAATCTCGTATATGATCAGATATTTTCCCGTTTTGATTCACACCAAACAGAATCATACTTGGACTTTCTCCGGTGGTTTTATGCTTACAATTATATAGCTTATTCAATATCTAAAATTACATCCAACCATTTTTTACCAGTCTCATGATCTGTAAGTTTACCAAGCATTGGAGTTATCGTTCTATTAATTCTCTCAACTTGACCGTTTCCTTGAGGTGATCCAGTCGCAATTTTCACATGTTTTATTTCAAAATCATCCATAAAATCCATATATTCCTTAGATGTAAAACAAGTAGCTCTATCCGAGATAATACAATTTGGTTTACTATAATAATTAAAATAGCTTTTCAAATTTACTATTACTTCTTTTGAAGAGGTAGATTTAGTTGCATATAATTTCGTAAATTTTGAAAAAGAATCAACTATGACAAAAATATATTCTTTAGAGGCTAATCTGCAATCATTGACAGACATGTGATCAATATGTAAGGTCTGGAAAGGCTTATCTTCTTTTTGAATCATATGCAATAAACCCTCTTTTTCCGGATATGGGATTAAACGCTATACATTTCATACAATTTTTGATATGATCAATTATCTTATTTTTCATATCCGGAAACGAATAGTTTTTGCTTCCTCATAGAGGAAGCTTTTTTATTATCTCATATGTCTTTTCAGATCCCAAATGTCCAAATTCATCATGATATTTAAATATTACATTTTTCTCCATTTGTTCAGGTACATAAAATAATAAAACATCATTGTGTTTCCTATAAATTACACCATTTCGCATTTAAAACCTTTTATGTCCAGATTTTTCTAAACATGAGTCATGCGTTTACCTTCTCGATGTTCAGTTACGTAATCATAGTTTTGTAATTCTAAAATCCACTTGGAAATGCTTGGATGAATATCTTTTTTCTTAAACGCTGATGTTAGAGAATTACAATCAGTGACAATTTTAAATCGAATACCATATAAATAAATGCGAAATCTTCTTACAGCATACACTATCGCCAACATTTCCAGTTCAAAACTGTGTAGTTTGCTTTCACTTTCGGTCGTTCTTTTTGAATAATAGAAAACTGGCTGAAATTTCAGATCTTTTCCTTTTTGCATGAGTATTGCTACAAATCCTTGTGAACTTACATCACAATGAAGTTCGGTTTCCGAATGTGGATCGTATATACATAAAACAGGAACATCGATCAATATCTGCTTTAAACAATTCATTGCGTTTAACTCAATTTCGCCAAATCGAAATACAGTATCTTTTCCAGTTAGCTCATATAAAGGCTTTGCAATAGTAGAGTGATTTTCGATTAATTTTCTAAAATACTCTTCGCTCTTTTTTACAATCAAAAGACAAGTGATCAAAATCTCCACAGTTATAACAACGTTTTTTAGTTTTAGGATCAAGCTTAGTAGATTTTTCCGTAATTTTTTGGTTATCAATAGAATCCGTTTTATGATAGTTCTCTTTAGATTTTTCAAAATTAGATTTTTTATTTTGTAGAGAAATTTTATCAAAGGCATTCGACAAATCTACTTCTGTTTCAAATCGTTGCATACGTGCTTGATCTCTCAAATTTTCATCCGGAATGCCGTCAATTATATAATCGATTCTTTCATGATCATCGATCGGCACTCTGTTTGCTAAGATTATTTTGTCATGCATGTACTCACTAAAATTTTCATTTCTTTGACATACTCGAGTTTCAAATCGTTTGCGTAATTTCAATCGATCAACGTGTCGAAAAAACATTTTGCGCAAAGATGCAAGTAATTGATTCGATTCTAAGGTTATATTTTCTGGTTTTGAATGAAACCACACCTTAGCTTTTCCTTTTAACTTCTTACCAATCAAAACTTTAGTAATATTGTCAGATAGGTTATAACTATTTACCGACAATATTAGCTGTCTTTCCCAATTTTCAAAATTATCACTGTTACCATCAAAGTCACAAAGTAATTCAGAAAGTATACTAACATGTTTTAAATCATTGTTTTGTTGAAAAACGCCAGTTGTCAGATGGTCAGAAAAGTTATCTTGATGTTGGACTCGAAATGACGATGTTGAAGACCAATAGATGAGTCAATATTTTGTGACGTAGCGGCAGATGTACCTTGTTGTCGAAAGTTGTCTTGACGACTATTTTCTTGAGAATTATTCATCCGTCCTGTCTCCTGTCTTGAGGCATTATTTTGTATTTCCAAAACTTCAACGGACGTTTGCAATTGGGCTACCAATGCAGCCATCTCATCTCTTTCTCTGACCAAGGTTCGAGCTTCTTCTCGAGCTTCCAGCAGCAAAGGATTCTGAAGTTCATAAAAATTTTGGATCCAACTATTATCAGGATTCAAACTCAACTCTCTCAAGTGGTAGTTACACCACAGCAAAATGAATTTTCTAAAAATGTGTGCGAGACACTTCTCGCTTACAATATTCCTTTTTACAAATTAAGAAACTCCGCATCTAAATGCGGTTAGAAATAGAGTGTTATAAAAATACTTCATATTACAAGTACACACAAGTGTTATTTTTGAGTTAAACTATTCTCGGTCGGAAATAGTACCACATATTTATAATATCATAATGTTAACTTCCATACTAACGTGTATTTAGCCTGCAATATTTGTCTGCAATATAGTACCTTTAAAATGACCTACAGGGCGCAAAAATAATTGTAAAGAGCTCTATTTTTTATTAAATTACTTTTTTAAAAAATTACTTTACGACGGTATATGTTAGGTTTTGATGAACAAATTACTGTAGTCCATGGACACGTTTAAACAATCAATTTTTCCAGTAATTTTTAGTGTTGGGCCTAAATACTACTGATAACTTGATATTGCCTCGAACCCCATAGTATGTATGGGTGATATTGGCTAAAATAGTGTTTTTCTAGTTTCAAAATGGTTCTAAAAAAATAAATGATTTTATGGTGAATGAAGACGGCTTTTTGTTTTTCAACCAACCAAATGAGAAACTGTATAAATATGTATTAATAGCAGTGTTAAATAGAGATGAAATGACAGTAATGGCATGGCACTTTACTTTTGATCTAAAAACGAACGAAAAAGTTCCTAGATATAAGCATTTTGAAAAATTTTTAACTATTAGAATGTCCAAAATATCTACTGGCTGTTCTGCAACAGCTGACACATAGTAATGACCGAAACTCACAATTACGAACGCAAGTCGGTAGCAGCACCAGAAACAGCTTCATTAACGCTGTCAAATTTCGAAGTGATTTAGAGATTTTAAACCTGGTATATTAGAGCACACTTTGCATTTCAAAGCCAACAGGGAACTTCTTTCTATATCGCATCATGCGCATGAATTCTTTTTTTAAAAATGTAATCTTGCAGTCACGCATAACGGAGTAGATGTACATTGTCAGGCTGCATACTACACGCTCCTTCTATTGCTTGTATTCATAATACAAATGTTGAGAGGAGTGAGGTCGAGTTTCGAATTCCACTCTGGCTTCAGCTTGGGAATTATAAGGGTAGTTTTCAACAGTGAAAAAAAATTCTGCTGCTTCCAAGCTTCCAAGTGTTTAAGGTACTTCTCACGGTTAGCGTTAAATCCGATACCATTTTATCGCAAATGAACAGAAATAAAAATGAAACAAAGATTTTTGGATACTTTAATCTAACAAAGAGTAGTTTACAAAATAGAGTAATATTGGAGATATTTGTTGGTTAAACCCATGAATTATTCTGCAATCATACAAGTGTGAAATTCGGAAATTTATTAAAAAGTCTGAGTAGCTCTAAATATCTAAAACCCTGGCCAAAATTATAAAGTAATTAAGCTGTCTCTACTGCAACTCTGAGCTGAAGATTATTAAAGTTTTATGAGGCGATAAATAATTATCCGAAGAATCTTTAATCGGATTCATAAGGACGAGGAATCTCGTTACACTGCTTAACTTATAACTAGACTGCGAAAAGTTCGCTATTTTTTTTTTCATAATTTCTCATTTAAGTTACTTATCTTAGGCGAAGTTCGTGAAACAACTCAAATAATGTATGAGCAATCTTTTATAAAAAATCATTGGGAAATATTTGTGGGGTTCTCAGGAAAATGTAAGCTTATAGGAACAGTCGAAATTTTGATAGTGTTTCTTTATAGCTACTTTTGTGATTTAGAGGACAAAAATAATGTTTTCTCGTAATTATGGCTACGTACTCAATTCCTACGTAGCCGAAAAAGTATCAAAACTCATCTAAAAAAAGTAACTGAGTACGCAGCGCGGTCGCACGATTCTTAGCGTTGCGTGACTCGCTATGATAGATACTCGCTCGTAATTTGACTGAAAAAATGAATGAATATAAAGTTTAATAGGAAATTTCCTCAGCTTTCCGATGGTAATATCAGATTTTTCGATGATTTTTATTTTCACAAGAAAAAATCAAAAATAAACCTCAAAGATAACTTTTCCGTACCGAGTTCACTCAGTTTTTAAATCACGTAAAAAGTATTGCAATGCACCTAGAAGAAAAAGTAACCCATCATTACGATGAAAAATTACTTCAGCTTTCCGATGGTGTGGTCAGATTTTCCGTAATGTTCCATTTTCACCGGAAAAACTTGACATAAAGTTTAAAACGCAAATATCTTAAAAACCCCATTTTTAACATTTTTTAAAATAGTCCCAATCGGAATCTGCGGAAATTTCCTATTGATATGTAAGTTTTCAGAATGTGCAAATGATTATTATTTAGTGAAACACAGTGATGAACGTGTAAAAATGTGACATTTTGGCCCACGCAGCAGCTGTTTCGGCGTGCAGTACCCCGCGCGGTGCAAAATGAGAAATGTCACATTTTTACACGTTCATCGCTGTGTTTCACTAAATAATAATCATTTTCACATTCTGAAAACTTACATATCGATAGGAAATTTCCGCAGATTCCGATTGGGACTATTTTAAAAAAATCTTAAAAATGGGCTTTTTGTGATATTCGACTTTAAAGTTTTTCCGGAGATTTTTCCTAGGAAAATTTTGGAAAATCTAGAAACACCATCAGATAGCTTAGGTTATTTCCCATCGAATTGATGGGTTGCTTTTTTCTTCCAGGTGTATTTTGATACTTTTTACGTGAGTTAGAAACTGAGTGAATTCTCTTAATTGGGCCGCACGGCGAAGTGCTGGGACACTTGGCGTGAAATATTCCTGGCATCCACATAAACATTTCCCAATTGTCTATACCCACATCATGTGAAAAAAATGTTGTCGCGATTGTAAATTGGATAAATGTGTTGATTATGAGCTATAAAGAACAAGTTTTATAAAAACTTTTACATACCAGCCGGGCTGAACGTAACATTTTCCAGCCACTGCGCTAAACGGGATATTGCTATTTTCAGGCCACGGGTTATGTGAAATCAGCGGTCTAGGGCAGTAATATACTATTGACTCTTCGGTCGTTACGTACTTGGAAAGTGATCTTTCGTTTATGTTATATATGGGGCAAATTTCCTGAAGTGTCCTAGCGCTCTGCCGCACGGCATTTTTTGACCAAATCACTCAATTTCTAACTCGCTCACCGGAAAAGAAAGAAAATAGACCTTCAAGTCCACTTTTTCTGATGAAAATGAAAATTATCGGAAAATCCGACTACACCATGAGAAAGCTGAAAAAATTTCCTATCAAAATCACATGTTTATTTATTTTTCCAGACAAATCACAATGTCATACGAGCGAGTTACAAGTTACAGCGAGCCGCACAAGGCTGGAAACCGCGGCGAGCGGCCGAGCGCTAACTAAAACCTCCCGTATTTTTCTTAGCTTTCATCACAAATACACTCTGAACACTACCATACCCGATATAAAAAGACCTCATCTTTCGATTGAAATAATAAAAAAAGCAAAAAAAGTGGCGTTCTTCGAGATATTGAACTCTAAATGTTTGATAACGATTTTCCGGGAGAACATGGTAAATTTTTGAAAATATAGTGTCACCATTGTAAAGCTGAGGAAATTTCCTAAGGAATCCATTAGTTAGTTCTTTTCTTCAAGTGTGTTTTGATGCTTTTACAGCGAGTTAGAAATTGAGTGATTTGGCCAAAAAATGCCGCGCGGCAGAGCGCCGCGACACTTCAGGAAATTTACCCCATATAGCAACTCTTTCTTTCGCGTGATCGCTCTCCTTCGGGTTCCTCTCACTCTGCTGCGGCTAAACGACGTGATAACCTCAATGTATTGATTGTTTTTATTATTTAACAACTTAAGAATTATTAAAAAAGAAAAATTAATAGTTATTTATGTAACAAGTGCATAAAAAGATGGGTACGCGTTGCATACAAAATGTAACAAGTGCGTCACGCTCCTCATGCACTAGTTGCATTTTTTAACATTTCGTGCGTAAAACGTAGTTTTTTTGTCCCTTATATGTTAAAAACCCCGTCTTTTGCGCACGCAGTGTTAAATACGTTTTTATAGCACTGCGTGGCCTAGGTTTACATTTATGGCACGCTTTTCTGTGGCATAAGTCGCACATTCTCGCTGCGCTCGGTCCCTAAACTACGCCATGCCAAAAAGTGTTACTTATGGCCCTTGTATCGTAAAGTACTATTTTAATTCTTCGTCTTCTTCACGCACATGTTACATAATATATACTATTTTTGCACTAAAAATTGTGTATAAGAAGAGTTTTTGTGCTTCACTATTGCATAAAATATAAGAATTCGATGATTCAAAAACTCGGAAATTGTTTGCAAGGAGTAACGAACGAGAGCAGAAAATAGCTCTCGAGAACCAAATAAGTCATTGCTTTGACCGTACAAGTTCAACGCCGTAGATAATATACAATTTAAAACACATTCAGTCGGAAAACTGACAAGTTCTACGTTGCAACTCACATACACATATACAAGCAAAATCATAAATTCGGTAATGGTTGGCATTGTTTGACGTTTTCTATGTCATTATTTGCATCTTTAAATTACTAGAAAAAAGCCCGCATTATTTGCACCCGAATAAAAGTAAAGGAACAGAATGAGAGATAACGTCAGAAAAATTCGATGAACGAGTTTAAGATAGTTCTTTGTCTTTTTAGAATTTTTTTTATAGAAGAAAAAACGTTTCTTGCATCCTTGGGCTGACGATCAATGAAGTTTTTATAATTTGAAGCCCAGAGCAAGCATAAAGTTCCATATTTTTAGTGCGAAAACACTTTCTGGACCGCTTCTTGAATCAGCAAGTCATATTTTTTCATTTGATTTCGTGTAAATTTATGTCGTAAATTACCCTACTGCAAAGAGTTGTTTGCGCCACGATCTCTCTCGTTTTCTCTTTCTCTCACAACTTCGTAGAAGTTTCAGTCTGTGAAGTATAGAGCCAAGTTTGCTTCTGGTAATTTATACTTCCAATTAGCCTGCAGTTCTCGCTTTGCTTGCTTACCCTGAGTAAAGCAGAGTAGCAGGGCTATCGATATCCTATTGATCAGCCTGTGAATGAAGAGTGCCGTCGAGTACAGATTATAAACTATTTCATAAGTAATAATTTTTCTGGGAAATTTACTGGCTAAACGTTCATATTTTGAATTTATCGAAAAAAGCTTACCGATTAAAGAGTAAATTTTTAAATCGATTATAAATTAACGTTTTCATTCACTCGGATGCTCGCAAAGCACGTAATTTGATATTTCCGTCAAAACATTAGGATAATATGTTTCATCTACGCTTTTCTTGTGTGTGCACGGCTTATGTGTTAATTCCACGTCAAATGTCATCTTAACACTCACCATAGCTCTTTTCATCAATATTAACCTATTAACGTTCAAAGTGACCACATTTTTTGTTCACGGTCGACGCAATTTTTTTCCATGTTTTGGGCTTTGAAAGGACTTCACACATACCCAATTTTATGTAAAATTTAATGCCCTTTCATAAATCTAGGCTCAAATTAAGATTTTATGCTTCATTAAAAGTTATGGTGTATAAACAAGAAAAAACCGTAAAAATTTGTATGTCACATCGACTTGAGAATTTTTTTTCGAATGCTCCGGCGAAAAATTCAAAATGTAATTATGGTCAGAGGTGATCATGGGTATAGAAGTAAGTTAGGGAATTTCACAATGAACACCCTCAAATTTTTTCAGAATTTTCGTAGACGAATTTTGAATTTCCGGAAAATTCGATTTTCCAAAAAATTCTGAAAAAATTTGAGAATGTTTCTCGATCAATTCTAAGACTTTTATTTCGTAAACTTTTTTTCGAAATTCAATTGTTTTTGAATTAAAAATTATACATTCTCACCCGTGTATTAAGTGTCTTGCGAAAATTTTTATGTTTTTTTTTTCGTTTAAACAACTATACATTTTTGGCTGGGTTTAGCGGTACGACAGATCTAGGGATTTTTTTTAATTTTGTCGTACGGCTAAGAAAAAAAACGTAGATTTTTGAAATATTTATTTTCACTAAAGAATCACAAATAGCCCTTTTAGAGACCTCTCAAGCAATAAAATTATAATTGAATAAATAGAAAAATACTAAAACTCAAAATCAGGATAAACTAACCAACAATTTGGTCACGTACGACAAACGGAGAATTGCACTAGCAAACTAAAATTTAATTTTTCCTCGAGCCAACTTCAGAATACATTCGCAAAATACAATACATTTTTGAGAAAAAGCAAATTTTGAGTTTTAAGAAATCAAAAATTTGGAATGCAATAAAGACTTTCTTATGGAGTTTATTTGGAAGTTATGACGCAAATATTACAAGTATTCTACGCTGGGATTGTCAAATAACTTTTTTTTTAATTTTAAACCAGAAAAAAGAGTATTCAACTTTGAAAATAAGTGATCTCAAGAAATACTGTTATCCCAACACATTTTTTGCAATTATTTCAAAATTTAGGTTCTTTCAACAAGGGGGGTCTATCTCGCGAAACAAACACAATTCATGTGTTTTATTAGAATACCGAAAATAATTCAAAGTAACAATTTAAAAATAAAATTTGTGATCGTATACCTATGTAAATGGTTTGAATACTTTGAAGTTTTGACTTCGAAATTTAAATAGAAAGAACAGGGCCCACCCCCGCCGCCCTGGTCGGAGGTCTTGGCCCGTTGGGATGAACCAATCCAGTGCGTTAGATGTAAATCGATTAAATCATCGATTTAAAAAAATTAGTAGTCCCTCCATTGAATTATTGAAAAAAAGCAGATTGATAGTATAACCAAAGGCTTAGACGAATCCAACCCGTGCAGTGGTCTCGGCTCGTATGAAGACTTATCACTCTTAACTAGAACTTTTGTTCTATTGAATAATCATAACATACGTAATAATTAATTCAGAAAATATAAATCATTTTTAGAATTGATAACTGTTGTCAATAAATTGTCCGAAAATTGATCAATGATAATCGCGCAAAACATTTATAACATACGTGTAAATGGCTTGAGAAAAAAAGTTAAAAGGAATCCTATATAAAAATCACTAGAAAATAAAATCTACCGTACTGATAGTCTCACCCTACATTTTTAACGAAACATTAAATCTTAAATTTGAGCCCGGATTCTGAAAGGGCATTAAGTTTTATGAAATTATGTGGGTGCGAAGAGCATCTATCGCGAACAAAAATTTCCATTTTGGACGTTAATCGGATAGTGTCCACTCTTATAGTAAAAAAAAGATGTTAGTATAGGCAAAGAAGATAGTCTTTGGTATAGGTGCGCACATGGGCTCAACCTTAATTGACCTGATATACTAAAAAGTTGGGGTTTTAGTTCCTAATTGTTGTTCTGCTTTTGTGGAGGAGTTATGGAAATAAATTGAATAGTGATTTTTTATAAAAAAATTTTATGAAAATTTAAGATTTTTCGTCAAGAAATATATTAATATCTTAAAACCCCTTTTTAAATAGAAAAATAGCATAAAAGTCCAAGTTAAATTGATTCGTCTCCTTTGAAAGACCGATACATGAAATATTTTATTTCGAAGAAACAAAATACAACTATCGACCAAATGTCTTCCTCGGCTGACATTTTGGTATTCCATTTTAAACTCACCTTTTGTATTTTCTATGGTTTTTAATCCTTTAAATCCAATTAAAATGTCTCTATTAATGTATCAATCGAGAATTATAATTGATGGTTATATTTTTGCCTTTGAAAGAACGTATTACAATATTGTCCAATAAGATGGATACGAATAAGTTTAAGTTTGTTTTTGGATTTGAATGATTTTTTTTAATTTTGAAAGGGATTTCAGGTTATAAATATAATTTATGATAACAAATTGGGATCCTCATCAGGATTCACATGAGAAATAAATATAAGAATACTTTTTTATCATCTCTACATAAAAGCAGAATAAAATTATGAAACTAAAAATGTAATTGACGTCTCTGTAGATCCATAGAAACGGACCTGCGTGGCCTAAATTTTCAGGATTTTTTATTTTTCAAATACTATAAAGAATACACACTTAATTTCAATTTTTTTTTAGTATCACGATCGATATGGTTTAGCCCACATACATATTGCATCAAAGCTCTAGCTCGCGTGCGCACAAACTCGCACGTTCATACTCAAACAGATAAAAGTTGGAAGCTCCTGGCAACATTGCAGGCAGCAATTTCTCTCACAGACGTTAGCTTATGCTACCACTGTGACTGCCGCTACTGCTTCCAGTCTACCCAGCCGAACAATTTATATGCTAATGTATATGTGCTTAATAACGATGTCCGACTCGGTACTTACTGACACTCGCTGCTGGCATGGCGCTACGTCTAAAGAATATATGTATACGAAGAAGTAAGGTGCGAGTATATCACTGCGCAGTGCGTTACCCTATGATGAAATCAATGTAGATAAACAAAAATATGAGGATGAGTTCTCTGTATAAGCAGTTTTTTCTATATGTACCACTTTTGTGCGGGGGGTTCTCGGATCTGCCCCAAAATTTAGTATGTTATTTGGGGTATGTGAAATAGCCTTCAGGTAAAATTTTAGCCCTCTAGGGGCTTTAGGGCCCAATTTTGGGCCCTTGAAGATCCTAAAATAGCCGTTTTTACGTATTTTGCGTATTAGTGAAATGTGTTGTAACTCTGCACCGGAGCATATTTTTTAACCCGGAGGGTCGCATTCTTTAGGTCGACATGTAATTTTCATAAAATATTATGTAGAGCTCGATAACCACACTCCCAGTTACGGGGTGGCATTGAAGGGGGATGGAAAATCGCAAAATTGTCGTTTTTAAGGCTTTTTGCTTCCTCATAGAGAATCTTTGTGATAGGCGTCAAAATCAACTTTTGATATAGAACTCGCAGGACAATTTTGCATACATATTCAGAATCGTCATTGAATTCTGAACAATTGTCTGTATGGATGTGTGTGGGTTTTTTTTTTTTTTTTTTTGACGTGGGCAGAGTGAACTCTGCAGCCAGTGGCCTTTCAAAACAAGTACCCCACCGGGAACGGTCGTTAAACATTACTTCGGTGGGACCTCTATAGAGCTTCTCTGCTACATCTGTGTCTTTTCCGTACATCCCCCGTCCACCTTACGGTGATTAGGGGTTCGGGAACCAGAAGCGTCGTCTTTTTCTTGCAGCATCGTCCGGATCATTTTTTTTTACGCCTCTTGCGCCTCTTGCCTCAGTCTGGAGACGACTGATTGCGCGAAGGACAATACCGCCATCCAATTGCTTGCGGTCTTGAGCATGAGCCTGACGATGTTTCAGGCTCGATTTCTTCTTGGAGGACTTGTTGAAGTCTCTATTTTTATAGTTCAGTATGCAAAAATAAAATACGAATTTTTCCGTCAATAATCAAACAGTTTCATTAATATTATTCTTTATGAGGAAGCTCTTTGCCAATAAATTGGCAGTGGTTTTTTAAATAGATGTAGAAGACGATTGGAATGACGAATCGACCTTTGCAATATCTCATTTGAAAGTATTTTTATTACCTGAGCTCAGGTTAAAGATTGGTTTGAGATACAGCTGTTTAAAGATATCAACATTATGAAAAAGAGCTTTTTTCAAGATTTCGATAGGCTGTAACTTTTTTCTAGTACCATGAATCTCTTTTAAATTTTATGTTTAAGTAGTTGATTATATATAGTTTGAAGCCATGTAGGTTAGGATCTTGGTATTTGCATCTATAACCGAGAACAAGGCCCCTGAAATCCGATATTTTAGCCTTTATATAGCCAAAAAACATTATAAATTGGGCGACAAAACTATTTGGTAACTCCTGAAATTATCGGAAAGTAAACATTAAAAAAACCAAAACACCATATCCATCGTATTTTTTGACGAGGAATTCATTGGTAACCTTGAATTTGACCTTGAACGTAAATAAACTATTATTATAAATTAAACTACACCGTAAGCTGAGCTTAATATTAGGTTAACCCATTAGCGCCCGGAAGGACATTTTTTTAAACTCAACTTTAGGCAAATATCTTTACTATTCAGAATTTTGCTAAAAATTAACGAATTCATATCTCTAACGGGAAATTTAATGCCTTTTTTTTTGAATATGGCTTCAAAATTAATCTTAAAATTATCGTCGCGTGTAGATCGAAGAAAGCCCATCTTTTATTCTTTTATTCCTCTGATCGGCTCGAAAATTTTCATATTTCGATAATCAACTCGAAAAGCCTTTCGACGGTGATCGCGACCAGAAGTCACGTTCCATCGCTCGATACTAATCATGAGAAGCTTCCGTGTGCTCATGCCGTCGCGTGTAGATCAAAAAAGCCCATCTTTTATTTTTTTTTCACCACCATGGCCTGGAAAAATTTTCCTATTTCGATAATCAACTCGAAAAGCCTTTCGACGGTGATCGCGACCAGAAGTCACGTTCCATCGCTCGATACTAATCATGAGAAGCTTCCGTGTGCTCATGCCGTCGCGTGTAGATCAAAAAAGCCCATCTTTTATTTTTTTTTCACCACCATGGCCTGGAAAAATTTTCCTATTTCGGCAGTCAACTCGAAAAGCCTTTCGACGGTGATCGTGACCATGAGCCACGTCCCATCGCTCGATACATGACCATGAGAAGCTTTCGTGTGCTTATGCCGTCGCGTATAGATCGAAAAAAGCCCATCTTTTATTCTTTTATTCCTCTGACCGGCTAAAAAATTTTTCCTATTTCGGCAATCAACTTGAAATGTTATTCAACGGCAAATGCAAGCCTCATATCAATATGACACAGCCTCGGCCAAATCATTTACGAGATTTTAATCGAATACTCACGCAAGTAGAGGGCTAGCATTCGATTGTTGGCCGGCGTTGCTAAGGCCAGTCCGATCTGCACGATAAAGCGAAAAAATGTATTTTCACAGGTCGGCGAAAAAAAATTAACGTGGTTAATTTAAGAGGTCTTTTGCCTTTATTATAGGTGCAAACACCGTTGAAAAAAATTTGCTATCTTGTGAAATTTTTTTAACCTACATTCGAAAAAAAAAATTTTCTGAGTCATTTTAGACGCATATCATCAAAATTTGGTAACTCATACCGCGTATATGGGCTTATCATTGGAAAGCCCAAACCTTTTTCCTTTAATTTGATATAAATTTCATATAGTCAATAATGCCGCTGACTATTTTTAAATTGAAATTTTGAAAATATACGCCTTATCTGGAACATACTGTATACTCAATATGCAAGTAATAATATCAAAAACAAAACAATCAATTTCAACATTTTATTTTCATGTTTTTTAAATTACAAGATTTAACATGAGTGTCCCCTCGAACGAAAAACTGCAACAGAATTTTTTTTGTTAGAAATTGTCCATAGTTTTAGGAAAAATACATGACCGTAGCTAGCGGGGGGGGGGGGGGGGTACGGGGGTCAGAACTGATTCGAGTATTACGATGAAAATAGTATGATGAAAATATATTGAGAGAAACTCAAAATATAAATCACTCTGATCTGACTTTCATTTCCGAACATGTTTAAATTTTTTTTGAGAATGAAAACTGCTACTTGCTATGATTTTTTTAATTGGCTTCCAAGTTTAAAAGTCTAGAGGTATTAAGTGCGCCAAGAATTGTAAAAAAACGTCGAAAGAAGCCAAAAACCACCTTAATGTACGTGTTTAAGAATGATAAACGCGTACTTAATGGTCGCTAGTATTTTTTATTCAAAATTTTTTCCTATTTCTACGTGTTTATATTTTCAAATTTACACATCTGCCTCATTTCTCCATTTACCCGCCACAGCGGTCGCAATGGTATCGTTTAGTACGTTTCTTATGCAAAGTCCATTTCAAATACATACAGTTAATCAATGGTAGCTACAGTGACGAACTGGAATGTCAAGTTGCCGCCGAACCAAGTTGCTGCGCTTATTAACTCTGATCCTTATCTCCTACGTCATATTTTGCACTGCCTGCTCGCACCTTCATTTATCTTCATCTTTTGACACTTTTCGGTTTTTTTACTTCTTGTCCGCACCTTGCGCTATTTTTCAAGTGGGAACTATAAATTTTATTTAATTACCACTCGTTATTATAGGGTTTGTGACGTAATTTAGTCACTTGGTTATGCAAAATAAAAGATGCGGTATTAAGATTAATGATCCCTTTGATTGCACTTCAAATTGATTGAACTTCCTTAAGGGATTGGAAGACGGATTGGTTTTCCTTAAGGGGTTGCATAGTTTTGTGTGACGGAAATTATTTTTTTTTTTCGAAAAATTATATTTTAAAAAGAAAAAGTTCAATCAATTTGAAAATTTCACACAATGAAGTTTATCCATTAGAAAAGCTGTAAAAAAATTTTCAGATAAAAATATTGAAAATTGTTAGCTTTCCATCAGTTTTTCTTGGTCTTCCTCTTGTCCTACGGTAGGCAGGATATTTCCTGACAGGATAATCTGAAACCGAAAATTCGACATATTTCTTAAAGGTTATACCCTTGGCAAGTGATTGATCGAAGGAAAAGAAAAAAAATGAAATTTGATGAATTGAGACAAGTTTGAATGCATTTTTTCCCTGATTTTTAAGTATTTTTCAAATTTTTATGATTTTTCACTACTAAATTTTATTTAAAATAACAACGAATCGACCGATTGACAATCCCTTCGATCAATCACGAGTCAGTACCCTTGAGAGGATCTGTTCAAAATTTCAAGTCAATCGGTCGACTCATTCTCGAGAAATCATGCCTACCGCACGAGAAAACAAAGTTTCGAAAAAAACGCGTTTAAAGTTTTTGTACTGTGATTTGAATGATTTGAATGATTTGAGCATCTTTTTGATATTGTCGATGAATAATTCTAGCCTCTCGAGTAGTATCCGAAGCTCTGCTCAGCGATCAGCACGCGTTTTTCGTCCTCGCTCCACGCGTACTCGTGACTGTGCCGACCAAGTTTGATTCCCATACTGTACATAATTGTAAGTAAGGCTTCTGCCCCTTGATTAAACATTACAATCAGCAATGTATGCAGCAATTTCGACTATTTTTTAGCCAGCAGGTAATATTTTTGGTGTAATTTTCCAAATAAGCTGATTATAGATTTCGTTGTTTTTCTGTGTGAAACCACCTACGCAGCGCTCTAAAAGTTTATCAGAGCTCAGCTCTTTATAAATTGGTTTGATTGCAGCTAAACATCATCTGGAATTGGTTTATAATCATGCTTGAATGTCTTCAGAGATTTTTCAGCAGAAGCACGTTGCCATGGACACCAAGATTCAGAACCCTGAGGACACTTTTTATGATGCGGTTGCTCATTGTTAAATTTTTTTTTATGGAATTTACTATAAATTCGGGAATATTGCTCGGATCTACTTAAAATTTTGTCACAATATTGTTAAAGACATTTACTTTCAAATAGAACAATAAAAACAATTTCGATTTTTCGAAAATTACAAAGCTATGTAACCCCTTAAGAGAGCATTCTGGCATGCAATAATCAAAAATACACGATTTTTGTAAACTTATGGTAAAGCATCGATGATGTATAAAAACAAACAAGAAGTGAGTGAAATAGTACCTTACGATACAAGTGCCATAAAATGAATTTATTAAAACTAATAGCTGGGCCGAAAAGTGTCCCCATGGCACGAGTATTGTACAACATTTTATAGTACTGTGCAAAGTTCACATTTATGCCCCCTTTTCCGAGCCATGAGTCGCACTTTCTGGTAGAGTGAAGTGAGGTTAGCGCACGAGCGTATGCGAGTGTGATGCGAACGCAGCGGTGCCAGAATGTGCGACTTACGCCACACAGTGCTATAAAAAATTTTAAATAGACTCTTAAGTGTACATATACGTATGAACTTTGAATCTCTGACAAGCATAAAAAAAAGTGAATTGAAGGTTGAATAATTTTTGAGTCACGTTTCTCACCGATTTTAACAATGCCATTTCGAGAAATGAAAATTATTTGTCTTTGAACATGGATTTCCCAAAATGAAGCTTTTAAAAACGGTGAAAAAACGTCACTTAAAAAGTATCCGTCATATACTTTTTAAAAATGTTCACACTTCTTTATTAATCCTTTGCGGGAGAGAGAGATCTCAAGGCAGCACCCCCGCATCAAGAGGAAGAGCTTGTTGCCATTGGCCTCTTGACCTTGTGCTTTGCCGTATGCGCGCGCGTAAGACCGTTTATATACAGGGTGCGGCAAAAGTATGGAGACACCTGAAAATTTCGCATAATAAGCGTAGAAAAAAAATCAAAAACCTCATATCCGACGTATTTTTCGACGAGGAATCCAATGGTGACCTTGAATTTGACTTTGAAGATAACCTTCAAACTCCAGCGACCCGAAAATCGATTTTTCAAATTGAAACCTCCAATTTTTATTTCAGATTTGAAAAGAGCGGAAAATTTTACGTGAAAATATGTACTTTGTTTTTTTCCAAGGTCATTTTAAGGGCGTTACAGACGCAAATAAAACCCCGATTTAACCTAAAATTAAGTTCGAGTAAGGGCTTTTTTTCTAACTGTACCGCCTCCAAAATGACCTTGAAAAAAAAAATAAAATACATATTTTCATGTAAAATTTTCCGCTCTTTTCAATGGTGACCTTGAATTTGACCTTGAACATAACATATACGCTACGGTGAACCAAAAATCGATTATTCAAACGGTGATCCTCATTTTTTATAAAAGATTTGAAAAGAGCGGAAAATTTCACGTAAAAATCGAAATTTTTTTTATAACTGTTTTGAGTAAGGTTTTTTCTAATCTTTATAAAGCACTTTTTATAATTGGAAAATTGTGATTTCTTATGCAGATACTTTACAATAAGTGAAAAAATTAAAGTGAATCATTTGATTTGAAAGGCCGTACTAGGACACCATTGGGCGAATCAACTAAATTCATAGTCACTGAAAGACTTTATGAACAAGTTTCTTTTCAGCGACAAAAGTAAATTTGGTCATTGTTTCGCTTTTTGTAACCCAGGTGTTATTGCATTTTTTTATTATTTACTTGGACTACGGTCAAGAAGTGTCTTTCGACGAAAACCTCAGGGTCAATTTTGTTCAAAAAGTACTTTTTGAGACAAAAAATTTAATCCAAATACGTCTCAAACGAGTCAAAATTCCTTATGCAGAATTTTTGAGAAACCTCTAAAAAAACCGCGGAAAACCACGTTTTCAACATTTTTTCATCGCTAGACACCTCCAAAAAAAATTTATTGATCTAAAATTTTGGGAAAAGTCTTTTTTCAAAAAAGTGAGAGAATGACCTTACACAAAAGAGCTTTACTTCAACTTTAATACCTGGATAAAGAATATATGTATTCTGCTGTTGAAAAGGTATCAAATTTTAATATTGAAAAATTAAGAACTTCATGAATTTACCTACATCTTCTGTTCTAACTTTTTATTAAAGATAGCTTGAGCTCCTCGTTAAAAAAGCATCAATTAAAAGTGACGACATTTTATAAGCGTTCTGATTGGTTGAGGGATTGGTGCTGTAGAATGTATCAATTCTTTGTTCATTGAGTATTAATTGTAGCTGTAAGTTATAAAGGAAGTGAAAAAGGCCAATAATTTAATGAATGACCCTAACCTAAATGAGAAAAAGCTAGAAATTTTTAAGGCCAGCTATACCAAGAAAAACACGGAGAACTATCATCTGAGTGATAGATACTGATATCGAGAACAGTGTCATAAGGAGCCCCCTCGAATGCCCAAGTGAGTTTAAACTCATTGAGCTAAAAAGGATGAATATGAGAAACTGAGACCACACAAAAGTTGGAGAAAAATGGAGACCAAGCAGGTCAATTCTACTTGCATTTGAAGGGCTAACCCTCCTGAGGGAAGTATTTATTGCAAGAGTGAGGTTCTAAACTGAACCTTACGTGGCTAAAGCAATGCAGTGTTATAACTGCTTCAAGTTTAACCATAGAATCTAAGAGTGCAAAAGCACTGCATAATGTTACTACTACGGCAACGGCATACATGAAGGAGATTGCTCTGTGGGAACACCGCGAAATATAAACTGCCCAGACGGGAAAAACAATCACAGAAGTACAGACGAATTGTCTCATGTACAACCTAGTATTTGGCAGTCCGCACGGCCCTCAAAGAACTGTAATCGAGTTGCGCAAAGAACTGTAAGTCGATCTAAAGTTAAAAGAGAAAGCATTGAACAGAGCCAGGGGAATGGCATGAAAAGTAAAAGTTTTGCAATGGCAGTCGCATGTGTGCCAAATGCAAATGCAAATCCACCTTAAGGTGACATTCCCATTGCAAATTGTAAAAAAAATCACTTTTAAAATTTTTTTTTTTGAAAACTATAACTTTTTTTTATTCCGGACCTTTTGGGTATTGTTCCTTACATATGAAACTACAAAAAAAAATTTTTTCTCCACCCTTCCCGCAAAAGTGTTCTCTTTCCGCGCCTGCTTAGGCTAGAAAAAGTAACACTTTTACCACTTTTGCGTCTGCTCCAGATGCACGCGTTGCTAGGGCAAACTGTGCCTGGCAACGCATTATTGATAATTTTAGTAGCTTGAATTATTAACTTTAATTATTAACCTGCTTAGTATAAAGAATCGTAAAGTACTGTGAATTAGATAAAATGACAAATATAAATATTTCATCCGACGATGATATGTCTACCGACGAAGACAAGGTTTTAAGAGATTTTGAAGAGCCGAATGATTGTGAGTAGCGAAACTCTACCAAAAAAGTCCGTCGATCGATACTCTCAAATTTATCAGCAATTTAAAACATGGCAGAATGATAACAAAAATCATCTTTCGACCTCCCACGAAAACAATTTAATTATTTATTTTAAAGAACTAAAAGATGAAGTTAAACCTTCAACAGTGTAGAGTATCTGGTCGATGTTAAAAAAAATGTTGAATACAAAAGAAAACATCGATATCAGTCGCTTTTTAAATTTGCAGGCTATAATCAAGAATAATTCAAAAGAATACAAGCTAGTAAAATCAGAAGTGATTAAATGGACAGACATTGAAAAATTTATTAACAAAGCTGATGATCATGCATATTTAGGCTGTAAAGTTAGTATATTCAAGAATTTTTATTTGTTAATTAAATTTTTACCGAGAATTTATTGAACATCATTTTCTTGTACCCATAGTTCATTCTCATATTTGGCATAAGTGGTGTTCTCAGATGTGCTGAGATTATGAATCTAAACGTATCGGATATCGAAGATTTGAATGATAAATTCTTGGTGTCCATTCAAGAAGCCAAAAATTATTATGATTCTGGGACTATCTCAGCGTCGCGTAGTTTATAATTGGAAACTTTTTTATAATATAGTTAAAAGTATATATCACTGAGGCCAAGTAATTTAGATATTGACAGATTATATATACGCTATATGGAAGGAAAGTGTGTACGTCCACCTGTGGGCATAAATGCAATCTATGGTATACCTCAAAAGATAGCGACATACTTAGGACTGTCAAATCCAAAAAGGTATACCGGTTATTGCTACCGCTGATCGGGAGCTACACTTCTTCCCGATTTGGGAGCTGATTTTACAAAAATAAAGCAATTGGGTGCATGGGCCTCCGATAAAGTTTGTCATGGATACGTGGAAAATTCTTTGACGAATAAAGAAAAAATTTTCAACGGTGTAACGCAGCATACTGCTCAAATCCACGCAAAACCATCGACACGTAAAGAACTTCCAAGAAAAAACGTAACCTTTGATATAAACTCAATACCATCAACTAGCAAGGGAATTCCTGTAATAAATATAAATACGCGCGAAATGCGTGAATCTGAAACGTTCAGCTGGGACGATGATGATTTGCTTCTGAGCTGACTCAAGACGATCTTGATCATCCCAACGAAAATTTAAATGTAGAAAATATAGAAACATATGAACCATCCTTTACAACTGCTAAAAGTAAGCCAATTCGTCAATGTGAATCTATAAACAAATCCAAAGTTCAAAAATTTATTGCAAAATCACCTGTCACACTTCAGTTCAAGAAAAAAAGTCTTGAATCTATACCAAAAAGTAAAACAAATGTTTTAACTGAAAATAATTCCAATGTCACAACGATTCAAAATGAAGAAAATCACGAGCCAGAGATAACAAATACATATAAAAATTCCTCTGTAAAGTACGAAAATTGTATTTATTATGGAAATGTTGTCAACAATTATTTTTATTGTAATGAAAAATGTTACAGAAAATAAATCTTTAATAAATACATGTTTTCCTTATTTTTAAAAATTAACAAAATAATTGTAGTTAAAATGAATGATATTGATGCTCGCCCCCTTTTCCTTTATGAATTTCGTTCTAAAATTTTAACAGGGTATTTTTATGACGTTAAAGAACGTTTTAACGTAAAAAAAATACATCGATTTTTTTTCGTTTTCAATGGGAATGTCCCCTTAATGATAGAAACTAATACAAATTCTCAACTAGGCAAAATAACTGATAGCAACAGGAATAGTGCACCTCTAACCAATATCCCTGTAAGAAACAATCAAAATGTTAATTTTGAAAAAGTAATGAATGACGAACTAAAAATAAACATTGGAACAAAAACCATAAAAGCATAAATTACTCAAAATACACTTTCTCTCCAGATGCATATGCATCACTTCCTTCAAGTATGAAGAATTTAGATTTAAACAATAAACAAAAAGCTCAGCTAGTATACACAAATTTAAATAAAATCAATAAATATAATTAAACTAATCAAATGGACATCCAAGAAAAAGAAAAGAGTAAAATTCTAGGAGCTCAAAGTCTAATACCTTTAATACAAACAAGAAAATAACTCAGCAAAAATGAGCTTTGTTGTTTTAGTTGCAGGGTACGAAGGAAATATTAGAGCACATGTTTTGGGTTCCAACCCTCTCATGATATGTCCCCTGGTGCCTGACTGCCTTTTGTGTACTAAGAAAGTAATATATGATTTTTAATAAATAGATCAAAGTGCATAAAACTGCATGTACGTGGATATTAAATGAAAGACGTTACTTGACGATAGCTTGAAAGTTTTGTTATTAATATTCATTGAAATTCTGCAGAAGTATTCATTTTTGGTATATTTTTTAATAAAGTGCGCATAAAAGAGAAGTGAAGTGAATAAAACTGAATAGAAGTTAACAGAGTAAAAGTTAGGGAATTTCGCCATGTCCCGACATTGCTGCAATCAGCGTCATAAAGTAATTTTTTGGAAAAGTCGTTGATTGCATTATTTGTTACAATGAAACGCGTACTGAACAAAAAATTGTATCTTAATCTGAAGTTGTAGTTGATGCTTACTGTAGGGTTGAGTGTTAATAGATCATTCTTTGACATTAAAAAATAACAAAATTACCTAAATAAAATTTATGCAACAGCTTTCATTTTATTGTAGCAATAATTTTATTGTCGAACTTAATAGAAATCAATAAATATTTACTTTCATGGAATTGTCGCTAACCATAACCTATTTTCTATTGCAACAATTTTTCCTCTCATTCACAGTAAATCTTTAGAATATGTTTTTATGATATTGTTACCATAGATTATCTCTTTTTGGATATAGATTGCAGGCATTAATTGATAGTTCTATAAACTTGTAACAGCCTTGAATGCTACGTAGGGAGTTTCCTCCCAATAAGCTTTTTTTCAATCTAAATTTTGTCGCAGCTTACGCTTGTCAATTACCTAAAAATTAATGAGAATCTTAATAAACAGATAGTATATTATTCAACTGATTTTTTTTTATTTTAGTCAATTTAAATTACTTAAAGACTGTTGTTTGTCTGATCAATATTTTTTTTTATGTATTTTACGTTTACGAACCAGAAACATAAAAATTGGGAAAGTTTTTATATGTAAAAAAATTCCATATTGAGGGATAATTGGGGGCTTCAATTTTTTTAATTTTTCTATTCAGAGTATTATGCTGTAGAATGAAGAAAAAAATTATTTGGGGGAAAAACATAACCGCTTTTTTCAATAACCCATTTGAAGTACTTTGCTCACTTACGACCCACAAAAACTGTTAAATGCATTATTTGTAACCCTTGAACCCTTGGCTCTCCAGGTTTTTGTTTTTCCAGCAGAGAGAAAGAAAGGGGACTATGGGAAATTACACTTTCTTACTCAAACAAATATACACAAAATATTAGTAATAATGACTACAAGGTTTAATTTTACTCAAAAAACATTACACACAACCTCAGAGAGAACTAAATGCCCATTCAAAGGCAGACAAAACGATCATGACGACAAACGAGCACGTACGACTCACAAAAACAACGACCAAGGGCTGGGTTGCCTGACTCACCACTAGCTGTAGAGATCTTCTCCTGGTTTAAGGAGACACACCTGTGTTTATGCCTATAAATGCAAAAACATTAGAATTAAAGATTACTATTAAAATTTGCTTCCTCATAGAGGAAGCTCTGTGATAGGCTCGAAAACGAGATTTTGAACCAGACCTCGTAGGACAATTTGGTTTACATATTTGTAAACTTGATTGAATTCTCAAAATGTTCGTATGTATGTATACACGGCCTTTTGACTAAGATTTTTTCGTAAATTTGGAAAAAAAATTTTTTTTTCATTTTTTCACGTATAAATGCAGGAATCCATGATTACAGGAAATGTTATGGTGATTTTTAAATAAATATTTAATTTTTTATACAAAAACAATATTCATTATTTAAAAAAAAATGTAATTGGTATTTTTTTATGAGGAAGCTCTTTGCCAATGAATTGGCAGCGGTTTTTTTTTTTCTGATGTTAAAATATGTTTTCATAGGTCCTTTTACAACAAAAAATGTCTCTAGTTCCTTTTATTATTAAAATTCATCTAGGATTCATATATATTGACTTGTGATTTTTAAATCCTTGACCGCATGATTTTTAATGTAATATTTAATCAATTTGCATCCTTTAGGTCTCAAAAATTTTGTAATTAAATTCTTTTTCACTTAAGTGTAACAGAATTTCAAGGAAAGGCTTGTAAATGTTTTTTTATATTAAAGTACAAAGAAAGTGACAAAAATAGCTATTTTAATAACGCTTATTGTTAAATTTGGAGATTAGTAGATTAGAAAAATAACTAAATAAAAAATCTTCTACACTTAAGTGAAAAATAATTTAATTACAAAACTTTTGAGACCTAAAGGATGCAAATTGATTAAATATTACATTCAAGTTCATGCGGTCAAGGAATTAAAAATCACAAATCAATAAAATGAATCCTGGATGAATTTTAATAATAAAAGGAACTACAGACATCTTTTTTGTTGTAAAAAGACCTATAAAAACATATTTTTACATTAGAAAAAAAATTTTAATAGTAATCCTTAATTTTAATGTTTTTGCATTTATAGGCATTAACACGGGTGTATCCCCTTAAATAGGCTATCGTCTGTCCTTCTGGTCGACTTCGCTATTAATTCTACCTGTTCTTTCTCACACACTCAAATTGACTCGTACTGGCACTAGCACTCTTTATTCGGACGACTTAGGGACTCGTTACCAGCTCGGTACTCATCAATTCGACTTTCAAATATTCGAGGATGTCGCACCCAACTCTTACAGTCGAGCTCTCTTCACTCTGCTGGTCTCAAGGCAACTCTCCGAAATGTTGTGTTAGATCACACCTGATAAGAGGAATAAAAAGTAAAGCTTTTCCAAAAATCCAAGCGTATGAAGTAATAATTTCATAAAGCTCCGGTCGTACAGTTTGCAAGCCACGCGCTTTTTACTTCTCTTGGCTAATTATCTTTGACCGTTGAAGTTCTGCTAAAAATCACCATCGCTCCACAATAGTTATATATATTTACTAGAATTATACACGTGTTTTGCACTTTCATGCTGCAGTTGATGACTTTAAATCGAATAATTGTTTACCGTTTGATTTGTTTAGGGATAAAATAGTAAAAAAATAAAAGAGAGCATACTAGGATATTGAATTCGGTATCAATTGTATGTCTGTAATGAAAGATATTATAAACTTTTTTTATTGTCTAAATTTGCAAGAACAACAATGCTATGTTTATTTAAAAACAGCTGCCAATTTAATAGCAAAGAGCTTCCTCATAAAAAATGATATTTATGAAACTGTTTGATTATTGAAGGAAAAATTCATATTTCATTTTTGCATACTGAACTACAAAAAACTTATAGATGTTTAGAAATATGTAAAAGATTCCTTTGTAAAAGTTTTCCTTGCTGAAGTTCACGCTACCTGTCTACTTTCAAAAGTTACACTGGTTCAAGATCGCCACTTTTGCTCTATAACGTAGCAAAAATAGAACTTTTGGTTTTAAGATCTAACTTTCTTAATATGCGGTGAATCTTTACGTTTTTGGTCTTAAACCAGATCCGGTGCGACGAGCGGTGTCCACGTTGTTCTCGACAGTCATCCCTCGGGTGGCCGACCCGCCGGCACCGGTGGTGCAGGAGGTCCCTGAGGTTGGCGTGGGGGAGCTGCGCTGGGCGTACCAGCGCGTGAGGAATGGAGCGGCCCCAGGGCCAGACGGGATCCCCAACCTGGCCCTGAAGACTGCGGTAGAGGCACGTTTTTCATGTTTTCGCCGCGTCTTTACGGAGTGCCTCAGGGAAGGGTGCTTCCCAGCGCGCTGGAAGCGGCAAAGGCTTGTCCTGATGCTAAAACCAGGCAAGCCCGCTACAGAGCCATCGTCGTACCGTCCGCTATGCATGCTCGACACTGCGGGCAAGATTCTGGAGAGGATTATAGTTGGTCGTCTGGAACCCTTTACTGAGGGTCCTGCCGGTCTGGCGGACTCACAGTATGGATTCCGTAAAGGGCGGTCAACTGTCGATGCGATCCAGATGGTGCTTAGCACTGCCCGATCGGCCGTCAGCGGCGAAAGATGGAACGGGGGCACCAAAGAGTACTGTGTCATCATCACCCTGGACGTGAAGAACGCCTTCATTTCGGCGCGGTGGCATAATATCATCACCGCCTTGGCACAGATGAAGGTTCCAGCATACTTGTTGTGGATATTGAACAGCTATTTCTGCAACAGGGTGCTGGAGTTCACCCAGATGACGGCCAGAGACCTACGATGTAACGGCTGGCGTCCCCCAGGGATCCGTACTTGGCCCCTTACTTTGGAATGTCATGTACGATAAAATCCTGGGGCTGAAACTGCCAAGGCCTGCACAGATTGTGGGCTTTGCAGACGACATCGCAGTCACAGTGGGCCAAGCAACTTGACTTAGTCGAGTTCTACGCGAACGAGACCATCCGTCGGGTGCGTGAATGCACTGGCTGACCTTGGGCTACAAACCACTGACTAGAAAACCGAGATCCTCCTGGTCTCAAGCAGGAAGGTGAGAGAGTCCATCACTCTCATGGCTGCGATTGTAACATCACGTCAGTGCCCTGGCATCCGGTACCTAGGCGTGCACATGACGCTCGGCTGCGATTCAACGAACATCTCAGAATCGCCAGCGACAAGGCCAACCGAGTTGCGGGTGCTCTGCTTGGTTTGATACCCAACATCGGAGGTTCGAGGAGCAGTCGACGCAAGCTGTACGCGCTCGTCGTCGACTCGATCCTCCTCTATGGTGCGCCCACATGGGGCGAGGCTGCGGGTACGCATTATATCCGCTGGGCAGCGTCGATCCATCGACGCTCTTGCCTGCGCGTGATCTGCAGCTTCCGCAACATCTCCCATGATGCCATCTACGTTCTTGCCAGCACGCCACCGTTGGCATTGCTCATTGACGAGCGTTCGAGGCTTTACCAACTTCGCCTCGAGGGCGCCAACATAGACGCCAAGAGCAAAGAACGTGCCAAGACCGTCGAAGCGTGGCAGGCTCAATGGGCCCGATCGACGAAGGGTCAGTGGACTCACCGACTCATCCCAGAGTCACTCCGTGGATGAGAGAAAACATGGAGAGCTGGATTACCATCTTACCCAGTTCCTAACCGGGCACGGCTGCTTCAGGTCCTACCTGTGTCGGACCACCAACGACACTAGCGACCAGTGCCTGGCGTGTTTCCCAGCAGTGGAAGATGTCGAGCACGTTATTTTCAGCTGTCCTCGATTCGCTGAGGAAAGAGAAGGGCTCCGCCGGCTCTTTCAAGGGCCCCTAGAGCCTGGCACGCTAGTTGGGTTCATGCTTACTGCTGAATTCAACTGGCTGGCAGTGTCCTCCTTCGCACACTCAGTCATGACAAGACTGAGAAGTGAAGAGAGAGCCAGAAGAAGATGACCGGACGATGCGGTTTGAAAAAGACGAGAATGAAAAATAACATCACCGAAGAGAGCTTCGCTGCGCTGGCCATGGCTTCAACAGTTGCCAGGCGCGGGCAGATCCAGATGTTGTTGTTGCCGTCTGATTACGCTGGCGTTGACGACGATGGTCGACAAGTACAAATCCGACTTGGTCTCCGACATCGTTGTTGTTCTCGTTAAGCTGCTTGGATGCGGCTGTCACGGCATAGAGCTTGGGTGTTCCGCAAGTCAGCAGCGGTGACGTTGCAGGCCGCTTACCAGTTGCATTGACCGAGAATATTGGAGAAGTATAGACCGCCTTCTTGGCAGAGGAAGGTCGAGGCGGTACTTGCTTCTGCTTCGTTTTCTTGAGCGCCAAGATTGCCTGCTCCAGACTCAGCGAGTATTTGATCACCTCCTTGTGGAGGTTATTTTTGCCAAAGATCAACGTATTAAGGCCCTACACAAGTCCTTCTTTACGACTCATTTTCTCTTCGTAGCTCCCAGTCGAAAACTCTGGGGGGTCGGGAGCAGGGCATCTTTGGCTAGCCGAGGGGCGCCGATGATTCTCCGTGTCATGGCCGCCGCAATCACCGCAGAGGGGGTCATCGTCTTCATTGGCATCGTCGGCAGCGAGGCGCTCTCCAGCTGGTTCGTCTTTCCAACTTCATCCGTCGACCCAGGTGCCTGTTGGTCCTGCTGCCCGTCGCACATAGTTGCCGATTCGATGCGAGTCAGCTCGACAGCGCAGAGCACCAGTACAACGGCGCGAAGCACGCACTCACACTAACGCGCGCGGCTCACACCGATGGTACCAAGCGTGGGAAACACTGTGGTAATGTCACTAGGAACTAGCACACGATGCAAGATAGCTTGCTACAGATGCACACACACAGCGGCGGGGCTGTACTCACACATGCACCGACGCGGCGCGCCACAGAGAACGCGTAGCACTAACACAAGCACTTGGATTCAGCGTGTGTCTACACAAAAAGGTCGAGAATACCGGAGCACGAGCAGAAAACGTCCTGCTTGATTCGCTCTTCAGACTTAACTCCTTGTGTGTGTGTGTGTGTGTGTGTGTGTGTGTGTTGTGTGTGTGTTTTTTTTTTGACGTGTGCAGAGTGAACTCTGCAGCCAGTGGCCCTTCGAAACAAGAACCCCACCGGGAACGTCGTTAAACATTACTTCGGTGGAGACTCTGTAGAGCTTCTCTGCTACATCTGTGTCTTTTCCGTACATCCCCTGTCCACCTTACGGTGATTAGGGGTTCGGGAACCAGAAGCATCGTCTTCTTCTTACAGCATCGTCCGGATCGCTCTTACGCCTCTTGTGCCTCTTGCCTTCAGTCTGGAGACGACTGATTGCGCGAAAGACGCTACCGCCATCCAATTTCCTGCGGTTCGAGCATGAGCCTGACGATGTTTTCAGGCTCGATTTCTTCTTGGAGACTTGTTGGAGTCTCTCCCTCTCTTCGTGGAATCGCGGGCAGCGAAAGAACACATGCTCCGCGTCTTCTACTGTGACTGGGCAGGCCGGGCAGAGAGCGCTAAGGGTGTTGTCATAGCGCTGGCTATGGCTTCTGAAGTAGCCATGCCCGGACAGGAGTTGTGTGAGATGGTAGTCCACTTCTCCATGTCCCCTCTCGACCCATTCCGTGATGTTCGGGATTAGCCGGTGTGTCCATCGGCCCTTTGAGGCCCGGTCCCACCGGTCCTGCCACCTGTTCAGCGTCTCTCTTCTTTCTTCCTCCTTGACATCCTCGGGGGCGCTGGTATATGCGCGCTCGCTCATCCGCTAGTAGCGCCAGCGGTGGTACGCCGGATATCACGTACGTCGCGTCGTAGGAGACGTGTGGTCGCCCGCTGATCACGCGCAGGCAGGCTCGTCGATGTACCGACTCTGCCTGGCGTATGTAGGCCTGCGTCTCCGTCGCGCATCTCCAGATGGCGCTCCATACAGGAGAATCGAGTCGACGACGTGGGCATAGAGCACGCGTCGGCTACTTCTGGGCCCACCGATGTTGGGCATGATCTTCGCGAGGGCTCCAGCCACTCTTGCTGCCTTTTCGCTGACGATTCGGAGATGTTGGTCGAACCTCAGCCTGGAGTCGATGTGTAGGCCCAGGTAGCGGATGCAGGGGGACATTATGCTGCAGTCGCCCACTGTGATGGTGATGGTCTCCATTTTCTTCCTGCTACTGATGAGAAGGGCCTCGGTCTTGTGGTCAGCCGTTTCTAGGCTGAGATCTTGAAGCGCGCCACGCACCTGCGCGATGGCAGAGTTCAGATCGTGTTCGATCTGCCACAAGTGCTTGGCCACGGCCACCAAGGCGATGTCGTCCGCGAAGCCTACGATCCTTACGTTGCCTCTAAAGTTAAGGCGCAGAACAGCGTCGTACATGACGTTCCACAGGATGGGCCCTAAGACATCCTTGCGGAACGCCTGCTGTGACTCTGTGGGTCTCTGGTTCATCGTCCGTATCGCAATCAAGGCGCCTCGCTGAAAGATAGCTTCTGATTATTCTCAGCAGGTACTCAGGTACGCGCATTCGGCGTAGCGCGGCGTGGATGTTGTTCCATCGAGCCGAATTAAACGCGTTCCTCACGTCGAGGGTGACCACGGCGCAGTACTTCTTAGTGCTGTGGTTCCATCTCTTGCCCGCGACGGCCTCTCGGGCGGTGGCGATGACGTTCTCGATGGCGTTGATCGTCGATCGCCCCTTCCGAAAGCCGTACTGGTGATCTGAGAGGCCCCCAGGGCTCTCAGTAGTGGCTTCGAGGCGGTCACAGATGATTCTTTCGAGAATCTTGCCCGCTGTGTCAGCATACACAGCGGCCTATACGACGATGGTTCTTCGGGTGGCTTGCCTGGCTTTGGCAGCAGGACAAGCCTCTGTCTTTTCCAGCACGCGGGAAAGACACCGGTTCGCAGGCACGCCGTGTACACCTGCAAGAAGATGTCAGGGTGCGTGGCAATGGCGATCTTGATAGCGGCGTTTGGTACTCCGTCCGGCCCAGGCGCAGTGTTATCCTTGATCCTCCTGCATGCTCCTCGGAGTTCTTCCATGGTGACGGCTGGTACAATTGCTCCTGCTTGGAGTGGTGGTGGCAGAGCTGGCTCGTCAGGCACACGAGGGAAGAGAGCAGCCACTATGCGGCGCACCATGGTCGGTGAGCTCGGTGAATTTGCTCTCGATCCTCTGAGACGGGACATGACTGTCTCGTATGGTTTGCCCCATACGTCCTCGTTGACCTCGTCGCACAGTTTGTTCCAGCATAGGCGCTTGCTGGTCTTGATAGCAGCGCGCAGGAGACGTCTGGCGGAGGTATAGCTCGCTCGGCAGGCGTCTTCATTTGGCCGGCCACGCGCTCTCTGGGCAAGCCTTCGCGCTCGCAGACATGAGCGCCGGAGGTCAGCGATCTCGCTTGTCCACCAGTATACTGCGCCACGACGACGTCGTCGACCTGCCTTGGTCATAGACGCGTCGCATGCACTGGTAATGGCAGCCATGAGCCGTTGCCATCTCTTCTGTAGGCCCGGGTGGAACCGCGGCACCGGCCATCATGGCCGTGAGGCACTCCGTGTCGAGGCTGCGCGCGTTCCACTTGCAGCTTTGGCGCGTCGCGGTCCAGGCGGTCTGGCGATCTCTATCTCAAACACGATAGCCTGATGGTCGCTATGCGTGTAGAGCTCGCTTACGGCCCATGATGTAACTTGGGAAGCGAGTGTGTCGCTGGCGAAGGTGAGATCTACGACCGAGTAGCCCAGTGCACCGGTGAATGTTGGTGTATCTCCGGTGTTCAGCAGTACAGCTTCGAGGGGGGCGAGCGCGTCCAGGAGAGTGGTGGCGCGCTGTCTCGTCGCTCGGCATCCCCACTCCGTTGACCAGGCGTTGAAGTCGCCAGCAATGATGAGCGGTCTCTTGCCCCGGGCTTCCTCGGTGATGTTGGTGAGAAGAGCGGAGAATTCTACATCAGCGAGTCTTGGTGGTGCGTAGACGCTGAAAAAGTAGATTCCGCTGATACGGGCCCAGGTGAAGAAAGGACGCGCTCTTGCCGGGTGCTCCTGCACCAGGCTACCTCCCTGCACCCAGATGGCGGCTTGGCTGTTGGCATCGGCGAGCCATGTATAGGGTGGATCGAGGTTCTTATACTGATCACAGACTATGGCCACGTTGATGCGCTGCTCACGGATGGCTTGGCTCAGGAGATCCTGAGCAGCCTTGCAGTGATTGAGGTTAAGCTGTATAATCCTCATCATCGGCGGGCTTGAGTGTTCTTCTGTGCAAGAGGGCAGTACCGGCCTGTGGACGCATGGTCGTGGGCAACGCCTTGTTCTCGGCAGAGAACGCACATTGGGTTGTTCTTACAGTCCTTTATTTGGTGGCCTGCTTGTCCGCAGCGGAAACAGTGCCCCGAGCGATCAGGTCCCTTACACCGGGCTGAGACATGACCAGGGCTCCAGCAGCGGTAGCAGCGCGGAGCATCTGTGTGTGTGTGTGTTTGTCGTATGTTGGGATGTGCGCAGTGATATCTCGATGACGGTAGTTCGTATCGTTACTGTATATATCTCATTTCATTCGTTTTGATGTAAGGAAGAAGCCAAAACATGATTTTTAATTCTGCGTTAAGTATTTAACAAGTTATGAGGGATTTTCGAGAAAAAACCTTTTTTTTTATGTTTTTTTTTGTTTTGTTATATTTGTTCAAAACAAACTGGTTTTTTTTTATTAAAGGAATACTTTTTTTAAGGAAGAGCTTTTAAACTTTGATGTAAAGATTCACCGTAAGTTTGAAAAGTTACGTTTTGAAATGAAATTTGGTTTTTATGATATTTTCTTTTTTCTTAGTTTTTTGTTGTTTCGTGTTCAAAATAAATGATGTGTCAAAACATTGTTTATGGATGGATTAAGTATGAAGCCAGAAAATTTGATTTAGTGATAAATGAACTCAAAAAAAAATTTTTTCGGGAAAATTTTTCTTTTCTTTCTTTTTCGTATCGTTTGGTTGAGAAATAATTTATGATCAAAATCGTTTTGTGAACAAATTAGAAAAGATGATATTAATATTTCCAAATTATTTTCAAGTTAAAAAAAAAGTATGAGGAAGCTACTTGCCAATAAATTGGCATCGGTTTTTTTACTATTTTATAGTTTTTTTCTGGTTTTTATGTTCATAAAGTCAGTTATTCTGATAAAAAATCTTAAAAATATAGTATTTTACTTTTTTTATAGTTGAATTTTTTCGTAAAATTGCTTCTTTCATGAGAAAACTCAACAAATTCTCAATAATTTTTACGCCCGGGCTACCGACTTTACATCCTTTGGCGATTCATCCCGACATTTCATCCAGTTAAATTTAAAACCAGTTTAAGACAGTTTAAATTTAAAAATAATGTTCTTTCTACTGCCTAAGGAGGCTGTAGCGACCTAAGGTGCACTTGGGTTGCGCTGCGCCGCAGTGCGTTGCGCGGCACACTGTAGACAGCAGCGTCTGTTACAGCTGTGCTCATATTTACATGCAGAGCTATACAGTTTAGGATAGTACAGGCTGCGAAAACATTTTTCAAAAAATCATAACTTTTTTATTTGCCTGGAAACACACATTTTTTATTATATCATTCGAAAGCAAATAAAATTTTCTATAACATTTATCAATTTCATTAACTTCTAAAGTGATTTGAGCTCACAGTACACTAAAAACTGCCACTTTCCATTTGATTCAATGTTAAATGGCCAAAACTTTGAATTTCATTTCCCAAATTTGCATGAAAACCCCAAATTTTTTTTATACCAGAAATCTTGTAATTTCATGAACTATTATTGGTTAAAATTTCACTTCGATCTAAAGTTTTTTTCCATTTTCGCTGCAGCCTCCTTAAAGTGCCAACGGCTCTATTTGCGACCAGGCACTTTGGCTCGCGTCGGTTTTGAATTGAATGAAGTGTCAGTTATCAATCAGAACTCTACGCGTAATTACTACGCGTAAAATAATAATTTCTCCTCATATCATTTGATCCGACGATAAAAATTAGCAAAGAGAGGAGTTAAACCCCTTGAAATTTACATTGGTAGTAGAGCTTTAGTTATCGCTCTATTCGTGTGATTTTGGATATAACCACCGTTTCACGTGCTCGTGATATCGGAGCAACATGGTAGAGGTAATCGCAGATTAGAAGATCTAGACCGATCTTGTGAAAAATCTTAAAAAAGCTTTGTTGAGTAACCCGACGGATCGGCAGACGATAAGTTGTTTCAAGACACAGTTGCAGCAGCTTGAAAAGCAACAGGACAGCTTTCACCAAGGACACAATCTGATCTCTGATCAATCTGATCAATGATATCTGTTTTAAAACAAATTTCGCAGAAACACCATATTACAACGAGGACGTTTACAGCGAATGCTATGTTTAATGCGATATGCACTATTCCTTGGTGAAGACCAACATCATGGATACCGTGAACCCGGGCCGCGCTCAGACGTCGCTGCAGGCTGCTGTTCAGTACCAGAACATCAGGATTGATACACCGCACTAGTGCCCTCCCGACCATAGACCTGGCTCAGTTCTCCGGTAATCAGCTTGAATGGGAGACATTTAAAGGAATGTTTATTGCTTTGGTTCACGACGTGCCAAGTTTTCCGCCAATCTCAAAACTTCTGTACTTGATTCGCTTTCTTACCGGCGAAGCAGCGAACAGATTGAAGAACGTGCAAATCATCGCGGATAGCTATGAAGGTGCGTGGCAGGCCATCCTGGACAGGTACGATAACAAGAAGGTTTTGTTATCGACACATATGTTATACGTTATATCGTGTCCTGCGATGCAAAAAAAGCCGATCGAAGAACTCCATAGAGTGCTAGACGCCATATGAGAGTCCAAGCAGGCATTGGATAATTTAAAAATTGACCCAGAGCTTATGGGAGAATGGTGGCTCATTCATCATGCGGTGCACAAATTGGATCAGGCCACCAGACTGGATTTTTGATTGATTAAGAGATTTATTCTGGCCTTGAGGCATAACCACATGAGGACCAACGGTAGTTTAAAGAGACAGTGAAAGTGCAAACAATTGTAATGATATCAGTACAGTTGTAACTTCAAAGGGAACAGTACATTTAATCAACAGATATAGTAGTTCTATCGCGCAATTTTGGTTATGCCGTATTCAAATTCAGCACGCGAGTCAGTTCACGAGGAACAGGGGCGAGGTCCTCCATCTCGCGTCACTGCAACCACACCGCTTTTTCGTGCTGCATAAGGAAGGAGGTGTGAAGGGACTTGAAGAGAGGAGGCGAGGAGAGGATGTTCGTGATGAAAGGGAGTTTGTTGATTGATATGGCAGATGAAAGTGCAAATGAGTCACCTAATGATGCAGTGCGGGGCACCTTGTAGTAGAGCACTGGGGGTCGGTGCCGTGCGGAATGTCTGATTTCCTTAGTTTCAGTCGGCACTCCGATGACTCGAAAAAATCTGCTGAGATAACCTAGTGAAGCATCTCTGTTGATGCAAGATGCTAGGGAGCTGTTAATGGCATCTCTGCGTCCCCCAGCCAAGAGCCATCCTAGAGCTCAGAGTCGATAGGGAGTGACATGAGCCATCCTGAGTATCGTGTCATATACGAATCTATCTATCTAATCGGTCTAGGTAAGGCCTTACCGGGGCGCCTACCAGCATCAGATTGATTGATTGATTGATTAAACAATTTTTGTAAAGCAACAATAATACATTAGTTGTATAAGTATAGTTTTAGTTCATTTTTATACTCTCATACTTATAATATAGAGAGTGTTATGTACAGATAGATCGCATATATCTTGTTTGCAGTTTTAAATTGTATTACTTAAGAATTATAAATTGTAGCTTAATAAATAATTAATAATAATAATAATAACAATAGTAATGATAATAATAATAATAATACATGTATACAAATTATATACATATATACATGCACAAGTTTACGTAGAGAGCACAGGTGTTACAACTCCAGATTTTCAATTATCGTTTTATTTATTTGTTTATTTATATATATATATATATATCTATATATATATATATATATTATATATATATATATATATATATATATATATATATATCTATTTATTTTCGTTATCTTCGTGTCACCTGGTTTGCTCTGCTTAGTCGCTAGGATGGGAGGTTACATGGGTGGTAATAGGTCTCGCAGAGTTAAAGGTTCATACTCCAGACCTTCAACAGCACACCTCTGCTTCCAGTCCTGGACATCAAGATTGAACAAGTAATCTCGGGTTAGACTTTTAAATGCTCTTGGTGGACGGCGAGGGTTCTCTAGGAATGGCATGCTGTTTAATAGACGAGTAGCTGTGTTGGCAAATGAATTGTGCATAATCTGAGTGCGTGCCGCTTTGTGAGTAAGCTCATGAGGTGGCTGCCTGCGTGCCGCACGATGCATGAGGCGATTTGCTCGAAACATGAATAGGCTGGACAGAGGCTCGGGTGACTGGCGCGATATGATCTTTATAGCTAGGACTATGACATTGTAGTCACGCCGCCTCTGTGCTGACAACCAACCCAACGCCAAGCGATACGGGGTTACGTGAGCTCTGTGTGGGATCACTCCATATACAAATCAGACGCATTTTACGAGGAAGAGTGTACTTATAGAAACGCAAGGCGTAGAGAGCATGATGAACTTTTGAGGTCATATATGCTATCTGTTGATCCCAGTTGAACTTTCCCAATAAGAATACGCCCAAAGTCTTGACCTCTTCAGAGAATGAGACAATTGCGCCACCAATATTCAGTCCCGCAGGCAATGCTGGTCCTAGCGAGGTCACGAAGCACAATTTTTTAATTAGCATGACCTTTGTTTTGGAAGCGTTGCAGGTCAGTCCCTTTGTCGTGTCCCACTCACAGACCACGTGTCTCTAGTGAAATTTCGTAGGAGTTCCCCAAAATTAGCCGGTAGCCCATGCGAGATAATTTCAGTGTCGTCCGCGTAAATTATGTACACGTGACTCCTCAGCTCCTTATACACAGCAAAGCTCGACTTTCCGCGTCGAAACAGGCGGTAGGCGCGGTCGCGATCACGAATAAGATCTCTAGATTGGGAACGCCAGGTAGACGAAACCGATGGCTTTCCAATGTACGCACAGCTTATGGCATTTCTGGAGAGATCTATTTGAGTTTCGGAAGCAGCAACAAAATCGACAGGTAGTGGCAGTTACAGTTCAACTGTAAACAATAAGATCACGAAAAGCGCGCTAAATCGTTATAATGATCAAATAGCTGTACATACTATCAGCGCGCAGGCAGCAAGTAAGCCAGGAGCGCGCGCATGCTTTGCCGCTGAAGCCACGCCTTATAGTGTCACAAGTTCGCGGCGGTCTCGCAGCCACAAAGATTTGAATTCTGCAAGAAGAAGAAGTTGTGTCTGAATTGTATGACGGGTTCACATTATGCAAGGGACTGCCGCTCGGAGAAGCGACGCTTGGTGTGCCAAGCACTGCATTATACGAAGCTTCATGTCGATTTTCGGGGACAGAGAGATTCAGCTGTTGTAGTCGACAATGAGAGAAACTTAAATCGTCACCGGGATGAAATACCGCCCGACGACTTGGGATCGAATCACGCCCAACTCAGAGTCACACTTTTACAAAACCTGAACGGCTTCGCACCAATGCGCATGAGAGCACTGCGCGTCTGATAGAGGGGCTAAGAGCTCTAGTGTTTCTTTCTGTGTACGTATAAAATATGATAATAAAAAAAAAATTCGGGTATGAAATGTCGAGGATGAATAGTCCCGGATGAGTTAACAAAGGATGAAAATGTCAAGGATGACTAGTCCGGCTCCCATTTAGGAGGTTAGAGGGTCGCATAAATGTTTCATAAACTTTGTATTCACTGCTCCAAAAAATCTTTAAAAATTCACAAAACTTTCTAATGTGTTTATTTGTAATGTGGTATAGTTTGAAATAAGTTCACTCGATTGTACAGCGGTAAGACGAGATATGCGGTCGCAATTATTTAGACAGCTTGCAGGTTCGCGATAAACTGTAGACAGCTGTTTACACTCAGTCAGTTCGATAAGCGAATTTTCAATAAGGTAATAAAAAATTGGGCATCATTTATGAACTTGACGCATAACCTAGTACGCGTTAGCTGCTCAGTGATGTTAAGTAAGGTGGATTAGGTTATTTATACTTAATTGATCACGGTAAATTACAAAGCTAAACAGTAAAGAATAAGTTACATTTATTGACTGACGAATTAAAATGATTTATTGTATTCTTCAATCTGTAAATATGGGTCAGAATAATACTTCCCCTAAAATTTTGGCTCATTTAAAAAATTCTAACCCGTGCCCCAAGTCAATTTTTTAATTTTTAAAATAACTCAATTTTAAAGATAGCCCTTTTTTCGAAGCCTTTATTTGACTAAATTTTCTTTAAATATTGCCAATTTTAAAACTCTTATATATTGATTTGAAAGTTGATATCTAGACCTTGAATTTGATGTCAGGAAAAAAATTTTTAATTGACCAGAAAGCCGCATAAGTAGGTTTGAAGTTTTAAAGAAAGTAGAAACATACAAAAAGCGACATTACTATGAAAACCCTTTAAAGTTCACAAAGTGTGCTTAAAAAAATCAAAAACCTCCTATCCTACGTATTTTTTGATACGGAATCGACTAAGGACCTTGAAATTTCACGTTGAAATACTGTATTTTCTCTTTTTGTAGGCTGTGTTGCAGAGTAGGATACAGAAACTTTTAGTTTGAGTTTATTTCATTTTTTAATTAAAAAAACTTTGAACCCGCTTTCCTTAGCTTAACGTTTTTGTGACTGGCCACCATGATTCAGAAAAAAATACTGGACTAATCGTTCTGAAATTTTTACAGCTTGCTGTTGATATATGTGCCTATGGGCGGAACCTCTAACATTTGAAAAAATTCGCATCTAACTATTTTTTTGAATGAATATTTTGATCTGAATAGTGGTGGCCAGCAGTGTCATCTTTTTTGGTTTTTACGCGTACATATACCCTTTTAATTCCTACAAAAAATTTTTCCATTATTTAAAAGTTACTGTATTCAACCCCACACCACTGATTGTTTTAAATATCATCTATCCTTCGCAATAGATTCGTAAAAATTGTAAAATTATGGGTAGTATAAACCAGAATGCTCACTTAACCCCAGAAAACCAGAATTGCTACTAATTTTAAACTAATTTTTTTATAAATTTTATTTGATTGTGTGAGTATGCGTTTGTTTCAATTTTTATTTTGTTTTAAACAACGATTTGAAGCATATTTGATAAATCCATACTGAGTGATTCTGAAAGGTCTGGCTCTATACATAAGACGCAAAAGTTAGTTTTGCATAATTCATTATGTAGCATTCTCAATAGATCATTGAAGTAAGTGTACACATATGTGCTTATAGGTATGAAGCGGTTAGAAATAAGTCAAACTAAGGTGCTAGTGTATTAGCAATACTAGTGGCAGTTTCTTGGTCTATTTCAATTGAAATATAATAGCAGGAGCAAAACTGCGTCTATAAAAGCCGTGTCAAAGTCAAGTTGATAAAAATAGTATGGTACACGGAAATGAGTTTTTCCATGTGTCATTGGGAAATGTGTGGTAGTTCGTATGGGGGTCTATGTTATTGAACGATTTTTTTTCGCCATCCTACCAAATATTTCCCAATACTAATAAACTTGACTTTGGCATTGCTTTTATAGATGCATTATTTCTCCTGTGCAATATTAACTAAGGAGTAAAGAAATTGATTGTTTTTGAGCCTTTCACAATATTTGTTTCTCTATACTTACAAGAAGACCGCCCCAACTCTGGGTCATGGATCTTGCCCAAACTTACTGAGGTACTTTGTACACCTAAAAAACATGCACAGTCGATTTAGTTTCATCTCATAGGCCCCTGGAAGAAGTACAACCCACATACAATATTTAATATTAATTATATGTAAAAACCCCCCTTTATTATCACTTGATGACTCAATACTTATTAAACCAAGTCCAAGCTCCTTGAAAACACATAGACTTGTATTTTTCCATGTTCTAAACACATGTGAATAAGACGGTAAATTGGGATTAACGACAAGAGGTTGTATTTGTAAAACATGTTTCATTTTTATCATAGGCATAATTGCATAATGGCGCGTACTTTGGCTTTAATTATTTTGCTTCCTCATAGAGGAAGCTTTGTGACGGATCGATTTTCGACTTTTATAACTAAAACTCGTAAGTACTTTTACTATATATTCTTAAACTAGACCGAATTGCTGTCACATGTCTGTATGTGTGTGTGCGTGTGTTGGGATGTGCGCAGTGATATCTCGATGATGGTAGTTCGTATCGTTACTGTAGATATCTCATTTTATTCGTTTTGATGTAAGGAAGAAGCCAAAACATCATTTTTAGCTCTACGTTAAGTATTTAAAAAGATATGAGGGATTTTCGAGAAAAAAAATTATTTTTTTCATGTTTTTTTTTAGTTCTGTCATATTTGTTCTAAAACAAACTGGTTTTTTTAAATAAAAGTAATACTTGTTTTAAGGAAGAGCTTTTAACCTTTGATTTAAGATAGAAAGTATACAGATTCACCGTAAGTTTGAAAAGTTACGTTTTGAAAATGAAATTTGGTTTTTATGATTTTTTCTTTTTTCTTAGTTTTGTGTTGTTTCGTGTTCAAAATTTATGATGTGTCAAAACATTGTTTATGGATGGATTAAGGATGAAGCTAGAAAATTTGATTTAGCGATAAACGAACAAAAAAAATTTTTTTTTGGGAAAATTTTTTTTTTCTTTTTCGTATCGTTTGGTTGAGAAATAATTTATGATTGAAACTGTTTTGTGAACAAATTAGAAAAGATGATATTAATATTTCCAATAGTATATTACTGCCCTAGGCCGTGAAAAACAAAAAAGTCCCAGAGTACGTGTAATTTGTATCCGAGGCAAAGCCGAGGCCGATAAACATGTGCTCTGGGGCTTTCTTTTTTTGCGGCATAGGCCTGTATACTATTATTCATACACAGTGGCCCGAAAATCGCTCTTCCCGCTTTGCGCAGTCGCAAGGAAGTAGTCACTTTCGGGCCGCTGGTATGACAATTTTTTTTTTTTTGAGGGAACTACCTTAATTGTTACGTCATCGTGAAAAAAATTCGATAAAAATTATATATCAAAGAATAGAAGAAAGTTGGCAATTGATTCCACAAAAAGAAATAATTTATGATTGAAACTGTTTTGTGAACAAATTAGAAAAGATGATATTAATATTTCCAAATCATTTTCAAGTTAAAAAAAAAGTATGAGGAAGCTACTTGCCAATACATTGGCAGCAGTTTTTTTAATCTGAATTTTGACAGTGAGACAATGGATCAGGATATTCGTACATTGTTACATGTATTCAGAACATGGAAAAGTACAAGTCTATGTGTTTTCAAGGGGCTTGAACTTAGTTTAATAAGTATTGAGTCATCAAGTGATAATATAGGGGGTTTTCACATATAATTAATATTTAAATATGGCATGTGAATTAATAATAGTACCCTCAATAAGTTTGGGCAAGATCCATGACCCGGAGCTGGGGTGGCTTCCTTGTTAGTATAAGTATTATTTTTACAGAAATTTAAGATTTTTATTTTGCAGTTTAGATTAGTTGTATTAATTTTTTATACTGTAAACTTTCTTACATAAAATGATTTTATTTTCATTGCTAAAATTTTCAAATTTTATGTTTCAGGTACGTTGCTATTTCGAAATATTTCGTTGCATTTTGTGCTTATAAACGAGATGATTATTGTGCAGCTCAAAGCAGATGCGTTTACTACGCTGATTGGTGAGAAAAATGTAATAAAAAAATTATCAAGTGAATACATAATATTACTGACCAAAGTTCAAAGATAAAATAAAAATGAATAAATTATTTTTCAGGTTGTAAAATCAAATAATTAAGCAGCAGCTGATACATGAATTGATTTTATTTACAACAGTTAAGGCATATATTAGGATGTGATTTGATATCAACGTTAAACTTTGGGATTACGTGTACGACGCTGCGTAATTGATATCGTTTATCCGATTTTAACTCTCATCTGTTAGGCATTGCAATGTGACACTTGTAAAACTCGTGAAGTTTTGTCTAAAGAAAACAAAAACAGCTCAGACATCGATCGATTATTAGGATTATCAATTAACCTACATTTTGATTATTGATCATTTAATTTTTTTTAGTGGGATGGGGTATAAAACTCATACGATCCTGAAGGAAATTGACTAGAAATGAAGTGAAACTTAAAACTATTACAACAAATCGCAGTTATTTAAGCAGATGAGGAAAAAACATAAATAAAAAGTACAGTCGATTTTGAATACATAATAATATATAGATATTTACAAAAATTAACGCGAGTATACAATGAGTTACACCGCTCTAGAGAGCACATGCATAGACAAAACGAACGCCGACGCGTAGTCGGACAAGTAAGACGCGGAAGCCACCCGTCAGCTCCACCGCCCAGCCAAAGCAAGTAGAGCAAAAGCCCCCAAAACAAGAGTGCTCAGGTATTGCAGTTGAATATTTTATGTTAAATTGGTCATTGAAAGGAGGCTTGTAAGTGGAAGGGGTATGGGTGTGAGATTTTCAGTTGCACAGCGCTGCAGCCATTTTGTCTTCACGGGAGAGGAAATGGTCACGTAGGAGGTAGCATGGATTTAGTTAATTGGGTTATAGGGAGAAAGGGATAGGTATGGAGTTGCTTAGCTAAGTGGTTGTATGCTTAAATAATAGGTTGTATCAAAATTCACAAAATCGCGAATATAACTGTTCATAATGATTATTGGAAAGAGCCGGGTGTTAATTTGTCAGTTGGTACATTAAGAAAAAAATGTGTGAGACCTGAGCTCTGACAAATGAAATTTTCAGCTTTGAATAAACGACTATAGAGTGAGCGTTTGAAGAGCAAATTTTGAGCAAATTCACGGCAAAAACTCATGTTTTAATATGCAAAGAATGATTCTGAAAATTGATAATATAAACTTTTTTGGAATGCAGGGTGCAGGAAGACAATCCGTAAAACATAATAGCTTCAAATCGGTTACATTAGGGGTTTTAATGCACCCCGAATGTTTTTTGTTATCAGGCCAAAAACAATAAAACCCTTTTGTAGGTAGTGCTGTTGGAGTGAAAGGCTTATTGAAATAAGTATTTTAGATATTTAGTAATTTAAATAATAAAGATTTATTATAAATAAGTCAAGTGATAGTGTAAATATGTACAAAATAGCAAGATGTCTAGAAAAACAGTATGAAGAACAAAATATCAATAACATCAGCGAATTTACAATTTTTATCCGTTGATCAATTATAATCGCTATACCGGCGATGCCGGGCAAACTAGCTGTCTTTCGCTCTGCAATTCAGAGAGAAAAACACGCTGAAGTAGATTTCATAATGCACTCGAGTGACTACCCAACGGAGGCGAACCTCCTCAGCGTTCAATCTGCAGCGACTACCCAACGAAAGCAAGCTTTCTCAGCGGTCGCCTCATCGCAGACTTCGCATACAATGCGAACTCGACTAGATCTCTCTACTTGCCAGCGTGCGCTAGTGAACACCCCAGAGAGAGACGGGCCCTCTTATGTATAAGGAAGCGAGGTTTGCCGCTTGCGCGAGCGACGGCCGGTGCCGACGCCACCTAGCGGCGGAGTACTCAAACACCGAACTTTAAATAATGAAATTTAACGACTAATTTCGTAAATTTCGCTAAAAAATTGATCGAAAATGACATTTCTTTGGCGGAACAGAATTGTTTAGACATTTTTTTTTCATTGTTTTTTATGACAAATTATTATAAAAATTATCCTTGTTAGGAAAAGGTGATTAAATAAATATCCTTCGTTTTCAAAATAACAAATTTAAAGGAAAAAGACAAGGATTTTCTATAGAGCAGTACAAGCTTGCGTGCGTGTACCGATGCTGTGTTGGTCTGAATCGACACACTCTTATTCGAGTAATTATGCGTAGCAAGCGAGATTTTGCCGGTTTGCCATCCCCACTTACTCACTGTATCGTACATACACATGTACAGTAGTTATAACGTGTGAAAGTAACATATTCTTAACAGCTCTTCAAACGCTCACTCTATAGTCGTTTATTCAAAGCTGAAAATTTCATTTGTCAGAGCCCAGGTCTCGCACATTTCTTTCTTAATGTACCAACTGACCAATTAACTCCCGGCTCTTTCCAATAATCATTATGAACAGTTATTTTCGCGATTTTATGAATTTCGATACACCCTATCGAGGAGCGCGCTCGCGCTCGCTCTGGCAAGTATGGCAGAGAGAGCTGCGGCGGACACGCTCCTTATATACAGCGCACTGGCGTTTTTCGCTGCCCGCGAAAACTATTTTTCACTCTCATTTAAATTTGATAACAGATATCTTAATTCTGTAAGTGCATGGAATCCTGGATAAAAATGCAATCCAACGATGTATATATAACATACCGAAAAAAGTTTATTTTTAACGAAATACGAGCGATTGAAAGAAAAATCCACTTCGCAAAAGACGTTCTTACCAAAAAGTGGTCTCAGCAAAAATGAGTTTCAGACCATTCGCTGTGTTCCGTCATACGCTTATACGTTATTACGCCGTCGATGTATACGATGACCTATGATCGAGATACAATAATAATAATACATTTTCGTAAACACATACATCGATACATACATGTATGTTACATACACATATATACATGAGGTTTCTTTTCTCGTAGAGTATTATTATCGACGATACGATACCCCGGTAGCCCACTCGATGCTCTTGGTTATACAAATACCGACCCAGCGACGACTTTCTCCGAGGAAGTCGAACTGATTTCGCTTCTTCGTCCACCCGGGTGACATACTCGGTGCACCACGTATGAATACCGACCCGCGACGACTTTCTCCGAGGAAGTCGAACTGATTTCGCTTCTTCGTCCACCCGGGTGACATACACGGTGCACCACGTATGAATTCGACCCGGCGACGACTTTCTTCGAGGAAGTCGAACTGATTTCGCTTCTTCGTCCACCCGGGTGACATACTCGGTGCACCACGTATGAATATCGACCCGGCGACGACTTTTCCGAGGAAGTCGAACTGATTTCGCTTCTTCGTCCACCCGGGTGACATACACGGTGCACCACGTATGAATACCGACCCGGCGACGACTTTCTCCGAGGAAGTCGAACTGATTTCGCTTCTTCGTCCACCCGGGTGACATACACGGTGCACCACGTATGAATATCGACCCGGCGACGACTTTCTTCGAGGAAGTCGAGCTGTTTTCGCTTCTTCGTCCACCCGGGTGACATACTCGGTGCACCACGTATGAATATCGACCCGGCGACGACTTTCTCCGAGGAAGTCGAACTGTTTTCGCTATTTCACCCCCTAGGTAGCCTACTCTGTGCACCAGGTGTGAATGCCGACCCGGCGACGACTTTCTCCGAGGAAGTCGAACTGTTTTCGCTATTTCGCCACCTGGGTGGCCTACTCTGCACCAGGTGTGAATGCCGACCCGGTAACGACTTTCTCCAAGGAAGTTGAGGTGTAATTGCTACATTGTCCCCGTGGGTGGCCTACTAGGTACGAAAATCGACCCAGCGACAACTTTCTCCAAGAAAGTTGAGATGTTATGACTACATCATGCCCCGCGTGACCTGCCCCATGCCCCAGGTGCGAATACCATACGACGACGACTTACTCCGAGGAAGTCGAAGTTTTTAATATATATTGAAAATTAATAATAAGATCTACACTTTAAAACAGTAAAATCTCATTTTTTACCTATCGTCAAGAAATTGTACTTTTTGTTGAAAAATTAAAACTGTTCATGCTATTGATCTAAAATTGTACAAGCTAGTATAAAATAGATAGTTGGAATACATACTGAAATTTCATGATAATAGCTAGAAAATTCTAGTTTTCAACTATGAAACAGTAAAATTGCATTGTTACCTATCGTCAAGAAATTGTACTTTTTGTTGAAAGATTAAAACTGTTCATGCTATTGATCTAAAATTTTACAAGCTAGTATAAAATAGATAGTTGGAATACATACTGAAATTTCATGATAATAGCTAGAAAATTCTAGTTTTCAACTATGAAACAGTAAAATTGCATATGTTACCTATCGTCAAGAAATTGTACTTTTTGTTGAAAAATTAAAACTGTTCATGCTATTAATCTAAAAATTTTTAAGCTAGTTAAAATAGAAATAATATACATCTGAATATAGTAAGAATACATTCTAGATCTTCGTAATTCCCTTTTTTCAAAATATTTGATTGATTTTTGAAAGAATTATTCAAAACCGTGGTAATACTTTTTTCAAAAGATTAAATGAGTGCAAGTATGACAGTCTGATCCCTATATTTTCATCTAACTTCAATTTATATTACTTTTAAAGTCAAATGGTCAATGATCAATTATTTAGCTATGATAGTAAAAAATCAAATATATATTCCGTCAAGTATTCAGGAAAAGTAAAACTCTCCATAATGTAAAAGTTTGTGATAGAATAATTCAATAATTGTATAATTGTTAACATTAAATTTTTCAAATACTATATTAGATTAAAAAGTTTACCATACAGTAATTTAAAATTGTGGTAATACTTTTTTCAAAAGATTAAATGAGTGCAAGTATGACAGTCTTATCCCAATTCGAATCTAACTCCATATTTTTTTATTTTTCTAATTTTGGAATAGTTTAATATCAATCTACTATTGAACAATTATTTAATGAGCTATGATAGTAATGAAATCAAACATATTCTGACAACTAATCATACGCAAAATAAAATTTTTCTTTTCAAGCTTTAATTGTGCTAAAAGTTTCAAAAATAATTCAGTACGTGATTTTTAACATTTATAAGAACTATTATTTCAGTATGTAGTACAAAATTGAAATGATAATCTCGTTTGATTATGTAAAGTTATCATTTGTTAAAAAAACCTTGCTTATAATTCTACTTGCCCGGCCGTCTCAATCGAAATCGATGCAAACCTGACAACAAAATGTAAAGAAAGCTTTCGTTACTTTGAAAAATTTTGTTAAATATAGCTGAATTTTTTTCATTAGGCAATCAAATTTTTCGGTTTTTTTTTTTAGGATTATAACATCATGATATCCAGTGTATTTATTACATCAATTACATGCGATAACTCTTTATCAATTCCCCATGCTTTCCAAAAATTATAATTAAAAATTTTTTTTTTAAGTTAAAGAACAACCATTTATAAGTATAACAACTGATATAATTTATTTTTCAGTATGCATTGACATATTTTATTAAATTCATGACGAAACCGAACGTCTTGATTTTGATTGAGACGGCCGGGCAAGTAGAATTATAAGCAAGGTTTTTTTAACAAATGATAACTTTACATAATCAAACGAGATTATCATTTCAATTTTGTACTACATACTGAAATAATAGTTCTTATAAATGTTAAAAATCACGTACTGAATTATTTTTGAAACTTTTAGCACAATTAAAGCTTGAAAAGAAAAATTTTATTTTGCGTATGATTAGTTGTCAGAATATGTTTGATTTCATTACTATCATAGCTCATTAAATAATTGTTCAATAGTAGATTGATATTAAACTATTCCAAAATTAGAAAAATAAAAAAATATGGAGTTAGATTCGAATTGGGATAAGACTGTCATACTTGCACTCATTTAATCTTTTGAAAAAAGTATTACCACAATTTTAAATTACTGTGTGGTAAACTTTTTAATCTAATATAGTATTTGAAAAATTTAATGTTAACAATTATACAATTAATTATTGAATTATTCTATCACAAACTTTTACATTATGGAGAGTTTTACTTTTCCTGAATATTAAATATACGATGAAGTATAGATGTATTAGCATATGGCTGATTCTCTGTCAACTCAACCGGTCAACATTTTTTTTTCTATATCTAATATGATGAACACATTGTTTGGGATGTCAGGAATGTACAAAAAAATTTATAGAGCGATTAGAGCCTTTTATCACCCTTATTCATAATTCCAAAGTTGGCCTTTTTCGCATTTTCCGTAATTTATCAAAGATCGCAAATATTTCATTAAGGAGAGATATACACCAAATTTGACCCAAATATCGATTTTTTTTTTATGTTTGCTTTCGATTCTTTGACATTTGAAGTATCATTTCCCACTTAAGGCTTTATAACTTTGTATGAGGTTTATTACTTTTTTACTGAAGCTACAACATAAAACGTGCGAGCTCTTGAGTCGCGTATAAAAATACATTTTTTTTTGTTTTCAGTTTCCTGCATTTTACACATGCTAGACAAAGTTAAGCCAAAAAAGTAATTATATAGCCTTAAAGAGCACAAAATTACCTTTAATTTGGTATATGCAAAAACTCTTTAAGTCCTCTAGCTATTTGAAGATACAGCTATTTGAAGTTTTACTGAACATCCAAGTATCATGTCGACTGGTCTATGAAAATGACAGATTTAATGCTTTAATTCTCAGTGAAACTTCAAACAGCTGTATCTTCGTTCTAGAGGACTTAGAAAGCTTATATATACCAAATTAAAGGTAATTTGTGCTCTTTAAGTTTATATACTTATGTTTGAGGTTTGAGTTTACCTAGCATGTGTAACATGTAAATATCTAAGGCTATACTCTGTTTTAGGGGTCTTTTTTGCACGTTTTTCGATACATATTAGCATCTCCAGAGCGTAATAATGCTCAAACCATTATAAAAACTTACTAGGGAGTAGTTGACATGTTGAGAAAGCTTTTTAAATAGTTTAAGAAAGGAAAGTCCGGATCATACTTGATTAGATTTTGAGTTTTTTGTTTTTTCTTGACTATTTCTATTGTAGAAGCCTCCAGAGTGCTCAGATCGCTTCGGGACCCATTTTTTCTGAAAATTTGGACGATTTTCAACAAAAAAACTCATGCGCACTTTTACTTTTGAGTCATTCTACACTGAGCTAGAGCTTAATCAAATATTTGCGATCTTTGATAAATTACGGAAAAATGCGAAAAAGGCCAACTTTGGAATTATGAATAAGGGTGATAGAAGGCTCCTATCGCTCAATAAATTTTTTCGTACATTCCTGACATTCCAAACAATGTGTTCATCATATTAGATATAGAAAAAAAATGTTGACCGGTTGAGTTGACAGAGAATCGGCCATATATATAGTCAAGTCATGGAGGGAAACTTTGGTTGGCTTCAATAGATGGTTCCAGACCCTCAAAAAGCGTGAAACATTTTGCAAAACATGATGGAGTGTTTGAAGTGAAAACTTTCCTTGCCTGTTGGACTATTTATTGATCGCGCCTACGCCTAATAGAGCGTCAACTCAGAGCCAAGCGGTAAGAAGTGACATGCGCGGCCCTTTGGATTTTACGATAGATGAAACGAATATAGGCATTTTGCAGTAGCTGTATCCTAAGTTCCTTTTCGACCGTGAAAATGGTAAGCACAGCCGCTGCGTACTCAAGGTGTGGTAAAATCAGCGTCTGGACAAGTCGTTGGCGCAGACGACGAGACAGCGAGTCGCAGGGGTAGCGTAGTGTGTACAGTGCATAATGAATTTTAGATAAAATAGATGAAATGCGAGAGTCCCAGCTCTGAGCTGAGTTGAGTATTAGTCAAAGAATTTCGATTGAAGGTGAGTAATCGAACATAGTACCAGCTAAAATAACTTTAGGAGGCATTGCTCTATAAAAAGCATTGGTGTAGACATGGCTTCCGTGGAGTAATATGCGAGTTTATAGTCCGCAAACTAAAGAATTGCAGTATCATTGTAGTTAATTTCGCGTAGCTGCAAAAGTAATTGACGATGCGAATCGTAGAAAAATCAAATGACACTAGGACCAACACCATTCGCCCGTAAATAGCGAATCTGACGCGTTTGGTGATATCTAGAATGGCTGTTTCAAAAGTGAAGCAAGTGGGTAGATAGAGAAGATGAGGCTAGGGAAAGTATGGGTGAAGAAATTCCGTTCACGCCTATTGATTTAAATTTTATTCTAATAATGAGTTTAGTGATATACTGACAAGGAGACCACATGAGATGCGTGTCACTAAATGTCCTAAACATTTTTGTTTTGTATCCTGGTACCTAATAATGAAGCCCCTTGAGCTTAGTTTGATCCAAAGGGCATTAGGGCCTATTTTAAAAATCATTTTCTAATTTATTATAAAATCTTTGTAATATTCTAACTCGTAACAGGACATCTTGAATGAAAAATTGCCAAATGCACAAGTCTAAGAATTAGTAAAAAAATTCGTCAGAATTTTGTTAGAATTTTTGAAACCTGCTATCACCTATTTTCAAAGGCTTAACCTTGACGCGTTTTTACGTTTTTCGGAAAAAATTCAGACGTATTCTTTGACTGATTCTAAGGCTTGTACATTTTGAAATTTTTCATTCAAGACGTCCTGTTAAGGCCCATTAGATCAAACAAAGCATAGGAGGCTTCATTATCAGGTACCAAGGAGACCAGAAAAAATCTACATAGTTAAAAAATAATTTTAATTCAATAACAGGAATCGTATTTATTGGGAATAGAGAATAAATTAATCATGTGATGTTTATTATGTTAATTATCATTTTTCATAAGTACTTCCTAGTTATGGATACCACGTTCGTATCGTAATTTTCTAAGAAACTTTGATTCAGCTAAATTAATTGGAATAAATTTTGTTTTACAAAGAAATTTTTCTTTATACGCCATTAGGAAAAGTTAAAAACTAATTATTTTCATTGAAAAGATGATTTCATTAGAATTCCTTTTAAAATACTGGTGCAAATAGAATTGCAGAATATAGAATTTATGGTAAAACGTTGCACTTGTCATAGATCGGATTGTTACATCATGTTAAGGTTTTTCTTTAGGCAATGAATAAGTAAAAATTTTTATATATTCTGTAATTAAAGCATAGAATAATTAGTTGAGAGTGAGACTATAGAGATCTTTAAGAACCACTGGGTTCGCACCTGATTGTCGGAAAAAATTTAACGTTTTGGTCCAATTTTTTGGTAAATTTTACATAATTCAATGAACTTACATTTACAATTTAACTTGCTGGATGAGGATATTCCAATAAATTCAAGTAAAAATAATAGCGATAATACTATTATGGCGAAATCTTATGCTTTCTCATAAACAAATATTATTTCAAGACTTTTTATTTGTTAAATTTGTATTCTCTAATAATTTCTAACCATAGCCACATATGTCAACAATGAGCTGTAAAAATTTCAGAACGATCGGCCCAGTAATTTTTTCTGAATCATGGTGGCCAGCCCCAAATATGTTTCTGTATCCTACTCTGCAAAATAGCATAAAAAAAGTGAAAATACAGTATTTCGTAAAAAAAATATTTCATGCACCGAAACGGTGCTCCTATGATATCTTAATAAGTATACTCATATTACTCGAATCCTATTGAAATATTTACACAAAGTTCATGAAGGTATCAGAATGCGAAATCCATCATAAAAAATAAATCAATTTTTAGAAAGTTGTAAACCAGAATGCTCCCTTCATGGTTCCTTTTAATCGGGATTATTCTCGTTGTTCAAGAGAGCTGAAGATAGACAGGGCGCATTGTATGTCTGGTGTGGTACGATTTTTACGGACTTTCTTAACTGGATACGAAAAGAGCCGGCTCTGCGTGGGGTAGCTGTTGCTCGTCGTGCTCGGAGCTGAAATCACACGTGGTATGAGTAGGCACATACATCTGTGGTTACGTCTGATTCTAATTGCCAAAGCAATGTTACGGAAATGAATATTCCATGCACGGAAATATAACCCTCCTGTACTGTGGTTGCGCAAAATGCAAATTCTCTCGGAACTATGATATACATCAGGGCACAAGTAATATGCTTGACGTTTTTCGCCTGCGGCTTGATGGCTGTGAAACTGTGCGTGTTATTTTCTCCTTGAATTTACGCTTATACGAGCATAGCAGTTAACTCTATGCCACACGCTTGAATATTGATAGTTATCGTTAAAGCAATTTCAGAAGGAAGTGCGTTTTTCTTCCACTCGCATTCACTTTATTTTCTGTTCTTCTCTATCGTTTTATTGCTCTTGATTAACATGAATAACAAAGAAATTATTTATAAATATCTTTGGATGTTTATTGAAATAAGATCAAACATAAGTTTTTGAAAAAGTCTGAGTTGATCAAGCTCATTTCTCGTTGGTTTAGTATTACACTACCATGTTAAGTTAACCCGTCCAATACCAAAAGACCCCAATTTCGACTTATTTTTCAACAGTTTTAAAAACATATTTGTTTAAGCAAAAAAAAACATGGTTTTTGAACATTTGCCTTCAAAATATTCGTATTTTTCACCACGATTACGCATTTGCATCGGGTTAAAACTCTGGATCTGGTGGCATACAAGCCTATACTAAAATTTAGCGGCATTGGTTCATCCAGATTCAAGATGGCAGCCACCAAAACAGCTGATTCAACGATTATCGGCTAAAAGACGATACGGTACATGTTATAATGCTTTGGTATTTTTTTACTCGGTAAGAATGGACTCTACGAAAAAATGTTATAAAACAAAAAGAGCTTAAAATTGATCAAAGAACACGCGTGAATTTTTTCGGAATTTTTTTTGATGATTTTGGAAATTATCATAAAATGTCCATATTTAAAAATATCCAAAATCATCCAAAAAAGTACTGAAAAAATTCACGCAGGTTTCTTTATAAATTCTTATGTTAGCAAGTAAAAAACTCAATAATATGTGCCGTATCGTCTTTTAGACGATAATCGTTGCATCAGCTGTTTTGGTCTGCCATCTTGAATCTGGATGAACTAACGCCGCTAACTTTTAGTATAGGCTTGTATGCCACCAGATCCAGAGTTTTAACCCGATCCGAATGCGTAATCGGGGTGAAAAATACGATCATTTTGAAGACAATGTTCAAAAACCACGTTTGTTTTTGTTTAAACAAATATCTTTTTAAAACTGTTGGAATATCGTGAATCTAACGCCAGATTTAAAAAGAGCGATAAAAATCCCATAAGGTATGATGTTTTCATTAAAAAAAAATACCGGGTGGAAATACAAGTCAAAATTAGGGTCTTTTGGTTTTGGTCGGGTTAAAGTATTAAATTTTTATTTACCCACTTTTTTGCCATTTTTCTCATAGTATGTTTTCATGAAGTTGTAATTGTCTATTTTATTTGTAGACTATGCCGTTTGCAACATTGAATACAAAAATTTTTTTAAAAAATTCAACAAATTTGAAGTAACGAATAAAGTTGATTATACAATTATGAATATGTGTGTGTGGTCGCGCGCGCGCTTGTATGTTTATTTTTTTATTATTTTGCTTCCTCATAGAGGAAGCTTTGTGACGGATCGATTTTCGACTTTCATAACTAAAAATCGTAGAGTACTTTTACTTATATATTCTTAAACTAGACCGAATTGCTGTCACATGTCTGTATGTGTGTGTGTGTATGTGTGTGCGTGTGTTGGGATGTGCGCAGTGATATCTCGATGATGGTAGTTCATATCGTTACTGCAGATATCTCATTTTATTCGTTTTGATGTAAGGAAGAAGCCAAAACATCATTTTTAGTTCTGCGTTAAGTATTTAAAAAGTTATGAGGGATTTTCGACAAAAAAAAATTATTTTTTTTAGTTCTGTCATATTTGTTCTAAAACAAACTGGTTTTTTTTAATAAAACTTGTTTTAAGGAAGAGCTTTTAACCTTTGATATAAGATAGAAAGTGTACAGATTCACCGTAAGTTTGAAAAGTTACGTTTTGAAAATGAAATTTGGTGTTTATGATTTTTTCTTTTTTCTTAGTTTTGTGTTGTTTCGTGTTCAAAATTTATGATGTGTCAAAACATTGTTAATGGATGGATTAAGGATGAAGCCAGAAAATTTGATTTAACGATAAACGAACAAAAAAAATTTTTTTTTTTTAAATTTTTAAAAAAAATTTTTTTTTGGGAAAATTTTTTTTTTCTTTCTTTTTGGTATCGTTTGGTTGAGAAATAATTTATGATTGAAACTGTTTTGTGAACAAATTAGAAAAGATGATATTAATATTTCCAATGTATATTACTGCCCTAGGCCGTGAAAACAAAAAGTCCCAGAGTACGTGTAATTTGTATCCGAGGCGAAGCCGAGGCCGATAAACACGTGCTCTGGGGCTTTCTTTTTTCGCGGCATAGGCCTGTATGCTATTATTCATACACAGTGGCCCGAAAATTGCTCTTCCCGCTTTGCGCAGTCGCAAGGAAGTAGTCACTTTCGGGCCACTGGTATGACAATTTTTTTTTTTTTGAGGGAACTACCTTAATTGTTACGTCATCGTGAAAAAATTCGATAAAAATTATATAAAGAATAGAGAACGTTGGCAATTGATTCCACAAAAGAAATAATTTATGATTGAAACTGTTTTGTGAAAAAATTAGAAAAGATGATATTAATATTTCAAAATCATTTTCAAGTTAAAAAAAAAGTATGAGGAAGCTACTTGCCAATACATTGGCAGCGGTTTTTTTTTATCAGAGGACGTGGGCAAGGTAAACCATGCAACCAGTGGCCCTCTGAACTACAGGCATTATCTCCTCTATCCGCTTTAGGTCTCTCGTGATCGGTGCGCTACAGCGAGGTGATATTCATTAAGCTCATTTTCATTCATTTTCACTCATCAATTATCATAGATAAAAAAGTTACCTAAGGGATATGTTACATAATTTGTAAAAGATACCTAAAAGATATGTAATAATATGAAATAATATGAAATAATATGAAATAATATGAATTAATATGTGAAGCACATCGGCTGCTAATGTATTGTATGGTTGATTGTAAAAATTGTGTAAATATTTTGTTGCTTTTGAGTTTTGTTATGTGTGTTATTATTTATTATTAATTAATTTTGTTACGTTTGTAAATTTATATTACAGGCGATTTATATTATATCATATGTCTATATTATTGTAATGTTATACTGCTGTATACATTAATGGAGGCATTCGACATTGCCTTGCCTAATAAAAATTGATTCTATTCTATTCTATTCCCCACCGGAACTGTCGCGAGATATTACTTCAGTGGGTGCCTTTTACGAGCATTGCTGCTACATCGATTGTCATTCCCTACGTCCCCCATCCACCGCACAGTTATATGCAGTGATTAGGGGTTCAGGAACCTGTAACTCCTTGTTGGTGATCCCCGGTCATTATGCGGGCCAAGATGGGCCGAGCGACGTACCCGCTTTTTCGGTGCTCTCGTTGATCGGAGTCTTCTTCGTGAGCCACCTTCTCGCGGTCCGGCGTCTCCTCTTGAGTAAAGGAGTCAAACTCGCTCCACCAGGCCTTATTTTGAGAGCGCGATGCCCGACTCTCTTGCTTCTGGCACTATCTTCTTGTGAGTCTGGTGAGACTATTTCTCCTTCTGTTGCCATCATGTGAGTGTTGTTCTCGCTTCTGGCTACGCTTTGTAAGTGTGCTACTCGCCGCCTAGCGCCATCTTGCGAGTGTGGTTTTTCACTGTGCGGCTCCGTCTTATGAGTTCTGACTTGTAATCCGTCTGGCAGGCACGTCTCTTGATGCTCGCCGCAGCACCGCGATCGGAAATTGTTCACCATCCTCGGGGGGCCACCTCCTTGGCCCAGGTCTTTTGTTTATAGTAGAATCCGAACCACTTTAGGCCCGAGATCAACCCACCAGGCGAAAAAGTCACAAAAGACAGTTTCGTGTGATGGGGATCGACCCGCGCCCTAGGGCACTCTCAGTCAGCAAGGCCTGAGCCTCTTACCAACTGAGCCATCGAGGCGTCCTGTGCGCGCGCACGCGCGCGTGTGTGTGTGTGTATGTGTGTGTTTTCCTACTCCACCCCATTCGGACACTTACTGGTAACCGCCGCTAGGCATTGCTTCGGTGAGGCAAGGTTTAGTTGAGCATTTCTGCTACTTCGCTGTTAGTCGTTTCCGTACATTCCCCATCCGAAGTATAGTGATATGCGACGATTAGGGATTCAGAGACTCATCTTTTTTTCTACTTGGTGAACCTCCGATCCTGCGCACGCTATCTCTCGATTGTCGTGTTCCCCTTTCGGAGCCGTCTTTTTGCGTGGTCACACATTGCTGGCGTCTCCTCCTGAGTTAAGTATTAGAACTCTCTGTCCAGTGCCATCTTGTGAGTGTGGTTTTCGCTTCCGGCGCTATCTTGTGAGTCCTGTGAGTTTCTGATGCTCCTTTCTGTTGTCAGCTTGTGAGTGTGGTTCTCGCTTAGGCGCCATCATGCGTCCACCAACGAGCCTAGGCTCCCGCATCTAGCGCCATCTTGTGAGTATGGTTCTCGCTTCTGACTTCGTCATGGGAGTGCTTTGCTCCCCGTCTATCGCCAGCCTTGTGAGTCCTCGCCTCAGGCACGGGCTCGGCCATACCAGGCGAAAAAACGCGCCTCGAAGATTTGCCCAGTGGGGATCGAACCCACGCCCTACGTCACACCTTGTATCAGCAGGCAAGAACTATACCCACTGAGTTAAGGAGCCCGAAGTGTGTGTTTTTTTTTTTTTTTTTTTTAACGGGGAAGGAAATCCATTTACGGATTCAACATGTGACATTGCGGTATCGCATGGATATGTCGGACTCGAGTAGTGTACTGGTGTTTGTGTACAGTCGTTAAGTGCGCCGATGTGTGCAGCAAATCTTGTACCTCTCTACTAATACCAACTAAATCTTATCCTTTCTGCTTTTCCTGACCCTCTCTCCCTCCCTGCCAATGAGTCAACGCGTATTTTGATCTTGCTCTGCTTGCTTGTTGTTGTGGGTGCCGAATTTTTTTCGATTTTTTCGAAGCGAAAAATTTCGATTTTTTTTGTGTGATTGCGTAAGGCAGCGCGACATCCGCTACTGTAAGTGTAGAATCTTTTGAGATCCAACTTGATGATGACAGTGCTATTTATTCGATTCTATACGGAAAATCAGTGTTGTTATGTCGGTTGGCTTAATCCGCTTATCTATGGCTGCTGCGTATTGTATTGTGTGAAATTGACTTGAATATACCGTGCTCCGCTGACTTTGTTTTGCCATGTTTTCGCAACCAAATTCGTCAATGTCAAGCGAAGATACTTCCCGTATATTTGCCGTGCTCTCCCGCATTGATGTTGCACTGAATGATGTTTGGCCAGCTTTCGCTGAGTTGAAGGCTGGAGCCACTGTCACGAGTCTCAAACTCGACAGTGCTATTGCGACTCTTGAGGGTCACTCTGAACGTATTGAGGCTCTTAAAACCCGCCATGAACATTTTCAAGCTGCGAAACCATGTCCCGAACTGATAATCATGGGTATTCCATCTTCCCTGGCTTGTACCGCCGACTCGGATCTTCGTCACCTGTGTGCTTCAATCTTAAGTTTTTTAGAGCTGGCCATATTACCACCGACGTCCAGGAAATACGGTGGCTAAACTCACCATCTGCTCGACGTACTGGGAAAAAGCCTAATCAACCTCTAGCTGCTCGTACTATGATTGTACGGTACAAGCAGACTGACACTTGACTACGTTTTAAGAATTAAAAGGAAATTTGGAGAATTGCTCGCCTCTGCCCTTTTACCAGGTGCAACTGGCAGTCTAAACATGTTCAAAATGCACTCGAAATATGTGATCGATTTGCTCCGAAAGGTGAAGGATGTGGTGAAAGAATGTGGCTACGCTTATGTTTGGGCTCATGGTGGAATGAGCTTGGCTGCCATCTCTTCTGTGAGCTCGGGCGTAATAGCTGTGTTGCTTATCCTGTTAAAAAAAATTTTCTCATATAGAAAACGAGTGCTCCACTTTCAGCCTTGGTGTACAGCTGGCCTGATATCGTCTATTTTATAAACAACGGCCTGGTGATCACTGTCAGTGTACAGCTCGCCTACCACCTAAAAGCCACTCCAGAGACAAGTTCATCACTAACAAAGTGGAGGTCAATTATAGACTGACCTTTCGCTTATGGCCCTCATACATCAGGGCGTGATTAAGGGTTCAGGGACAGTTTTCATTCTTCATCTTTGTTTCGTGGAAGTTGTTCACGTATTCTTTTTACCACATCGGCTGGTCATATTTTTCTGGCCTCCTCTTCTTCTCTCAGACTTGCCATGACTTTATGAGCGAAGGAAGACACTGCTTGTCAGTTGGGTTCAGTAACAAGCATGAATGCAATAAGTGTCTCAGACTTTAAGGGCCCCCGAAAGAGGCGGTGGAGTTCTACTCTTTTCTTTATTAAACGAGGACAGTAAAAGCTGGCAAGCATAGAATCTTCGACTGTTAGACAGCAGGTCAGGCACAAGATACTTGTGTCATTTTTGATTCGACGTAAGTATGATTTAAATCATCCGTAACAGGATTAGAGCGGTCGTTGGCTCAGTGGTTAGCGTGCTAGCTACAGAAACAAGGGCCGCTCGAGGAGCCTTAGGTTTAAATCCTAGTGAGGACAATCGGATTTTACCGATTGTTATTCGGCGGGATGAGAACCCATGTGCTCCACCTGTCTTGGGGCGGGTTTTTTCCTGGAGGATAGGGAGAGGGTGTAGTGCATATGCACTACGTATACCCCCAGGTTTCCCTTGCCCCACAGGTTCTCGGGCCAGGTCAAATGCGAGACAGTAGGGAAGGGAGTATAATAGTAATCTCTTTCTGCGCACAGGCTCTAAGCCTCCTGCAGGCCCTTCTAAAAAAGAAGGAGTAATAATAAAGAGAAAAAATGCACTTTTCTACGTCTTCTGTCAACCCATAAGGTGATATTTAGCATAAATAAGTTAATAAGTCCACCGTTCTTTCGTCGATCATTGATCCTGACCTTTACATCTGACTGATCTGATCCAATTAGCAGTTTCCTGCAGAGCGGGCGATGAACAATATTGCCTGATGGTCGATATTGATAAAGGTATTACTCACCCGCCATAACCCAACTTGGGCAAAACCGAGTAGCTAGCAAAGGGAAGTCGATTATAGAGCTTTCTTGCAGATCAAAAAGATGTGTGATGTACGTTTATATGGTTTTTTTTGTCACTTTTGTATTTAGAGACGAAAAAATCATACGTAAATAAGTCGTTGAAAAAGTATCTAAACTCAAAAAAAGTAACTGACTACTGGTGTTCGATAGAAAATTTCCCTAGCTTTTCGATGGTATTGGATTTTCCAGGATAGCTATGTTAACCGAGAAAATTGCCATCAAATATTCAGGGCTAAATATTTCGAAAAATTCAGTACGGAAAAAGTGAATTTTGGTTTAGGTATTTTTTCTTGTGAATATAATCGATGTGAAAATATCGAAAAATCTGGAAAATATTAAATGCAGATAGGTTTCGATAGGAAATTTTCTCAGATTTTCGATGTTAATATTAGACTGCGAATTTTCATTTTGCTAGAAAAAATCAAAAAAAACCAAAAATTTCACTTTTTCCGTACTAATTTTTCGATATTTAGCCCTGAATGTTTATGGCAATTTTCTCGGTTAAAATGGCATATAATGGAAAATCCAATAATACCATCGGAAAGCTAGAAAAATTTCATATCGAACACAGTAGTCAGTTAGGGCCTCGAAAATAAAAAAGTGACAAAAAAATACCTATCTTCATATTTCATGTTCACGCGATTTTTCTCGCCCATAGAACCCCCTAGGAACAATTTGCGGGGTTTCGGTCTCTAAAAAAAAATTTCACCTTTTTTTGTTAACGAAACTGCATTTTATTTTTAGATTTATGTCAGAATTATGTTAGAAGATACCAATCTTCAAATACTCAACTTAACTTTCCATTTACTTAATATAAACAGTTTTTGTACAGAACAAGAATTTTCTTTAATAATAGAATGAATATACCCATATAGTTTGGCTTTCCATAAAAGTTACACTTGGGTATGGGTTAATGATACAGCAGCATGATGATTGAAGTATTAGAATGACGATGAATTATGCGGAAGGGTAAAGCTGGCTCTACGCTGTGTAGTGCCTGTGCAATAAAATGAATAAATAAATAGTAGTGGAATTCTCTGAAACTTTTAGTTTTTGGACAAACAAAAATAAATAGAAATTTTCTCATGGCACACGTATGGGATATGAAATTTCTTAAACATTTTCACCTGGAAAAAATGAAAAACATCGGGCTCACGATAAAGGATGAAGGGTGCCTTCAGAAATGAGAGTTAAAGACATTTTAATTTTTTATTTTTTTATTTTCATGTCTATTGTAAGTATTCGATTATATTAAACACTTTAAAAACTTTTAAACAACATATAATCATAATTTATTAACAATAATGAATCCTCTTGTCTTAACAAATAAAACAAATTGTTTAAATAATTTTGAAATAAAAATAATTTAACGAGATTACGAAGCCAGGCTAAGCCGATTTTTTTGAAACTCATTTTTTGAGATGAATATTTTTCCCTAAAAACTACACTAACTGGAAAACAGCCTTGATAACATATCCACATGTCTGTTTAGAAAAATATTAGGGAATCTCAAAAATATGTTTGGAAATAATCGTTTAAGGTGGACTTCGTTAATTCCTTAACGAACATATTGAAAGTATTAGATTAAAGTAATTTGTTTTCATTTAAACAAAAACTTCATTTAAAAAAAATTATTTTATTTAAAAACGAACATTTATTCACAAAAAAATTTATTTAAAAAAAAAATTATTATTTAAAAAATTTTATTTAACAAAAAAATTTTATTTTTATTTTCATATAGCGTCGAGTAAAAACTTTGATTATAATATAAACTAACTCGTCCGTTTCTAAGCGATTAAGGGCAAAATAAATTTCAGCCCTTGCGTAAAAATGTTTTAAATAACCCAAATTTGAAAGACCTTAGGGTACAGATTCGATTCATGCCCACGTTTGGGTGTGACATAAAAAATGTTATTTTTTTGGTTCGTGAGCCCATCATATGTGTGTTCTTTAATGCGGTGTATATTTAGTTTCCAAAGGGGCACATGAGTTTGCGATATCGGAATCGATTCCTTTACTCAAGAGATTAATGCCTCTCGATTTGGGTAGAGAAATATTAAACGGTACTCCCCCAGCATTAATTTCAATTTTTAAAACTGAATTTTATAAAAATCTCGTTCCCATTATTGAATCAAGGATTTTGAGTCTTGGGGTAAGGGCACCGCTTAGAAACAATTTTTTTAAGTAATATAACCCAAACACTACTCTGAAAAAATTTTTCAAAGCGCTGGGTATACCTGTGCTTTTTATATAGCACTAAGATATTATAAATTTACTGAAGTTCCTTTTTAAAATCTCAAAATATCATATGAAAATACTTTTATAGCTTACCATACTCCACGTTATATCCGCATAATCGAGTTTTATGTACTTAATAACTTTTAATATACTTTATACTATTATAATTATAGTCACAAATATTGTTTTAATAATTACAATACAATATCCACATCGGTTTCTTAAGTATTAAAAGTTTCAGAGAATTCCACAGCACTATTGCTATGAAAAAAGAGTGACTTAGGCAGCTACACGGAAAAGGGATTGATTCATGAAACATTAAACAGAAAAATATTTCTCTCCGAAAGAGCGTGCAGCTTTGTTAGCTGCGAATCATCTTTCATAAACCAATCACTTTTCCGTGTAGAATTGCAGTGTTGTGTAGAATTGTAAAATCTCGGTATTTTATGTCTACACTCAAATAAGCTTTCTTTGCAGATGTTACCTATTTCAAGTTCCTGGGCTATCTGAGCATCCTGAAACATATAAAAAAAATGTTGTTTAGATGTAGTTATCTTTTAGCGATAATTATAATACTGCGGCTTGCGGGGCAGTAAAAAAATACGACTTATCGTCATAGAGTACTATTGAGTGTTTTAAGATCTGAAAAACCAGGTGAATCATAGTTCACCTCTTTCTATCATTCGTTGCTCCCGTTCTTCTGCAACTTCTCCACCCTCTTGTGCTATACCCTTCTCGCCCCATTAATCGCACCGAAGACACTCAGGGAAAGCACAAAAGGCGAATTAATTCAGGAAAATTTATCACCAACGTGTAACCACGAGCATTCATGGCAACGTATTATATACTGGCTTGCCTCACACATGTATGAGTATGTATGTGTTTTGAGTTAAAGTTCGCTTCACTGAATGTATGCCTGAGAAATTGTTATGCTAGATCGTACATTATACGCCCTCGAGTAGCAGTGACAATTGACTGTTATATTTGGTTGTGTTGCGCGATCAATAAGCAATATCACCTAAGACCGTTGAGATCCTTTTTTGAAATTATTTCAGTAAAACAGTGATAGATATTTAGTTTCATATAAGATAAATCTGTAGGAACCGAAGGCATGCTAAGTGATAATTAAATGCAAAAAACAAGAAAAAATCAAATCATAGCTAGGAATTGTATTGTCATTGAAATATTTCTGGTAAAACAATTGAAAAAAAAAATCGGAATTAGCCTCGAGTAAAAATTAGCCTCAATTAAGTTGCAGTTAATAGCAAGATTTCAGTAAAAGATGAAAACGCTTCCGCCAGAAGTACCAATAACAAAAAAATCATGGTTAAAATCATTTTACAAGTTTGCTTGAGTATCAATGGCTTAGGCAGATGTACGAGAAACATTCTTAGCGGATGATTGCAAATCTTAGCTAGCTATTAAACGCTTTGACATCTTGAATGTAATTATCATAAATAAAGAGACTTAGCATTTAATTATTCTTATCCGTGAGATAAACACTTACGTAGTAAGATATCTTTTACTCACCATAGCAATCGCCTTGTTCACGACACACCGGTACATCTTTGTTTTTTTTTCTGTGAATATAAGGTCGAAATATCTATGAAATTACTTACTCAATTATAACTTACGATGGTGTGTATTATACTACAATTTTATGCTCAAATAGACTTTTGAATAATATTGTGAACACTATTTATTATTGAATTTATTGTTAATGATATTAAAGAAAAAGTAAAAATAAATTTGATCATTTTTCAATATAAACTTTACATAATTCAAGCTATAGAAACAATCAAAGTTGCGCTGGATATTAAAAGTATCTTAGGGAATTTTTCGGAGAATTTTTAAATGACTCTTAACCCATTAAGTCCGGGACGGACATATTTTTGACACTATTTTGAACCGTTGTACTTTTGCTGAACATGGGGTGTAGAGAACTCGCGAGTAAGTATATTCTACACAAAATTTAATGAACACTCCGAATCCGGTGTCAGATTTTTGATATAACAAATAGGTTAAAAGTTATGGATGGTTTTATAAAAAAAAGCGTGATTTCAAAAAAAAAATTTTTTTTTTTTCGAATTTTCACATGAAAATCTTTTAAATCCTGGCGTCTTTGGTACAAATAATGCGTCCATTGGTCCTTCTCTTAAAGTTATGATGGTTCCAATTAGTGAAATATGATTTTAAGTACAAAAAATGGTGACTAGAAAACGAATATATATAAGGAAATTTTTTGAATTGCTTCCTCATAGAGGAAGCTTTGTGTTAGGCGTCAAAATCAACTTTTGGTCTAGAACTCGTAGGACAATTTTGCACACATATTCAGAATCGTCATTGAATTCTGAACAATTGTCTGTATGGATGTTTTTTTTTGTGGACGTGGGCAGAGTGACCTCTGCAGCCAGTGGCCCTTCGAAACGAGTACCCCACCGGGAACCGTCGTTAAACATTACTTCGGTGGGACCCTCTATAGAGCTTCTCTGCTACATCTGTGTCTTTTCCGTACATCCCCCGTCCATCTTACGGTGATTAGGGGTTCAGGAACCAGAAGCATCGTCTTCTTCTTACAGCATCGTCCGGGTCGCTTTTACGCCTCTTGTGCCTCTTGTGCCTCTTGCTTCAGTCTCGAGACGACTGATTGCGCGAAAGACGCTACCGCCATCCAATTTCCTGCGGTTCGAGCATGAGCCTGACGATGTTTTCAGGCTCGATTTCTTCTTGGAGAACTTGTTGGAGTCTCTCCCTCTCTTCGTGGAATCGCGGGCAGCGAAAGAACACATGCTCCGCGTCTTCTACTGTGACTGGGCAGGCCGGGCAGAGAGCGCTAAGGGTGTTGTCATAGCGCTGGCTATGGCTTCTGAAGTAGCCATGCCCGGACAGGAGTTGTGTGAGATGGTAGTCCACTTCTCCATGTCCCCTCTCGACCCATTCCGTGATGTTCGGGATTAGCCGGTGTGTCCATCGGCCCTTTGAGGCCCGGTCCCACCGGTCCTGCCACCTGTTCAGCGTCTCTCTTCTTTCTTCCTCCTTGACATCCTCGGGGCGGCGCTGGTATATGCGCGCTCGCTCATCCGCTAGTAGCGCCAGCGGTGGTACGCCGGATCACGTACGTCGCGTCGTAGGAGACGTGTGGTCGCCCGCTGATCACGCGCAGGCAGGCTCGTCGATGTACCGACTCTGCCTGGCGTATGTAGGCCTGCGTCTCGTCGCACGCTCCAGATGGGTGCTCCATACAGGAGAATCGAGTCGACGACGTGGGCATAGAGCACGCGTCGGCTACTTCTGGGCCCACCGATGTTGGGCATGATCTTCGCGAGGGCTCCAGCCACTCTTGCTGCCTTTTCGCTGACGATTCGGAGATGTTGGTCGAACCTCAGCCTGGAGTCGATGTGTAGGCCCAGGTAGCGGATGCAGGGGTCGACATTATGCTGCAGTCGCCCACTGTGATGGTGATGGTCTCCATTTTCTTCCTGCTACTGATGAGAAGGGCCTCGGTCTTGTGGTCAGCCGTTTCTAGGCTGAGATCTTGAAGCGCGCCACGCACCTGCGCGATGGCAGAGTTCAGATCGTGTTCGATCTGCCACAAGTGCTTGGCCACGGCCACCAAGGCGATGTCGTCCGCGAAGCCTACGATCCTTACGTTGCCTCTGAAGTTGAGGCGCAGAACGGCGTCGTACATGACGTTCCACAGGATGGGCCCCAAGACAGATCCTTGCGGAACGCCTGCTGTGACTCTGTGGGTCTCTGGTCCGTCGTCCGTATCGCAATCAAGCAGCCTCGCTGAGAGATAGCTTCTGATTATTCTCAGCAGGTACTCAGGTACGCGCATTCGGCGTAGCGCGGCGTGATGATGTTGTTCCACCGAGCCGAATTAAACGCGTTCCTCACGTCGAGGGTGACCACGGCGCAGTACTTCTTGGTGCCGCGGTTCCATCTCTTGCCCGCGATGGCCTCTCGGGCGGTGGCGATGACGTTCTCGATGGCGTTGATCGTCGATCGCCCCTTCCGAAAGCCGTACTGGTGATCTGAGAGGCCCCCAGGGCTCTCAGTAGTGGCTTCGAGGCGGTCACAGATGATTCTTTCGAGAATCTTGCCCGCTGTGTCAGCATACACAGCGGCCTATACGACGATGGTTCTTCGGGTGGCTTGCCTGGCTTTGGCAGCAGGACAAGCCTCTGTCTTTTCCAGCACGCGGGAAAGACACCGGTTCGCAGGCACGCCGTGTACACCTGCAAGAAGATGTCAGGGTGCGTGGCAATGGCGATCTTGATAGCGGCGTTTGGTACTCCGTCCGGCCCAGGCGCAGTGTTATCCTTGATCCTCCTGCATGCTCCTCGGAGTTCTTCCATGGTGACGGCTGGTACAATTGCTCCTGCTTGGAGTGGTGGTGGCAGAGCTGGCTCGTCAGGCACACGAGGGAAGAGAGCAGCCACTATGCGGCGCACCATGGTCGGTGAGCTCGGTGAATTTGCTCTCGATCCTCTGAGACGGGACATGACTGTCTCGTATGGTTTGCCCCATACGTCCTCGTTGACCTCGTCGCACAGTTTGTTCCAGCATAGGCGCTTGCTGGTCTTGATAGCAGCGCGCAGGAGACGTCTGGCGGAGGTATAGCTCGCTCGGCAGGCGTCTTCATTTGGCCGGCCACGCGCTCTCTGGGCAAGCCTTCGCGCTCGCAGACATGAGCGCCGGAGGTCAGCGATCTCGCTTGTCCACCAGTATACTGCGCCACGACGACGTCGTCGACCTGCCTTGGTCATAGACGCGTCGCATGCACTGGTAATGGCAGCCATGAGCCTCGTTGCCATCTCTTCTGTAGGCCCGGGTGGAACCGCGGCACCGGCCATCATGGCCGTGAGGCACTCCGTGTCGAGGCTGCGCGCGTTCCACTTGCAGCTTTGGCGCGTCGCGGGTCCAGGCGGTCTGGCGATCTCTATCTCAAACACGATAGCCTGATGGTCGCTATGCGTGTAGAGCTCGCTTACGGCCCATGATGTAACTTGGGAAGCGAGTGTGTCGCTGGCGAAGGTGAGATCTACGACCGAGTAGCCCAGTGCACCGGTGAATGTTGGTGTATCTCCGGTATTCAGCAGTACAGCTTCGAGGGGGGCGAGCGTCTGCAGGAGAGTGGTGGCGCGCTGTCTCGTCGCTCGGCATCCCCACTCCGTTGATGTATGTATGGATGTGTGTGTGTGTGTTTTTTTTTTTTTTTTTGGGAAGGAGGGAAATCCATTTACGGATTCAACGTGCGACTCTTGTGTCGCACGGATATGTCGGACTCGAGTAGTGTACTGTTGTTTGTGTACAAAAAGTTGTGTGGGCGTGTAATGTGCCTCTCTACTAATACCGACTAAAACCCATCCTTATCTCCTGCCCCTTTTCTTCCCCGCGGGACCACCTTTAGGCATTACTTCGCGGGGGAGGCTCGAGCTGTGTGCTCACTTCTGAGGGTTATCTACGTATCTTCATCGTCTTTTTCTCACCGCATCGTCCGGTCATCTTCTTCTTGCCCTCTCTTCGCTCCTCAGTCTTGTCATGACCGAGTGAGCGAAGGTGGACACTGCCAGCCAGTTGGATTCAGCCTCAAGCATGAATCCCACCAGCATCTCAGGCTCCAAGGGACCCCCGAAGAGGCGGTGGAGCACCTCTCTTTCCTCCGTAAATCGAGGGCAGCGGAAAGCGACGTGTTCGACGTCCTCCACCGCCGCCGGACATACCGGGCACAGGTCGCTTGTGTCGTTATTGCTCCGACACAGGTATGACCTGAAGCAGCCGTGACCGGTCAGGAGTTGCGTGAGGTGGTAACTCACCTCTCCGTGCCTCCTCTCAATCCACGGAGTGATGTTCGGGATGAGTCGGTGTGTCCACCGACCCTTCCTCGAGCGGGTCCATTGGGCCTGCCATTCCTCGATTGTCTTGGCCCGCTCCTCACTACCGACGCTTTCGAGGCGACGTGAGTACAGCCTCGAGCGTTCGTCGATGAGTAGTGTGAGCGGTGGTATGCTCGCGAGAACGTATGTAGCTTCATGTGAGATGCTGCAAAAACCGCAGATCACTCGCAGGCAGGCACGACGATGAATCGAGACCGCCCGGCGGGCGTAGCTCTGCTTCTTCGCGGCCTCACTCCATGCCGGGGCACCGTATAGGAGGATCGAGTCAACCACGTTGGCGTAGAGCCTGCGTCGACTGCTCCTCGGGCCTCCAATGTTGGGCATAAGACCCAGCAGGGCGCCTGCAACCCGGTTTGCCTTGTCGCTGACGATGCGAAGATGCTCCTCGAATCGTAGCCTGGCGTCAATGTGCACGCCTAGGTACCGGATGCAGGGAGCCGACGTGATGTAGTGGTCGCCGGCTCTGACGGTGATGGTCTCCGTCTCTTTCCTACTGGTGACCAGGAGAACCTCGGTTTTCTGGTCAGCGGTCTGTAGCCCCAGTTCAGTTAGGGCTGCTCGCACTAGACGTATAGTCTCGTTTGAGTAAAACTCGACGAGGTCTAAGTGCTTGGCCACCACCGTGATTACAATGTCGTCCGCAAATCCGACGATTTTTGCGGTAGCTCGAGCCTCAGGATCCTATCGTACATGACGTTCCAAAGAATGGGGCCAAGTACGGATCCCTGTGGCACGCCAGCTGTAACTTCGTAAGTCTCTGCCCCATCATCCGTGGTGAACTTCAGCACTCTGCCACGGAAGTAGTTCGAAACCATCCGCTGCAGATAAGCCGGGACCTCCATTTGGCTCAGGGCGGTGAGAATTTTGTCCCACCGCGCTGAGTTGAAGGCGTTCCTCACGTCCAAGGTGATGATGGCGCAGTACTTCTTGGTACCCCGATGCCATCGTTTGCCACTGATGGCTGATCGTGCAGTGCTGAGAACGGTCTGTATGGCATCAACAGTTGATCGCCTCTTACGGAAGCCGAACTGCGAGTCTGCTAGGCCAGCAGGCCCTTCAGTGTGGGCCTCCAGGCGACCAACCATGATCCTTTCGAGGATTTTACCCGCTGTGTCTAACATACATAGCGGGCGGTACGACGATGGTTCGGCGGCAGGCTTGCCTGGTTTTAGCATCAGAACGAGCCTTTGCCGTTTCCACCGCGCGGGGAAGCACCCCTCCCTGAGACACGCCGTAAAGACGCGGCGAAAGCTATCGAAACAAGCCTCGACCGCCGCCTTGAGGGCAGTGTTAGGAATTCCATCTGGACCAGGGGCTGCCGCCCGATCCACACGCCGATACGCCCATCGGAGCTCCTCCACGCCGACCTCGGGAATCAGGTGCTCCTCCAGTACCGGTGGGGCACCGATTAGCCGAGGAATGACCGACGGGAACAGCGTAGACACCGCTCGCCGCACCAAGTCAGGCGCGGTGGGGGGCGACGTCCTGGTGCCTTGAGGCGGACATGACCGTTCTGTATGGTTTACCCCATACATCGCGGTCTGCCTCGTCGCAGAGCTGCCTCCAGCAGAGGTGCTTGCTCACCTTTATCGCATCGCGTAGCCACCTCCGGGCGTCGGCGAACTCCTCGCGACGTATGACTTCGTCAGGACGACCGCGTGCTCTGGGCGTACCTTCGCGCGCAGATGCAGTCCCGTCTACACTCCGCGATGTCGCCGTTCCACTAGTAGACAGGCTCGCGGCGCCGGCGATAACGCGCTCCGGACATGGAGGCGTCGCATGCGCGCACGATTGTGGACATGAGTTCATCCACCATGCCCTCTGCGGAACCCGTCCGGATCTCCATCCCAGACACGATCTCAGCAAAGCTGTCACCGTCGAAAGTTCGTGCGCTCCACCTACGGTTGCCCGCCGGAGCACAGCCAACACCTTGGTTTTCCTCAAGGAGAATCTCGTACACAATAGCTTTGTGATCGCTGCTCGGTAGATATCACTTACCCGCCAGGATCCGACTCGATTGTAGAGCGAGACACCGGCGAAGGTAAGGTCAATTACAGATTCTCCCTTTTCTCTAACAAACGTCGGTTCGGAACCGGTGTTCAGCAGGCGGACATCCAAGGTGTCGAGGGCATTTAGCAGCGCCCTGCCCCTCGGTTTCGTCCCCCTACTGCCCCACTCCGTTGCCCAAGCATTGAAGTCGCCCCACGAGGATTGGCGTTTTTCCTCTGGCCTCGTCAACAATGTTGTTCAGCAGGCCGATGAATTCCTCGTGGGAGAGTCTAGGGGGCGCATAGATACTGAAGAGATAAATTCCCGCGATCTGCGCCCAGGTGTAGAAGTGACTCTGCCCAGAGGAGCACCGTTGCACAGGCACCCCCTTGCGCACCCAGATTGCCGCTTGGTTGTCGGCGTCCGAGATCCAGGTGTTCGGTGATGTGAGAGGCCTGTGCTGGTCGGAAAGGATTGCCACACATCAACCTCCATCTCCCCCACTGTCTGCAAGACCAGGTCTTGGGCGGTCTTGCAGTGATTCAGGTTGAGTTGGAGGACGCGTATCCTTTTCTCCGTCATTTTGTACCTCGCACGAACTCCTTAGCGAGCGGGCAGCCCCTGCTCAACGAAGCATGGGTCCTCGCATCGTCACCGTGACAGAAGAGGCAGAAGGGCTCATTTTGGCATGTCTTGACCAGCACCGGTAGCATCGAAGGACCTCGGTCCTTTCGCGAATGCGACAGTTGACCCACCCAATCCGGACCCGACCCAGCTTAATAGCTTTCGCAGCCAGCTGGGCCGGCAGGGTGACAACGGCGGTCTGGGTCCCAGCGAAAGCCTTTCGCAGAGACCTGACCGCGTCGGGACCCAACTTAGCGGCATCTAGATGGGTCCGCAGGGCCTCGCAGACCTCTTCCTTCGTTGTGACCTCGTCAAGATCTTTAATCTCAATCGCTGTCACTGGGGAACGAGTGGTCGCTGACCCTAGCTCACCGATGGCGTCGTTCAACCTCTGGCCAAGCTCGCCGGGGTCGACGCACGCCTTGGTGAGCTGCAGTAGCATGTCTCCGTTAGTGCAGCGTCGGACCTTGTTGACGCTGCCAACTGAATCCTGCAGCGACGGCTCCGATCGTAGAAGCTTCAGGATTTCCGAGTATGACTTCGGGTCCTTCGCCTTTACGACCACTACGTCATGGCGAGGGCGCCTATGCGCTTTCACTTTGGACTTCGGGTCGGGAGCCTTAGCCTTTGGGGTGGCCTTCTTCTTGCCCTTCTTCTTCTTCTTCCTCTGGACCTGCTGCCAGTCGTCATCGACTGGATAAGAGGCCTTTGCGGCATCTTTCTGTCCACTCGTCATTGTCCTCGGGGCGGGTGTTGGTGGGTTGTCGCCTTTACCACCTGAGGCCCGGGGCACCCGAGACTTTCCCTTCGCGTGAAGAACAGGAGATGTTTGCACCTCCTTTTCCAGCGTGTTCTGTCGGGGAAGATGCTCCAGCCCGTCCAGCGCCGTTAGGCAACTCAGATGAATTTTTGACGCCTTCGCCAGCATTTCCTTCAGTTGCTTGTGGATGTTGTTCTTGGGCTCTGCGAATCGATCATTTCCTTGATCTTGTCGCCGAGCCGCTCCAGGTGCTCCATCAGGCTTAACGTCCTTTCGGACCTTTCGGACTCCACTTCGGATTGGACATCCGACACCGAAGTAGATGGGGCTCCAGACCCCGTTGTCTGTGTCTGAGGCCCTCAATGACCTCCATAGTGTCTTCGTGCTCTTTCAAGCGCTCTATCGTCAGCTCGACCTGCGAGTCAACTTTGGTTTACTTTTAAGGTATTGGTCCATGCTTCGATTTGTTGTGTTCACCCAGGTATGTGCCCCGACCCACGGGGTCCCCCCGTCTATGGGGGCAGCTGGTATGGCTCCAAAACATGACTGAAAGCGGTACCAGACTGGGGACAACATACTTGGGTATAGCACGCCCCGCTGCACTAGTTCACCTCTGCTCTCTCGAGCGCCACCCCCAAACCAACTAAGGGTGGTCAGCTCTCTGGAGAGTTTCTGGCGAACATCATGCAGCAGAACGGACTCGCCTAGTAGCCGATTGACCAGGGCTGGCTAGGCACCCGGACGCCCGTCTTGCCGACAGCGGGAGCCAAAGATGGTTCGGGTCACGTCAGCACGCAGCATCGGTATCGCCTTGCCACCCAGGATCTCCTTTTGTCAGCTCACGGGTCGCACCGCACGGCAAACACGGCGGTCTGTACCCAAGACAGGGGCCCTTACAAGGTGCTATCATCCGGGCCAGATGAACATTGGTTTATTAACGAGGTGTTACTCCTCCCCCCCTCCTTCTTTGTCTCTTGTGTGACGAAGCCCCGGGCTTGGGACCGGTGTAGCGGAGTTATGTGTGTGTGTGTGTGTGTTTTTTTTTTTTTCTCCACCCCATTCGGACACTCACCGGTAACCGCCGCTAGGCATTGCTTCAGTGAGGCCGGGGTTAGTTGAGCATTTCTGCTACTTCTGTTGGTCGTTGCCATACATCCCCCATCCGTCGCATAGTGATATGCGACGATTAGGGTTCAGGGACTCATCTTTTTACTTGGTGAACCTCCGATCCTGCGCGAAGCCATCTCTCGATTGTCGTATCCCCGTTCGAGCCGTCTACTGCTTGGTCACACATTGCTGGCGTCTCCTCTGAGTTAGTATTAGAACTCGCTGCTCAGTGCCATCTTGTGAGTGTGGTTCTCGCTTCTGTCGCTGCCTGGCAAGGGACCAGGTTGCCAGGGCCGCTTCATCTTGTGAGTGTGGTTCTCGCTTCCGGCGCTACTCTCCGAGTCCCGGTGGGTTTCTGATACCCCTTCTGTTGTCGTCTTGTGAGTGTGGTTCTCGCTTCTGACTTCATTATGGGAGTGTTGTGCTCCCTCTATCGCCAGCCTTGTGAGTCCTCGCCTCGGGCTCCTACTAACGGATATCCTCTTCGTTTCCAGCTCGCACATGATCGGGGTTTTTTACCGCATCGGAGGCTGATGACTTAGCCCGGGTCTTCTTTTAAGTGGTACCCGCTCCACCTCGGGCACGGGCTCAAACAACCAGGCGAAAAAAACGCGCCTCCAAAATTCGCCCAGTGGGGATTGAACCCACGTTCTACGGCACACCTTGTATCAGCAGGCAAGAACTATACCTACTGAGCCAAGGTGCCCGATGTGTGGTGTGTGTGTGTGTGTGTGTGTTTTTTTTTTTTTTTTTTCCTTCTCCACCCCATTCGGACACTCACTGGTAACCGCCGCAGGCATGCATTGCTTCGGTGAGGCCGGGGTTAGTTGAGCATTTCTGCTACTTCGCTGTTGGTCGTTGCCATACATCCCCCATCCGTCACATAGTGATATGCGACGATTAGGGGTTTAGGGACTCATCTTTTTACTACTTGGTGAACCTCCGATCCTGTGCGATGCCATCTCTCGATTGTCGTATCCCCCGTTCGGAGCCGTAGTTTCCTACTGCTTGGTCACATTGCTGGCGTCTCCTTCTGAGTTAAGTATTAGAACTCGCTGCTCAGTGCCATCTTGTGAGTGTGGTTCTCGCTTCTGTCGCTGCCCGGCAAGGGACCAGGTTGCCAGGGCCGCTTCATCCTGTGAGTGTGATTCTCGCTTCCGGCGCTACTCTCCGAGTCCCGGTGAGTTTCTGATACTCCTTTCTGTTGTCGTCTTGTGAGTGTGGTTCTCGCTTCAGGCGCCATCATGCGTCCATCAACGAGCCTTGCGTCGTGCGTCCACGAACGGGGCCCCCGCATCCGGCGCCATCTTGTGAGTGTGGTTCTCGCTTCTGACTTCATTATGGGAGTGTTGTGCTCCCCGTCTATCGCCAGCCTTGTGAGTCCTCGCCTCGGGCTCCTACTAACGGATATCCTCTTCGTTTCCAGCTCGCACAGTGATCGGGGTTTTTTACCGCTTCGGAGGCTGATGACAAGCCCGAGTCTTCTTTTTAAGTGGTACCCGCTCCACCTCAGGCACGGCTCAACCACACCAGGCGAAAAACGCGGCTCGAAATTCGCCCAGTGGGGATTGAACCCACGCCCTACGGCCACCTTGTATCAGCAGGCAAGAACTATACCTACTGAGCCAAGGTGCCCGTGTGTGTGTGTGTGTGTGTGTGTGTGTGTGTGTGTGTGTGTGTGTGTGTGTGTGTGTGTGTCTGTGTGTATGTGCGTTTTTTGTGGTGGAACCAGTGTAACTTTTGAACGGAGACACATATTGAGAAGCGGTTTAGCTTTTTTTGAAGGATTTGTGTCTCCCATGAAACGTCAAAAACTTAGTTTATGATCCACCGAGTAGTTAAAAAGTTGTGATTTTTTTTCGTGTTGTAAATTTGGTTTTTTGAAAAAAAAATTTTTTTAATTTTTTTTTTATGTAGAAATGAAGGAATTTGTATACTTTTTATTCGGTATAATGTAAGAGGAGCAGCCAATCTTTAATTGAAGACAAAAAACGTAGAGATTCATGGAATATAAAAAAAGTTAGAACTCAAAACAAAAAGTCTTTTTTTTGCTCCGTTATAGAGCAAAAGCGGCGATCTGGAATTAGTGTCACTTTTTAACGGAGACACGCAGCAAAAGTGGTTTGGCTTGTTTTGAAGGATTTGTGTGTCGCATGAAGCCCCAAAAACTTATTTTATGATCTACCGAGTAGTTAAAAAGTTATGCTTCATTGTATCGTTTAGTAAATTGGATTTTTTGGAAAAAATTTTTTTTTTGTTTTTTTATGTAAAAATGAAGGAATTATTATTTTTATTTTTTGATCGGTATAGTTCAAGCGAAGCAGCCAATCTTTAATATAAGACAAAAATCGTAGAGATTCACGCAATATAAAAAAAGTTAGAACTCAAAATGAAAAGTTGTATTTTTGCTCCTTTATAGAGCAAAAGCAGACGTCTGGATCCAGTGTACCTTTGAACAGAGACACGTAGCGTGAAATTGAGCAAGGGAAACTTTTACAAGGGAATCTTTTACAAAATTATAGAGATTTCTAAGTTTTTTTTTATAGTTCTGGACACAAAAATGAAATACAAATTTATCTTTCAACAATCAGACCCCTTCATTAATATCATTTTTTATGAGGAAGCTATTTGCCAATAAATTGGCAGCGGTTTTTTTAACTCAAAAACGATGGATTTGATAGACTTACTAATTTTTTATATGGGTGATATCAGCTACAAGGACGTTTACTCCAAAAATGCCTTTTTCACCCTTTTTCAGGCACTTTTTACAAAAATATAACTTTGATAAAATATTGTGAATTCCTGAAGGTTATATTACGAAGCATGTCTAAACATATGGGAAAGTTGAGCATCTAGTGTTAAAATAAAAATCTGCTAAAAAATGTTGAAGTTGTTGAAAATGTAGACAATTTTGCTTGGAAAAGCTATCCTCACAAAATGTGTGGAGGTGCATTATACGTAGTTTCTTTTCAATCTCTAAGCAAGATCAGTTGAAAATCGCTCAGATTTTAATAAAAGCCCACGTGCTACGTCTACGTTAAAGAAGTCAAGTAAGTTATTGGTATGGACGGGATGAAATATACCCATATGTGGCAGATAATTGCAAGTCATGATGGTTTCCAAAGTTCGAGCTCGTGAGTCTCATCAAATCCCTGAGCGATTGTGGACCCAAAGCTCTCGAGCTACCTATATCTGTGTGTAGCCACAAGATGAGTTAAGTATAGCTATGTGCCGACATCCTTGTCGCTCGTTCAAGGTGAATATAGTGCTCACATGAGCAAGGAACCCCAAAAATAGACGCAAGCCCGCACCTGATAACACCAGAGCAATTGTGTTTAAACTGTCGTCTCCAAGTACTTGAGACCACTGCTTAGTTAATGCATCCAAGCTAGCCTCAGTAAATACAAATGCACTTTTCGGCGTGGGTGATGGCAAAGTGAGACTTCGTCCACAGTTTTCATGCGCGAAGCCAACAAATCGAAACCTATCCCCATTTCAACCGAACACATCAGGGTACTTAAACCGAAGCCGAAATAACGACATCCATGCAACGTTCTACCATGACACACTCATTTACGCGACCACTACTGAATTCTATTGTTACTACTATTACTACTATTGCTACTAGTGCTACTATACTATCACTACTGCTATACGATAATAACACAATATATTGCTATTACTACTACTACTACTACTACTACTACTACTACTACTACTATTTGTTACGCCACGTTCCTTAATTATAACTTATTATTAATGTTGCTGTTATTGTTAATATCAGCAATGTTATATATAAATGTAAATACAAATGTGTGGCGCCTGGAATTTTACCCCCGGTCACACGTCGGTCGCGCCGTCAGCTGGGCCTCCCGCCGGACGAGTGAGACCGCTGACCGCGTGACTTCGAGCGCCTGCCCTCACCTGTATGCGAGGTGGAGAAGGTTCGAGCGGCGACGGACCTTTAAATCCCGGGAGGAACAGAAAATCCCTCTCTCGAGTTTCAACTCTCCTCGAGTCCACGCATGTGGCTACAAGGACGCCACAAACTAACTTTGTCGCTCGTACAAGCTCTTTGTCAATTTACGTTAAGTTTAAATAAACTATTTTTATTCAGTATAGTAAGTCTGTGGTTCACCTATTTTAATCAATTTACCTCAACGACTCAAAACCGAAAAAATGTGTCGGATGGGGCTCGCCCTGCGGCCGAATAAAGTTATTCAATCAATCAATTTGGTGAGCTCCTAGTTTTGTTCGCTTTTCTGCTGTAGTCTGCCTTCGGGCTTTTTTGTTTGCAGCTCTATCTTGCACGCTAACTTTTGCAAGCAGTGGCCGCTACCTTGAAGCTGTGTCACCCTTGCAACTGCATATTTTTACCAAGAAACTCAAGGCAAAATCATTGTGAGGTTATACTCAATCATCGGTTTGTTGGAAATTTTCGGCCATCATCATCGTCACATGATCTGTTGTCGCTCCCCTTCCACGGATCCCACACACATCGAGCTTGTCACCTCTCTGCCGTCTGGGGCATGGACCATCGATCGTCAGTGAAAGAGTGCGTACTGTCAAGTACTCTCTCTGCCGTTCTTCTGCTCATAGCACGTGTACACCAAGCGACTCCGTATTATTGACTTGTAAGCAGTGTTCTCTGTCATCATCTTCATCTACAACTGCGTCGTCTGCTCGCACCACTGGCATCTTACGTTTGAACTCTTGGAGAGTCGCATCATCATCTTCAATCAAAAACTCGAAAAAGCCTACAGCCCGAGTGGGCCCGTAAGTTCGAGGCTAGACTCTTTGCTCGCTTTGAAAATTTACAGAGTCGAGTCGAGTCGAGTACAGAGCTATTCACCTTTTATACAATCTGCCAATATTTTTTGTAACCTATATTTGTATGCTTAAACTTGGAACGTGTACTCGTTATATCTGTAAATAGTTTTTTTTTTTTTGAACGCTTATACTTGCAACGTCTACTCGTTACCTTTGTAAATAATTTTTCTTATACTTATACATAATCATTCTGCCAGGGCCAAACGGGGTTCTACCCCATGGTCCGTTTCAAATGAAGTAATAAATAAATCAATCAATCTCTCTATCTCTCTCTCTCTCTCTCTCTCTCTCTCTCTCTCTCTCTCTCTAATGTGAACTCAATGCATCAATAGAAGTGATTAAAGTGACGAATATAACGAAATAAAGTGGCGAATTTTGGAGACACCACTCAATTGTGCGCATGATAAATTTGACAATTTGTACACGAAATCAAGTAGACAACGAAGTTACAAAATAATTGCAGTAGACAAAAATATTTCATTGATCTCCTGTTTTTCTATAGTCTTTAACGATTTCTTAACCCGTTAACGCCCAGACGGACAGAATTTTTATTTCTTTTGTAGTGACCAATAAAATCATCTTATCAGGGCGAGAAAAATTCTAGAGTACTCATTTTCGATGTAAAATTTAATGTGCTTTTCGAATGTGAGTTTATAATTGACCTACGATGCATATTAAAAAAGTTATAAACAAATTATTGCAAAAAAACATGATTTTGAATCCTGAAAAAAAATTTTGATTCAAATTTTTTTTATGAAAGAGACTTCGATCGTGGCCAATAATACCCAAAATTGTGGAATAACGATCTAAAGTTTAAAGTACCGTAGGTGGGATTGGAAAATTCAAGATGGTGGACACCAAAAATACACTTTTCCAGAAAAATGTACTCAAAAACCTTTGGTATTTTTTACTCGTAAACGATCAACTTTAGGAAAAATGTTACTCTACAAAAAGTGTTTAAAATCATTCAAAGATTACGTAGGAATTTTTTCAGAATTTTTTGAAAATTTTTGAAAATTTTTGAAAAATGAATGAATTTGAAAAAATCGAAAAATTCTTAAACATTCTGAAAAAATTCCTACGTTATCTTCAAGTGATTTTAACCACTTTTTGTAGAGTAACATTATTTTCTAAAGTTGTTCGTTTACGAATTAAAAAAATGTTTTTGTTCATAGTGGAATTCGGTCATTTTTTCAAAAATTTTCAAACATTTTCAAAAAATTCTGAAAAAATTCCTACGTAATCTTTGAATGATTTTAAACACTTTTTGTAGAGTAACATTTTTTCCTAAAGTTGATCGTTTACGAGTAAAAAATACCAAAGGTTTTGAGTACATTTTTCTGGAAAAGTGTTTTTTTGGTGTCCACCATCTTGAATTTCCAATCCCACCTACGGTACTTTAAACTTTAGATCGTTATTCCACAATTTTGGGTATTATTGGCCACGATCGAAGTCTCTTTCATAAAAAAAATTTGAATCAAAATTTTTTTTCAGGATTCAAAATCGTGTTTTTTTGCAATAATTGGTTTATAACTTTTTTAATATGCATCGTAGGTCAATTATAAACTCATATTCGAAAAGTACATTAAATTTTACATCGAAAATGAGTACTCTAGAATTTTTCTCGCCCTGATAAGATGATTTTATTGGTCACTACAAAAGAAATAAAAATTCTGTCCGTCTGGGCGTTAACGGGTTAATTAAACATCAGACTACAAAAGTGCTGCTATCAGTAACTTCGAAAAATATATGGGTACCTCAAAGCATTTAATAGTTACGCATAAATCTGCTTTACTATTTAAATGGACTGCTCGATGATACAGACTTCTACCTTCCGGTGAAGCATGTACTTTTCTTATCCTACCCCATAACGTCACATTCTACACTTTTTCATTATTTTGTAGCTTCCGGTTAATAAAATTGAAATCCCAGCTTTATGTGAAAAAAATTGAAATCAACTGCTGATGGTACATTTTTATGCATTTTCAACTGCATATCACGGTACGATGAATTAAAAAACTTGCTCTTGTGTTCACGTAAAAGCTTATCTTATCATACCATGACTGCGAATGCACCAATTTAATGAGTTTCAAGCAATAATGCATAAATCTACAGAGCTTCAAAATAATTTTTTAGTTTTCAGCTCGCATTGTAAATTTTTTTATTCCTTGTCAGTTGATATGATTGAGGAGCTTGGACCATACTGACACTACGTAGCCCCTTAAACCTGCGTAACAAATTTTATCGTGGCTCGGGGAGTTAAGGGGACCGACCTGTGTTAAAAGCTTAAATTCAAAAAATAGCTATATAAATCGAAATAGTGGACATTTTTTTTGTGATAGTAAAATATATTCATTAGACACCTGATTGACCAAAAAAAACTTCTATCCAAGGTCTGAAATACCAATTACGCCTATTTTTTCATAATGCTAAATATTATAATTGGATTTACTTGCCACACGATTCTGGCGTGAGCTTTCATTAATACTGATCTATGGGGTCTCAAAATCTTCAGAAAAGTACCCTCATCCACTTAAGTGGAGCAGAATTTGAAAAAAAAGTTTATTTCTTTTCCAAGAGCTTAAATATGGCATTTAGTGTTGATAAAATACTAATTTTCTTAAAAATGGTCACATTTTGACTTGTATATAAAGTTGTGCGCAATTTTTCAGATTCTGCTCCGCTTAGGTGGATGAGGGTACTTTTCTGAAGATTTTGAGACCCCATAGATCAATATTGATGAAAAACTCTTTTCAAGGTCAGACGGCAAGTGATTTATAACACAATATTTCGTCTTATGAAAAAAGTGATGTAATTGGTATTTCAGCGCTTGGGTAGAAGTTTTTTTTTTGGTCAATCAGGTGTAGAATGAATATATTTTACTATCACAAAAAAAATTTTCCACTGTTTCGATTTATATAGCTATTTTTAGCTGAAGCTGAATTTAAGTTTTTAACACGGGTCCGTCCCCTTAATACAAAAAGATACCCGTCACTTGCACTCTCAAAATGTGGGTCAATATCATGTGCAGCTATACTATTTGAACAATAGCCTCTCGCTTGGCTATATGAAAGGTGGTTCGTGCACAAAATCAGTATGAGAAAAATTGCGGTCGTTTTTTTCAATCGTTGATATTTTACATCTCATCAAGCTGTTAAGATACTTTAAACCAAATACTGCATATCTAATACTTGTTCTCGATTAACACTGCCTGCTATGTTAATGATTCAAAGTTTGCAAAGATTTTGTGCATTTATCATTTTTTTCGTAGTTCCAAAACTCGCCACATACTTTTGCTTTTCTTGTTACTGAAACTGCTTAGATAGACGAAGAATGACAGGAACAAAGAGCACAGTTACTTATTAACTGATTTTCTAAAGAAAGTTTTTCTATTTAAAAAGTCGTTTTAAAGTCGAGGTTATCTTTCTAGTAGTTGCTATTTATCTGGTTTTTGCAAGTTAAATTAAATACAATGAGACTACTAAACTCTTGATATAAGCTGTCAGACGTTGGGTCGAATTGCAAAAGTTTTCGGCTTCATAATCTCAAGTCAGTTTTCGATGAGCAATCGTAACTTCGTTTGAAAATAAAATATACTAAAAATTAATCGGAAAAATGTACAACTTGGTGCTAGAAATTTTCTAGTAACTTTGGTGTAACGATAATGTCTCTGTCATTATTTTATTTAAAATTATCTATATAAGAAAAAGTTATACTTTTATAATATAAATTTTCGAAATTTTAGATACCAAAGCACCAATTATTAATTACTGTACAACTTAGCTACGTTATTAAAGAAATCGATTATATTCCGATAATATCTTTATAAAAAAGTTTGTAATCAAATTATTTTATAACTAATTATATAGCTGTTAACATTCAATAGCAACTATTATTTAAATACACAATTATGAAAATGTAAACAATAAACTCATGCGATTATGCAAATTTGATAGTGGTATTGAAAGGAATGTTATTTATGACTCTACTTGCGCTGCCATCTTGATGAAATTCAAGGTGTTCGAACTTGTGATACCTTTAAAAAAAATGTTCTAATGCATACAAAAATAATTTATAGAAGTGATTATAATAAATGGTCTTCCTTTTGAGGATAAATGAATTTTCTAATATCATTTAAAATAACATATGAAAAATTTACCTAACTAATGCCTAAAGACGTATTCAAACTAAAACATAGAATAAATTGTTGAGAAATATAAAGTTAAAAAATTGAATTGTTTAATTATACTTCAATCAATAAAATGTATCATTTAATTTTTTGCAATTATGCAATTAATTGGATAGTATTTTATTTAAAAAATAAGAGCTATGTAATTTATGACTGTCAATTAGAAATGAAAATGTTTAAAAAATTATCAATCAAAAAATATTTAAGTTGGACTTAAATAATAAAGTTCAGACTATGATACTTTTTCGTTGTAATATTTTTTGTAAAAAAATTACAACGATTAAAAATTAGATAAACAAAAAATAATGACAAAGTAAAGTATCATGAGTGGAGTGGAGGAAAAAGTAATTATATAAAATAAAAGTAGTTATAGTTCAGCTTAGCTTGAGGTTGCTTTGGTACTTTTTTAGCATAATTATACTTAACGTATAATAGCTCATTTCAACGGAGTACATTTATGCACTCTTATGATTTGTGATGCCAATTTTTCGTAAAACATGTAATGACTAGATAAAAAATAAGGGCTTTAACTCTTGAAATTTATAATGCTGCGGTTTTAAAATAAAGGTTTTTTTATGCACTTTTGAAAACGATTTTTTTTACCTTAATGTTTGGTTAAAAGTTTTTTTTCGTAAGCACCAGCGATATATAGCTGTGAAAGGGTAGTCTGTATTTACGAAAAATAAATACGCACGTATAAGGAGAGAATAAAGCGTCGGCAGCAACACAGCAGTGTAGCTGTAACAGACTGAGAGCGTTTATGTCTATTTTTATGAGGACGTTTTCATGCGCTGCCGTTGCTTCAAGCTTTTGCACGAATAAGAGTGCAGCTGGCAGTAGGAGGAGCAAGAAGGATCGTGTATTAAATTAATATCCGATAAACGTCCTTACCCTTCTATAAAGCTGACGCTATTCGTGTTCTATGCAGCCCTGCATTCAAAAAACACTGCACACATTCTACTAGAGAAATGTAGTGAAAAGTTCAAAGTATAGTTAGAGGGATGAAGAAGATGCCCAAATTGTTTTCACCCTGTATGTACACACGGATTTAGCCAAATGACTTGGTTAGTTTTTTTCTGTTTTCTCTATCTGCCGATGTTAATTGCTCTATCTAATAAAAATGTATCTCATCTTGAACGATAACTGACAAAGGTTATAAAGGCGTAAATTAAAATTCTGAATGTTTATATTTGATTGTCGGTTATGGTTTAGTTAATGTAAAACCACTTTATTAATTTACTTTAAAAATTTTATCCGAGCTTTACTTCGAAAAAAATTAATTTTTCCAAAAGTCAAGAAGATCACGAGTAAATAGAAGCAATCGTTGCCAATTCATTAGTAAAGAGCTTTCTCGTAACAGAAAGTATCGTTTCTTTCTACAAAATGCTATTAAGCCATTTTCTAACTTAAAACCTGTGAAAAAAACGAAAAATTTAGATAAAAATATTTTCTTTTTCTGCTCAATGTAATTTTTAAATAACGTTTTTGGTCTTGAATTTGAGCTTGACTGCTTATCTTCCAAAATCATAACTCAAAAAGTTTAGAAAAATACTTCAAACTTAAAAAAAACAGGAAAAAAGTTTGTTTTTTAATTTTCATAAAAAGAACGTTAATAATTTTAATACCTTTTGAAATATTCAACAGATCGAGATAAAACTTTTTCGGGCTTCATTCTAAACATAATCGACAATAAATACAGTTTATTTCAATAAGATTTACCTCCAATTTTCAAAAAACTCATCCCACATATGTACAAACATGCATACATACACACAGCCCTAGTTGGTCTAGTTAGTAAAGGAAGTTAGGCCACTTGCCTTTGAGAAGGCATTTGCCTAGAGCGGAAAATTTTACGTGAAAATATGTATTTTATTATTTGTTTCAAGGTCATTTTCGAGGCTGTACAATTAGAAAAAAACTCGTACTTGATCTTGATTTTAGGTTAAATTGGGGTTTTATTTGCGTCTGTAACGCCCTTAAAATGACCTCGAAAAAAAACAAAACATACATTTTGACGTGAAATTTTCCGTTCTTTCCAAATCTGCAATAAAAAATGGGGGTTACATTTGAAAAATCGATTTTTGAGTTACTGCAGCTTTGAGGTTATGTTCAAGGTCAAATCCGAGGTCACCATTGGATTTCCCGTAAAAAAATACATCGGATATAGGGTTATCGATTTTTTCCCCCGCTTATTTTGGCCGCTTTTCAGAGGTTTCCATACTTTTGGGACACCCTGTATAGAGCAAGAGCTTTAAGAATTAGTGTAAATTCATCAAATATGCGGTAAAATTTTATTTAAACAAAATTAAAATTGAAAGAAACATATACTCGCATAATTAAATAAAAGTTGAAATAAAAAATTAATTTATGTATATACAAATATTTCATTTTTTCAGAGGTATTTGATCTAAATAAACTTATAACGCCAGGTTTATTTTAAATTATTGCATATTTCTAATTTAATAGACATTTTTTTGTATTCACATAGGTTTACACTAGTATATATGTATATATATACACTCGGCAACAAAATTATCGCAACAAAAAATTTCATCGAAATTTTGTCGATTTTCAAATGCTTCTATCTTGGGCTATATTTATCGTATCGACACGCTTTTTTTTTTAATTTCTTGGAAATTTTGTCTTCTTTAAATCTAGATAGACTACGATAAGATTCGAGTTAATGTCCAGTTACCAGCAGTATTTGAGCGCGACACAAAAAATTACTGAAAAAAATTGACTTTTTGAACGTGTACCAGTACCACAGTAATTTTTTTATCGAAATCTTACATATACCATCGCAAAGTACTCTTTTTAACGAGTAATTTAAAAAAAAAGACCTCTCTACGATTTTTTTAACGCCCTGTAGGTCAATTTGAAGGTACAATTTGTGTACGCAAAATGCCCAGAAAATCGTGTTGATTTCAGCTAAACCAGGGATTTTACGTACTTTAATGGTACCTTCAAAACGACCTACAGGGCGTTAAAAAAATCGTAGAGAGGTCTTTTTTTTTTTAAATTACTCGTTGAAAAGAGTACTTTGCGATGGTATGAAGATTTCGATAAAAAAATTACTGTGGTACTGGTACACATTCAAAAAGTCAATTTTTTTCAGTAATTTTTAGTGTCGCGCTCAATATACTGGTAACTGGACATTAACTCGAATCTTATCGTAGTCTATCTAGATTTAAAGAAGACAAAATTTCCAAGAAATTTTTTGTTGCGATAATTTTGTTGCTGATTGTGTATATATATATGTATAATCGAGAGTTAATCATAAATACATTTGAATTTCTCGATTTTTCCGATGAAAATGGACAATTTCGGAAAATTGGATAGCACCATTGGAAAGCTGAGAAAAAAATACATCGAAAACATATTATTATTAAATTTTTTGAGATAAATTGGTAACTGTTATTTGCACAAAACCCGAACGTAGCGGCTACGGCGCGCGCTGGCCGCGGCCGGGCGGTCGAGCGCCGACTATAATCTCTCTTGTAGCTCGAAATTTTCAGTTGTTGCACACGCTGAAATAGTGTTTTCACGTAAAAAAACCTCCTCTTGATTGAAAACATAAAAAAGAGAAAAAAAACGTTGTTTTTTGAGATATTCAACTTTGAAATATATTTTTCAATTTTTTTCCGGGAAAATGGAAAATTTTGGAAAATTTGACCTCACCATCGGAAAGCTGAGGTAATTTCCTATCGAAAACCTATGTCACATATTTTTTCTAAGGATGTTTAGTGGCTTTCCCGGCGAGTTAGAAATTGAGAGATTTTGCTTAAAAAGGCCGCTTGGCCGGGTCGCTAGGACAGTTCAGGAATTTTGCCCCATATATTCATATATTTTATTAAAAATATTAAACCCTTTTTAATTCGAAATTCTGAGACTTTTTATTGCAACACCTTTTTATTTCGTAAACTTTTCAATTCGAAAACCTGGTTATTTCGAAATGACGGTCTGGTCCTCAGAGTTTCGAATTAAACAGGTTTCACTGTATAACTAAATTAAGTACAATTCAAAGATTCCGTTTATAAAATTTTACCATGCTAGCACGTTGTTACAAGAATTTAAAGTAAAGCAACCCCATTGGTAACTATAAACAAATTGGCAATAATGGTAGTGCAATTTGTCAGATAGATTGTCATGGTTGCCTCAAGGTTTTGCTTCGTAACGCCATTTGTTTATCTCACGGATCAGACATATTGATTGAGTATTCGATTTTCGATTCAGTTAACTAGGGCCTTAATTTATAAAAAGGTTTACTGTTAAATATTTGATTCAAAACGTTGTGTAACAGTTAGTAACTTTTTATTAAGTTACGTTTGTGAGTATTTAATCTTCTTTTATAATCTTTTTTCATCTTATTTTATCTTCAATTTAAAAAATATATAATCATAAAGATGAAAGTTATAGTGCTTTTTACAAACAGTAAGAAATATAAATGCGTTGTGTTTAATATTAATAATGTGGCTCATCGTGCAATACCTAAACTATAATGATTATATTTTACTGATATTAATAATAATGATAACTCTTGGAATAATTTTTTTTGTTTCAGGTAAGATACGTATTGCATTCACCTAAATTTTACCTACGTAAGTTAAATTATCTTAATTTAATTTGGTCTACTTAATAACAAATTGTTCGATTATAACTTACAAGGAGACCACTTTAGCTCTGGGTGATGAATCTTTCTCAAAACTTTTTTTGAGGTCTCCTGGTACATAATAATGAAACTTTTTCTGCTCACAAGGAGCAACTTTTTCTGCACCACATAAGATGCGGATCATCAAATGTCCTGAAAATTTTTTCTGGTCTTCTGGTAGCTAATAATGAAGCTTCCATGCTTAGTTTGATCCAATGGGCCTTAGGGCCCATTTTAAAAATCATTTTCTAATTTATTAAAAAATCTTGGTGATTTTCTATCTCGTAACAGAACGTCTTAATCCATTAAGTCCCAAAAGGAAGCTTTTTCAACACTTTATTCGACCACTGTATTTTTGGTAAAAATGGGATCAAAAAAATATGTGAGTAACTAATTCTGATGTAAAATTTAATGCCCTTTCAAATCTGAGCTCTTGGAAGAGATCTGAGATTTTGGAAAAAGTGATAAGGTCAAAAGTTAAACTTGATTTTATAAAAAAAAAAACGTGATTTTGAAAAAAAAATTTTTTATTTTTCGATTTTCCAAATGGAAACCAATTGAAATATCAGGGGTTTCGTTCAAATATCGCGTCCTCGATACCTAAACTAAAAGTCAGCGGAATTTAGATTGAAGAAAATTAAAGTTGAAAAATTGGGACTTAATGGGTTAAACGAAAAATTGCACAATGTAAAAGTCTTAGAATTAGTCAAAGAATGCGTCCGAATTTTTTCAGAATTGTTGAGACCTGCTATAAAAACGTAAAAAGCGCGTCAAATTTGGGCCTATGAAAATAGGTGATAGGAGGTCTCAACAATTCTGAAAAAATTCAGGCGTATTCTTTGACTAATTCTAAGATTTGTACATTATGCAATTTTTCGTTTAAGACGTCCTGTTACGAGTAAGAAAATCACAAAGATTTTTTACTAAATTAGAAAATGAATTTTAAAATGGGCCGTAAGGCCCATCGGATCAAACTAAGCATAGGGGGCTTCATTATAAGGTACCAGGAGACCAGAAAAAAATTTTCAGGACCTTCGGTGACCCACATCTCGTGTGGTCTCCTTGTTAGTTTAATTTAATGGCTCCATTTTTCAGAGGTTTTTTTATATTATTAAAAAAATCTTTGCGATTTTACATCTTGAGATAGAAGCACTTGAATCAAAAATTCAAAAAACAAAAAAATTTTAAAATCATTCAAAGAATCTTTCTGAATTTTTTTGTTCCTTGCGTTTTTTCATTCAAATGCTTCTATCTCGTAATATAAAATTGCAAAGATTTTTTTATAATATAGAGAATCCTCTAAAAATGGACCCTAAAGCGCATTAGATTAAACTAACAAAGAGACTACATGAGATGCGGATCATCAAATGTCCTGAAAATTTTTTTGGGATCTACTAGCTTATGAAGATGCGGTCTCGTATAGTTAATTTAATCCAATCGACACTGTAATTCATTTTAAAGAATAATATTGATTTTAATTGGAGTTTAATTAAAAAAACATGATTTTCTGGCCCGTTTTGATTGTACTATTTCATAAGATCTTGGTGCATTACATGAAACTACTTACACATATATCAAGTTTAATTCTTAAAAAAAAGTTGAAATGCGAATTCAAAACCAACCTGATTGTGATTAATTACGATTCTCGATTTCTTCTATTTGAACATGTAGCACTTTTTTGTACTATATATACTAATTTGTACTATAGCTGGTTATTTTCAAGGGTAAGAAACATACTTATAAAACCTACAGGCTGTCTCTATACATTATCCTCACTGTGAACATTAAAAATGAATATGATGAAACTAAAAACATTCAGAATACTTGATTATCGGATCACAGCAAAAGCGAGCTTGTAGAAGGCTTGAATTGAGGCTGTACGTTCGGTATATAAGCACATGTTTGCTATGTATCAATTTATACATATGTTTACTTGAAAGGATCATTGAATTAATTATTAAACATAGAAAACTTCATTATTATATGACTCATTATACGTAGACTCTTATTAGTAGACTTCATTATTAGTAAGACTCCGAAAAAAATTCAGGACATTTGGTGACACGCATTTCAAGTGGTTTTCTTGTAAGCACGAGAGGCTCAAAATTGTCACTTTTTTACAGATTTTAAGTCTTTTCAATAAAATGGTAGATGATCCCAACAAATTCGGAAAAAATGTAGGTAGTTCTTTGAATAATGTTAATACTCTTTTGTTCTTTGCATTTCTTTTAAGTGCTTCTATCTCATAATAATAAATTGTAACGATTTTTAATATGATAAAAAACGCTTTAAAAAATGGGCCTCAAGACCTATGGAATCATTACCAAGCATAGGGAACTTCATTATTATGTAACAAGAAATACCAAAACATTTTTGGAAAAGATTGGCTGCTCAGAGCTGAAGTGGTCTCTTGTTAGCTGAAGAGTAAATGCTTCTAATCCAGAATTTAAGATAAAAAAATCTTTTTCCAAACTTTCGAATTTTTTAAATTACATACAAAATGAAATTTTCGAAAGTTTAAAATGCAAAGTAGGCCTTTATTCGAAGGATGATAGAGTAGAAACCAAAAAGCATAAGAGTGGAGTCATTATCAGATAGCAAAACGTACATTTCTACTGGCGATTCAATCAATGTCTATTCTTCTCTCCAGGAGATTACAGTGAATTAAAATTTTTATCTAAATACTAAGCGTGAGATAATGATAAGTGTGATTTAAATATTACGTCATTTTTAAGCTTGATAATAAAATGAACTTGTACTCAAAGTGTCCATAATTTTCTGAATTGCTCGTATCCTTGCTTTCACCCCATGAGAGCTTTGGGGTTGACTCTAGATAGCGCCATTATTTTCAGCTGTTTTCCTCATTTAAAAAATATGGAAAATTTAAAGGTAAATTGGAGTTTAAACAACAGTTTTACGTTTCTGCTAAACCCATTATGAGAAAATAATACTTACTAGAACCCTTCGAACAAAATTTCGATTATACGCACACAAAATATGCTTTAAAAAATGGAGAAAAAACGCATATTAGTATTGTTTATCTTTGTTTTTCAATATTTTATAGAAAAAATCTAAACGACCTTCTTAGATATAACAACGTATAGTAGAGACCAAGATCTTTAATTTGATATTACTAAAAACTAACTAAATTCATTAGAACCAAAGTTACAGGTGTTTAAAGTTTCATTGAAAAACCAAGTTTCAAATTTGTGGATCGTTCAAAGTAGATTCAATACTTAAATTTTTAGAGAACTTTTAGCATCATCTTGTCTATTCATTAATCCGAAGTTTCTCTAAATATGTGATTTTATTTTTTTATTTTTAAAATACATTATAGTTTGATTTCTGATATTTTTTATTGTTCAAGTAACTTTCATAAAAACCTTGTTATGAAATTTAAAACCTCTTTTTAAAAACCAATCAGCTGTTTCACATCTTGAATTAATTCGGATAAATCTTGCGGTGATATTATTTCTTCTGAAAATAGCGATAAAGTGAGAGATAAGGAAAAAATTAGAGTGCTAAATTTATCGGTGAGCCGACGACGTAGAGCTTACTACGCGTGGCAGTTTAAGAGTGATTAGAAATACGTGGATATTGATGCTTGAATACAAGGGGAAACTAGCTTGTTACTTAGAGTGCTTTGCCCCTGTTAGCTGCTAGCTGCTTGTCTGTATAGTCAATATACCTCGGCCAGCAACAAACTCTGCATAGTTTGCTTTTCTGGTTAGTTTTATAGTTTTAGTGTGAGAAGTTGTTTTTAATTCAGTCTCTACATCGTTAATTTGTTACTTTTTTTTACGTTGACTAACAATCATTTTTCTTGTTCGTATCTCAATTGTAGTTTTAAGGTGATCATTAATGATTTTATTCGGACACTTTTTAGGTGAAATTTTTTAAAATTATTTTTCAATTGATATAAATTGACTTGTCATGACTGAATGTCTGAATTGAGGTGTTGAAAAATGTGAAAATGAAATATATTGGATTTTCACATTGTTAAGACTTTGAAAATTAAAGGATTGAGACAAAAAACTCAATTTATAAAATATTCTTTTTGGCGCTATAATCAAAAACATAACAGGTGTATTGTCGTTTAATAAACATTAATTTAATTAATTGCTGTTTTGCTATTGCCCAAAAAGTTTTGAACAGCATCAGTGATTTAAGACTATTAGTTATAACACATATTGGGTATTCTTGTTTTTTTCAACTCTTGGCAGTTACGTTTCATCTCAAATTGCTCATTGCCGTTACTTTCCATGTGAACTGTTTAAGCAAATGAGCTGAAATTTTCAGGGGTTGTTTTACATAAGAATGGCTACAAACGCAAGCACTTTCATAGATATTGGACCAAATTTGCACTTTTTTCAGACCATATGCTAGCATAATCTGTCATTTCATCTTATTACATTGATGAATAAAGTGTATATATGGCTGTGAAATTGTGTAAATTAATTAAAATATCTGAAAGTGCTTGCGTTTTTAACCAAACATCTACTGAACAATATGACACCCCAATGACCATGATTGAATATCGGTTCTAGCTGGATCCTACGGCACAGGTGTACCTCTCATGACTGTGGCTTGCTTCATCGAGGAGGGTTCTATGGGATCTGGGACCTCAATTTTCATATTCCAGAGTGAAAAACTTTGGAAAAGAGTGAAAAAACAGAGTTTTCTATGTAGAGTCCAAAAATATTTTTTTCTTCTTTTTAATGAATTTTTTTTAAATGCAGGTTTAAGGTACCTTTCCCCCTTTAATTAAAAATCTTTGAGATTTTCTATATCAAGTTAGGAGCACTTAAACAAAAAAATGCACTGATCAAAAGTTTTGAAATTTTTCAAAGAATCTGTCTGAATTTTTCAGAATTTTTCGAATCGTCCATTACCCTTTTTCAGAGGTTTCCGAATTTCGCAAGAAAAGCATCAAATTAGGGTCTCTCGATAATTTTTATTTCCACTCGAGCTTACAGATTGACCGCAGTAAAAGTAGCATCGATCACAGCAAAGATAGTAACGATAGCACAATAGCATAACAGTAAAATTTAGAAGGGATTCAGAACATGAATAATTGATCGGAGAATTGCGCTCACATTGCAGTGCAATCATTAAATTAACGATGATGATGCAATAGGAGCGCATGCTAGTGATATTTGGCGTGCACATGGCACGATAGTGTAAAAGGCTGAATGCAAGCAACGTACTCCCAGTGGATTCGTGTATATAAAATCGCGTGTCGTAATCTTGTGCAGCTTCTAAATTATTTACAAATTACAAATTTACAATTAAAATTTTTAATTAAAACAATTAAAAATTTAGAAACAAACCAAGTAAAATAAAAAATTTTAATTTGGGCGAAAAATCAACTTTGAGAATATTTTTGTTTGAACAACTATAACTTTTAACTAACAATCAAATCTCAAATATGAGCCCGGATTCTAAAAGGGCATCAAATTTTACATAAAATTACGTATGTGCGAAGTCATTTCAAGGCCCTAAACATGGAAAAAAATCGCATCGATCGGTAACAAAAAATTACGTCACTTTGAGCGTCGGTGGGTTAACATGCATAAAAAATCGAAAAATAAAATTTTCTCAGAAACACGGGTTGTAACTATTGCTTCTTATTGTACACATAAAAACCAACCTTTTTTGTACATAAAATTTTTGTCTACGCCCTCTTGAATACGGTGTACACGCGAATGAATGAAAAGGTCGTTTTCGCAGTAAAAGGGCTGTATATTTTTGAAAAAAGCTCGTAGGAACAATTTTTCAAAAAAGGATTCGAAGGTCTCGTCAAAACCTACAAATCCACCTGTTTAAAATGTTTTTACGACCCTTCTAACTAAAATAGCAAGAGAAATAGCCGAGACAAAAAAAACAATATTTTTTATTCGTTAATTGTTTATAAAAATTGATAAATAAATAAATAAACCTCATAAAAATTTATATAGCTTTAAAGTGCTTGCAAAGACCTTTCAAATGGCGTATCCATTTTTTTGACTGAGCTACGAAACTTTGAAGTTTACTCATTTTTCGCTTAGGTATGGCAAAAGTAATTGACAGACAGTGTAGGGTAAATGTGGGTATTACTGCGAGTGCACCTATACTGCGGGAGAAGAATAAACTAATATTATGATTTTTTAATGTATATGACTGTAACTTAACTATATCATTTAAAGTAAATTTTTCTCATCCTATGAGTTGAAAATTAATAGATAACAATGAAGTTAATTATTGTTAAAGCATTTTTAAAATGTGATTTTTGAAATCGAGCAAAAAAAGTTGAAAATTTTCGTGTTTAGCCACATTTTGTTGTAGTTGATTTAATTAATTGCATCGACTTGGAAAGAAAAGTGATAATTTTATCAGTAAGCATAAGTGATGCAGAAAATATTCAATTAACTTTTATATCGATTTAAAATTATTATCTATTTTTTTTATTGATACAATGTTGGGTACATCATTTTATTGAAATGAGCATATTACTGCGGTAGCGCTGCGCTTATTACTGCGGTAACATAACCAAATAATTTTAGATCTATGACTTCGCAGTTCTCCAATCTCAATGTTTATTTAATAAACTTACAGTAAAAGCATCATGGTCAAAGTAAAAGAAAATTGTACCGAGTAATAACAAAGATAATGTTAATCTTCTTGTTGAAGCCGTCAAAAAAGGTAGTAGCATCGCCGAAGCTCCACGGACTTTCAAGGTACCTGAATCAACAATCCGAGCTCGGAAACTAGAGAAATATAAAAGTGACAGGTCAGGACGTTAAACAGTTTTTACAAAAACTGAAGAGGATGAGATAGTGGACTGGATTGTAACTCGATGTGAAAAAGGGCATCCCATAACTAAAAAGCAGCTGCTTGAGAAGTTATATGTCTTCGAATAAAGACGAAAAATCCTTTCAAAAACCATTTGAGAAACATTTTTTTTATTAATGAGTTGAAAAAAATTTTAATACTATCAAAATCTTGCATTTGAAGCTGAAAAAAACCTCCGTAATACATGCGCAGTATTAGGTCATCCACAGTAATAGGTACACAGTAATGCATGCATGTACCGCAGTAATACATGCATCCATTTTTATTTTTTAAAGTACTGTTTAATAATATTAAATTAAAATTAAACAATTTTTAATATTTGAATTGTTTAGCCGAGATCCTGAACAATAACGTAAAAATAAAAATTATTAGGTAAATTTTTTACAACGTTTAATATCAAAGGTTGGAAAACAATTTAAAAAAAATCGCAGTAATACCCACATTTACCCTATGTTTATTTGAATATTATATTATTGGGCATGCAAATAAATATTACTTGAATTTTAAAAAAAAGTATTCTTAATCTTATATTCTTAATCCCGAAGTATACATCAATTATACCTAATTTAGGTAGACAAAAATGTATACTTGAGGTATACTTCAAGCACACACTAAGTATACTTTTTTTTACTTGGGCAATTTTGTGCATGAATTTTCCATTGTAAAAAAAGAATAGATAAAGTTAAAATCTCATCTTGAGAATCCTTATCCAGGGGTTTTTGGGTATGCTCTTTCAGAATCTGGTGTTATTTTTGCGATCATTAAACATTATCATCGTTTATTTTGCAATTAAAAAAAAACGTGATTTTTTTACTGAAAATTTTTTTTCAAAATCGATTTTCTACCTAGCCCTGCCTTCGGAGGGTTCCCATAACACCAGCAATCGTGCACTTTTTCTCTGAATCGTCAAGAAATGCGTTGCTGCGATTTCTATCTAGCCCCTATATTTTTAAAATAGCGGATTTATACTGAGCAGCGATATAAAAATGCACTCATTTTTACTCGGATATTATTGACTTCATAAAAAAAATTCGAAAAAACTGTTTAAATTTGTTCAAATAATACGTGTGAATTTTTTCAAAATTTTTTAGAATTCTTTCACCATTTTTTCGATAGGCCGGGAAATAGTCGCATTTAGCAAAATTTTCAAAGAGGTGTGAAAAACCAGTGAGAAATTATTTAAATAAAACCTTGAAGCATCAATGATATAGCTCATTGGAAAGCGTTGGAGCTTAATTCGTTTATATTAATTTATAGTATGACTATAGGGCGTTTTCAGATTGTCATGAAATGGTCACTTTACTGATTTACCTGGAGGAATAACAAACAAGGTCTCTCATTGACTTAACACGCAACACCTTGTTTGTTATTCCTCCAGGCAAATCAGTACAGTGACCATTTCATGACAATCTGAAAACGCTCTATACTAGAACCATACATGCAAGAGGTTTATTTTGAACATTACGCGTTATTTATATTTGGCATTTCTATATTTTAGATATTTCGAGTACATCAGAAGAGATGTTTATCAAATTCAAACTTGTGCTCATAGAATTCGTGAGGTGCTTTTCACTACTTTACTTCAAAGAAAATGTGACCGTTAATATCCAATATTTACTACATCTAGTAGAAAATGTCAGGCAGTTTAGGCCACTTTTTGTATTCACTTGTTTCTCATATGTGATGACCACGTATGCGGCCGCACAAACACTCGTCTGCTGCGCGCTCAGCTGAGCGAGCCGCGGAGCAGACGAGCCGTGCCTCTTCAGACCTCACTCATATACACGCGTTGCTAGGCAACGCACGGCCCCCACCGCTGGCGCCCGCCTATATAAACCGGCGAGTCGCGGCGGTACGGCAGATTCGGCTCCGGCCAAGGCGAGCGACACATCGTTAGCACACGAGGTGAAAAGCTCGATTCTTGATACGTGAGCACACGCATTGAGCCGTGTACGTGTGCACACGTAACACGATCATACCTTTCAATGCGTGAGCACACGCACTCTCTCCAGCTCTCGTAGCACACGTGAGCATCCCCGATCCGATCCCCGTTCCATTCCTCCGTTCCACACCGACCGACCCGGGGCTGTTTGTGTGACACTTGTACCGTGGACAGAGACTGATACGAACCGACACTCACTTTGTTACAGGTACCGACCGTCTGGTCCTATCCAACCAAAGGCTAACCCGACGCACCTGTGTCCGCTTTGCTTGTCACCTTCTTGCTTGGCTACTGCTAACTGTTTTTGTTAGATTTCTAAATACTAACTACAAATAATAATCTTTTGTTGCATACTTGTTTCTAGTGGCTTAATCAAAGTTATTGCTTTCTATTCTTTTTGCTCTACACTAATCATTTTGTTTGCTACATTTATTTGCTATATTTGTAAATAATTAATTCTTAGTTTGTCAATAAATCGATAAATACTTGTTACTGAATTTTTACGACTTATCATTATAAGCCACCACCTGATCCCACCGTTACACATACAAAAATTTGAATGGTGTCGTAAAAAAATTTGTCCACAGTTCAAATCCTCCAAAGTTACAATTTTACTCTTTCATTTACATGCTATTAAGATTAGAAAAATTAAAAAAGATATGTTCACCACAAAAGCGCATCGCCTATACACATAAGTTTCTTAATACAGCACATCAATAACTGACTAATAAAAGCTTCTATGGTATGATGCATAATCAATAATGAATCGATAAAATTTTGTGATGCGATAGTTTTGTTGTATAGTGCTCCATCGAAATTTCGTAAATTTTCAAATGCTTCTATTTTAATCTATTTTCGTTCTTTCGGGATGAATTTTATCTGATTTCTTGGAAATGTGCCTCTTTGAATTCATATGGGTAAGGCTCAGCATTTTTTAAATAAACCTGCGCTCATATGTCACTGATCTTGACGCACTTTTGGTAAGTTATAGTACATGATAAAAAAGTGCCAAAACCAAAATTTTGGACCCCCTCCCCCTTCCTACCACCACTTCCGGTATAAATATATAAACGTCTATTTTCTATTTATATTTATTCTGAAGTTCCAAAGTAATTAAGAAACTACTGCCAATAAATTGGCAAGTAGCTTCCTCATACTTTCTTTTTAAATTGAAAATAATTCTGAAATATTAATATCATCTTTTCTAATTTGTTCACAAAACAGTTTCAATCATAAATTATTTCTGTTTGTGGAATCAATTGCCAACGATCTTCAATTCTTTGATATATAATTTTAATCTAATTTTTTTTCCAATATTAATGCAGTCATATTTTAAATTAATATCATAAACCAAAAATAAACGTAGTGAAAAATCGAAAGTAACATATTTAATCAATTTTCAAAGTATAGACAATTTTGGCGCGTTAAATGTATAGCAGCATTGCGCATAGCGAATTACATGATTTATCAAATTTATTCTTACCCAAATGATTACTACGTTAACAGCGATGCAGGTACATTCTTAAAATTTTAATGAAAGAACGGCAATTCTGATGTAAAGATTTTTCTAATTAATAATTATATCAATTGCTGTTATGTACAAAAAAAGTTAACTTTTCGACGTCTTTATAATTCGACGTATTTATTGAAAATAATTTGTAAATATTAATATTATCTTTTCTAATTTGTTCACAAAATAGTTTCAATCATAAATTATTTCTCAATAAAACGAAACAAAAAGAAAGAAAAAAAAATTTTTTAAAATCGAAAAAAAAATTTTTTTTTCTTCGTTTATCGCTAAATCAAATTTTCTGGCTTCATCCTTACATCATAACGAACAAAATGAGCCCTCTCCCGTCACGATACGTGCTACCGTCATCGAGGAATCACTCTACACGGACATACAGCCGCACACACCCACACCCATACACACACACACACACAATCGGGAACATTTGGGCACAACGCCTCAATGGCTCAGTTGGTAAGGAGCCCAGGCCTCTTGCCTGCTGAATCTGAGAGTGTCGTCATGGGCGCAGGTTCGATACCCATCACACGAGACTGTCTCTTGTGACTTTTTCGCCTGGTGGGGTCAACCTCGGGCCTGAAGTGGATCGGATTCCACTGTAAATCAAAGACCTGGGCCAAGGAGGTGGCCCCCCGAGGATAGTAAACGATCCAATTTTGGTGCGGTGGCGAGCGGGGGGCGTGCCCGCCAAACGGACCCGAAGTCAGAACTCATAAGACGGAGCCGGACGGTGAAAAACCACACTCGCAAGATGGCGATAGGCAGCGAGTACCACACTCACAAGGCGTAGCCGGAAGCGAGAACGACACTCACAAGATGGCATTAACACCTTAGCACTCAGGACAAGATCCTGAGGTTAGCGGCAGAAGCGAGAACAACACTCACATGATTTTCGCCTGGTGTGGTTGAGCCCGTGCCTGAGCTGGAGCGGGTACCACTCAAAAAGAAGACCCGGGCTGTGTCATCAGCCTCCGAAGCGATAAAAAACCCCGATCACTGTGCGAGCTTGAAACGAAGAGGATAACCATAAGTAGGAGCCTGAGGCGAGGACTCACAAGGCTGGTGAAAGATGGGGAGCACAACACTCTCATGATGAAGTCAGAAGCGAGATTCACACTCACAAGATGGTGCCGGATGCGGGGGCCACGTTCGTGGACGCTTGGACGCAAGGCTCTTTGCAGTAACGCATGATGTCACCTGAAGCGAGAACCACACTCACAAGATGACAACAGAAAGGAGTATCATAAACTCACCGGGACTCACATGGTAACTCAAGAGGAGACGCCAGCAATGTGTGACCACGCAAAAAGACGGCGCAGAAAAGAGGGATACGACAATCGAGAGATGGCATCGCGCAGGATCGGAGGTTCACCAAGTTGAAAAAGATGAGTCCCTGAAACCCTCATCGTCGCATATCACTATGCGACGGATGGAGGATGTATGGAAAACGACTAACAGCGAAGTAGCAGAAATGCTGAACTAACCCCGGCCTCACCGAAACAATGCCTAGCGGCCGTTACCGGTGAGTGTCCGAATGGGGTGGAGAATGAAAAAAAAACACACACACACGCGGACTTGAGTGTGAAGAGTGTTCCGTGCTCCGGTATTCTTGACCTTTTTGTGTGGATATACGTTGAATCAAAGTGTTTGTGCGAGTGCTGCGCGTTCACGGTGGCGCGCCGCGTCGGTGCATGTGTGTGCGCAGCTGTAGCAAGCTATCTTGCATTGCCTGCCGGTTCCAAGTGACATACTACAGTGTTCCTTGCGCTCGGCCCCATCGGTGTGAGCCGCGCGCGTTAGTGTGAGTGCGTGCTTCGCGCCGTTGTACTGGTGCTCTGTGCTGTCGAGCCGACTCGCATCAAATCGGCAGCTAGGTGTGACGGGCAGCAGGACCAAGAGGGGCCTAAATAGGCGGATAGTTACAGAGTGACATGCTGATCGAAGAGTGGTTTGCTGCTGGCGATGCCGACGAAGATCGGGTCCTCCCCCTCGATGATTGCAGCGGCCATCACGCGGAAAATCCTTGGTGCCCCTCTAGTGACAACCAAGGATTTCCCGACCCCAGCAGAGTTTGCGACCTGGAGTTATGAAAAGAAGTGGACACGAATCGAAGGACTGCTGAAGGGTCTTGCAGCTTTCATCAACGGCAAAAACAACAAAAAATGAGCCTGGTGCAGCCGTCTCGGCTCTAAATAAGACGAAGAAGAGTCTGGGGCTGGCTTGACCTCCTTCTACTGACAAGGCTGTTTGCACCTCGCCAATATTTTTGTTCAGTGAAATCGGAAAAACGGCCTGCATCGTCGACGCCGGCGACTCACGCAACACCCAAGCGCTACGTGACATCCGCATCCAGGCAGCCTGACGAGAACAACAACAATGTCGTAGACCAAGATGGATTTGTTCGTCGTCATCGACAGCGTAATCAGCTGGAAACTACATCTAGATCTGCCCGCGCCCGGCAACGGCCGAAGCCGTGGCCAGCGCCGCGTAGAGTTCACCATCGGACAGACGCAATCGTTATCAAGGTGAAGGATGCGTCTACGTATGCCGATATCCTGCGAACACTCAAGTCAGAGCCGGCGTTGCATAATGCCTCCACCCTCGGCGCAGAATTGGGCAAAGTCCTCGGAGACACGGCCACTGCCAGCACCCTACAGCACACAACCATGATCGGGATCAGGGACCTCGATGAGTGTGCCACCAAGGAGGAGATCGCCGAAAACGCTGAGCACATCGCTGAGTGCCCCGCATCTCAACAAGGATGTAGTCAAATCACTGCGGAAAGCGTACGCGGGGACGCAGGCGGCTGTCGCCGTGCTCTCGGACGACCTAGCCGCCAAGGCGCTCAAGCTCAGCCACATACGGATTGACTGGATCAACTGTCGTATGCGTGGTCGCGAAGATGCTTCACGCTGTTACCGCTCCAGGAGCCCCGGTCACGTCTCAGCCCGCTGTAAGGCACCTGATCGCTCGGGGCACTGTTTCCCCTGTAGACAAGCAGGCCATCAAATAAAGGACTGCTCGAACAGCCCAACGTGCGTTTTTTCTAAGAACGAGGCGCTTTCAGCGACCATGCGTCTACAAGCCAATACTTCCCTCTCGCACAGAAGACCAAACAAGCCCGCCGATGATGAGGATCTTGCAGTTAAACCTCAATCACTGCAAGGCTGCTCAGGATCTCCTGAGCCAAATACTTTTCTAGTAGCACATCGACGTGGCGGTAAGTACAAGAACTTAAGTCCACCTTATACATGGCTAGCCGATGCCAACAGCCAAGCCGCGATCTGGGTGCATGGAGGTGGCCTGGTGCAGGAGCGCCCAGCAAGAGCACGTCCCTTTTTCACCTGGGCCCGAATTAACGGAATCTATTTTTTCAGCGTCTACGCACCACCAAGACTCGCTGATGTAGAATTTTCCGCTCTTCTCACCAAAACCATCGAGGAAGCCTGGGGCAAGAGGCCGCTCATCGTTGCGGGCGATTTCAATGCCTGGTCAACGGAGTGGGGATGTCGAATGACGAGACAGCGTGCCACCATTCTCCTGGACGTGCTCGTCACCCTCGAAGCTGTACTGCTGAACACTGGAGACACACTTACACCAAGAAGTACTGCGCTGTGGTGACCCTCAACGTGAAGAATGCGTTTAATTCGGCTTGGTGGAACAACATCCACGCCGCGCTACGACGAATGCGCACGCCTGAGTACCTGCTGAGAATAATCATCAGCTATCTCTCAGCAAGGGTGCTCGACTACGATACGGATGACGGACCAGGGTCCTACAGAGTCACAGCAGGCGTTCCACAGGGGTCTGTCTTGGGCCGTATCCTGTGGAACGACATGTACGACGCCGTTCTGCATCTCAACTTCAGGGACACCGTAAGGATCGTCGGCTTCGTGGTCGACTTCGCCTTGGTGGCCGCAGCCAAGCACCTGTGGCAGATCGAATACGATCTGAACTCTACTATTGAGCAGGGGCGAGGCGCGATTCAAGAACTCAGCCTGGTAAAGGCTGACCACAAGATCAAGGCCTTACTCATCACTAGCAGGAAGAAAATGGAAAGCATCACCATCACAGTAGGCGACTGCAGTATAAGGTCGCCCCCCTGCATCCGCTACCTGGGCCTACACATTGACTTCAGGCTGAGGTTCGACCAACATCTCCGAACCGTCAATGAAAAGGCAGCAAAGCAAGAGTGGCTGGAGCCCTCGTGAAGATCATGCCCAACACCGGTGGGCCCAGAAGTAACCGATGAGAGCTCTATGCTCACTACACTGATTCAAAAAAATCGAAGTTTTTTAAACCCTCGATTTTACAATCTTAATGTCTTCCATATGCCTAAAAATGAGCCCAAAAAATTTTAGCCCATTCAAATAATTTTTACTGGTCGCTCAACGAGCCTTTAGATTTTCGCTTCAAATAAGATTTGACGATCTATTTTTTCTCTTTGAATGTTGAGCCAATCCCAAAAAAATTTGACAACTATGAGCGACATGTAATTCGATGCAAAATTTATCACCTTTCAGAATCTGGCGTAAAAATTGAGATTGTGCATCATTTCAGTAGTTATGAGCAATTTTGGGCTGAAAAACGTGGTTTATGTGTAAATCGAGAAAAGTTTATTTGTTTCTTAAAAAAAACGGCTTAGCACCATTGTTTGAGAACGCCACCACTAGATGGCGTCGGCTCCCGGAGTCACACGCGCGGTCAAATTCGGCGAGCTCTCTGCATAAGAGAGGGTTCGCCTCGCGTCATGATTATTCACTAGCAAATGCTGGCTACAGGTGCAAGTGCGCTTGAGATCGTGGTCGAAGAGTTCTTCTCTCAGCTCGCTACGAAGCTCACTGTGTTGTCGGTCGGAGAACTTGTTCTCGGCTCGCTAACGACGCTGTGAATTTGAATTTGAATTTGAAATTTAAATTTATTTGGACCGCGGGGTAGCACCCCATGAGGCCCAGGTAGAGAATATTATACATAGGTCAATATTTTAATTTACAGTTAGGTTAAAGATATATACAGTAGTGAGCAGAGTATAGTGTAATAGAAGATAAATAAATAAGCTGTGTATGTACTAAGCACGATGGCAAATAACAGTGAGCCAGGCTTAAGAGATACAATTGATTCATGGTAGTCGTAAAAGGCACTCTCTCTTTATGACCAAAGAACTAGTTCGTTCTCTAGTGATGGTGGTATCGGGGCGATGTTCTCGAAATGGCAGCGAGAGATCCAGTCCGCCTTGTCGAGACAAAACAGGTGGTTGTAGAGAAGCGCCCGATAATCAATCGATGTGATGGTGAGGTCGATTCGAAATGGGAGTGAATTGATAATGCGTGAGGCCGTGATAAAAAATGAGTTATGAAGCTATGATGTGCGCGGGGTTTTGTAAGATAGTAGCGGCGCCTGCCGACGCAATGAATGGCGAACCTGGCGATCAGAAGAGAGCTTGAAGAGATTACGGAGTGAGCCAGGTTCACCGCTCCGCAGTATATTGAGTGCGAGCAGGACGAGCAAGTATTGGCGACGTCTCTTGACCGATAGCCAACGAAGAGCCAAGCGATATGGTGTCACGTGTTCTCGAGCTGGTATAGATGCAAAAACAAAGCGAACACACGCATTCTGAAGACGCTGCAATTTGAGATCAGACGATATGTCATTATAGACAGCGGCTGCGTAATAAAGATGAGGCAAGACTAGGGCCACTGCAAGCCTCGCTCTTAGCTGACGATTCAGCGCGTGCCTGTAAAAGCGCAATGAATACAGTGCAAAGTGTCATTTTGACCTGAGCGAGTTGATGTGTTTGGTCCACAGCAGCGTGGGACTGATAGTGATGCCAAGGCATTTGATGCTTGATGAATATGCGATGCTTGTACCATTCAACGTGATCTTGGGTATCGCAGCTTTGTCGATGGAAGAGACATAAGCAAGACTGCCGAGAATCATGACCGTGGTTTTAGACGGGTTCAGGTGGAGCTTGTTCTCGGCAGCCCAGGCTGCGACGGCGTTGGCGTCTGTGTTCAAATCAGCTATGAGCTCATGAATCTTGGATGGAAAGTGGTGCTGAAAAATGGCCGTGTCATGGGCATAGATGATATGCTTGGAGTGGCATAGCGCAGTGTGAAGATCATTAATGAATATGGCAAATAGCAGCGGCCCAAGACTGCTTCCTTGCGGTATTCCAGAGGTGGTGAATAGTGGCTCGGAGAGAGCGCCATCCTCGCTCTTGACCGACATGCAACGGTTGCTCAGGTAGCTCGAAAACCACTCCACGGCGAGCGTCGCAGCCAAGGCGACGAAGCTTTGAGATGAGCAGGCCATGGTCTATCGTATCAAATGCTTTGGAGAAGTCAAAAGACACCAAAGCGGTGATCTTACGCTTGTCCACGGCCATTCGAACTGACTCAGTAAGGTCAAGCAAGGCTGTCTGCGTGGAGTGGCCCGGCCGAAAGCCGTGCTGCTGTGGATCGAGCAGACTATGTCGAGAGAGATGGGCGGAGAGCTGGGCGTGAGCGAGTCGCTCTACAATTTTTGAGAGTTCTTCCAAGAGCGATATAGGCGCGTATCAGACGGGGACGATGGCGTGGAGCACTTGGATAGAGCGACGACTGATGAAAGCTTCCAGGCAGATGGAAAGGTGCCCGACTCAAACGAGCGATTGGCCAGGCTGGCAATGTGCTCTGCCAAGGTGGAAGAGGCGAGCTTGAGAACCGACAAGGGTATGCCATCGGGTCCGGTGCTAGAGGAAGTGCACCTTGCCATAGCCGACAAAACGTCCGCCGCTGTAACTCGCGCAAATGAAAAGCTTGGCGTAGTGCGAGGCAATGGTACACTTAGCAAGCTCTTAACGATCTCGCTCGTGAGTGGAGGTGAGGCAGATGAGACACCAGCAAAGTGCTGACAGAGGGTCTCTGATGAGAAGTATGTGAGCGGCGATGGGTTTCTCTTGGCAGTGACGCCAATTCTTTTGAGTACAGACCAATACTTATTAGGCGATGCTGCTGAGACTAGCTCATGTGAGATATAGTCGTTTTTGGCTGAATCGAGACGATTTTTGAGAATGCGCCGATGAAGTCTGTAGGCCGCCAGAGCTTCAGCTGTACGTCGCCTTTTATATATACGATACGCTCGATCGCGAGCGTGCATGAGAGAGCGAAGCTCGGCCGTAATCCACGGCTTAGCTTTGGGTTTAAGCACAGTGATTCTCTGGGGTGCGTGTGAATCGAGTACTGATAATATGCTGTCTGAGATGGTTGATTGGATGTGGTCGATATGCGATGCGTTGAGGGATGTAAAGTCTACTCCTTCCATGCCATCTCGAAGCTTGGCCTGTAAATCGGAGTTGAAAGATGCGTGATCGATATGTGAAATTTTGCGCAGTAAAAGAGTCTTGGGTTGAATAATTGGAAGTGAGACGTTGAGTGCAAATGAGATGAAGTGATGACCAGCAGCGAAAGGTGTTTCGGATATAGTGAAGTTATTGATAGAGGCAAGGTTGTCTGTAATCACAAGATCCAAGCAAGATATGTGGTGAGATCTATCGATGTAAGATACTTGATGTGTTGGGCTATTTGAGTCTGTCATGTCGATAAAAATTGAAACCGGGTAGTGATAGTGGATTAGTGAGTTGACGGTCGTGGGATAACCCAGGCTCGCTGACACTCAAGTGTTCTTGTAGCCTGTCTGCTAGCTCGATTGCTTTTTGGAAGCGCGACTCTTGCGACGAGCTGCAGGAGTCGGCTATTTACACTCGGCAAACGCCAATGAATCAATCTTTGAATATTGTAAAAGATTGATTAGCTTGAGTTCGAGTTAAAAGTCACGAAACTCAGGCAATTTGTTTATTTCAATTATATCTTTGTTTTATGATTTATGTAAATACTTTTTAATTTTGACACATAATAAACCATTATTATTTTTGAACATATATACAATTTCATGAACTTATTTAATCCACCCTTCCAACGCAACAGATCAGCAAATCAAGGCTTTATTGTTTTTGGCCTTTGACAACAAAAAACAACCATCACCTATTGAAAAAATGCCAATGCATTAGTTAATAGGTTCTTGTAGAACGAAATTTAAGTCAAAATTTGATAAAAAATACTCCAAAAAAATTAGCGTAAATTTCGTTTCCGTAGCCCCTATAGATTTCTCAGAATATTGTAAAGAGTGAAGAAAAAACGTGATTTTTCGAGAACTCGAAGCCGAATTACTGAATCTTTAGCTACAAAAACGCATCCCACAAAAACAGCTTATCTCGGCAAAATTTAGGCTGTTTTAAAATCTAAATACGGCGTTGCAAAGGTGAGACAAAAACCTATCAAACAATGCATTGACATTTTTTCAATAGGTGATGGTGTTAAGCCGTTTTTTTAAAGAAACAAATAAACTTTTCTCGATTTACACATAAACCACGTTTTTCAGCCCAAAATTGCTCATAACTACTGAAATGATGCACAAATCTCAATTTTTACGACAGATTCTGAAAGGTGATAAAATTTTGCATCGAATTACATGTCGCTCATAGTTGTCAAATTTTTTTGGGATTGGCTCAGACATTCAAAGAGAAAAAATAGATCGTCAAATCTTATTTGAAGCTGAAATCTAAATGCTTGTTGAGCGACCAGTAAAAATTATTTAAATGGGCTAGAAATTTTTTGGGCTTCATTTTTAGGCATATGGAAGACATGAAGATTGTAAAATCGAGGTTTTAAAAAACTTCGATTTTTTTGAATCAGTCTAATGCTCACGTCGTCGACTCGATCCTCCTGTATGGAGCGCCCATCTGAAGCTGTGCTATGGAGACACAGGCCTACATCCATTAAGCAGAGGCTGTACATCGACGAACCTGCCTGCGCGTGATCAGCGTCTCCTACGACGTGACGTACGTGATAGCCAGCGTACCTCCGCTGGCCCTACTAGCGAATGAGCGAGCGCGCATATATACCAGCGCCGCCCCGAGGATGTCAAGGAAGAAGAGAGAAGAGAGTCGCTGAGCAAGTGGCAGGACCGGTGGGACCGGGCCTCAAAGGGCTGATGGACACACCGCCTAATCCCGAACATCGCAGAATGGGTAGAGAGAGGGGACATGGAGAAGTGGACTACCATCTCACACAACTCCTGTCCGGGCATGGCTACTTCAGAAGCCATAGCCAGCGCTATAACACCCTTAGAGCACTCTGCCCCACCTGTCCGATAACAATTGAAGACGTGGAGCATGGGTTCTTTCACTGCCCGCGATTCCACGAAGAGAGAGAGACTCCAACAAGTCCTCCAAGAAGAAATCGAGCCTGAAAATATCGTCAGGCTCATGCTCGAAACCGCAGGCACTTGGATGGTGGTAGCGTCTTTCGCGCAATCAGTCGTCTCTTGACTGAGACAAGAGGCGCAAAAGGTTTAAAAACGATCCGGATGATGCTGCAAGAAGAAGACGACGCTTATGGTTTCCGAACCTGTAATCACCGTGGAGGTGAGGTAGACGGAGGATGTACGTAAAAGACACAGATGTAGCAAAGAAGCTCTATAGAGTCCTCACCGAAGTAATGTTTAAGGGGACCGACCTGTGTTAAAGCTTAAATTCAGCCAGCTAAAATAGCTATATAAATGGAAATAGTGGAAAATTGGTTTTTTGATAGTAAAATATGTTCATTCTACACCTGATTGACCAAAAAAACGTCCACCCAAGCTTTGAAATACCATTTAAATCACTTTTTTCATAAGACGAAATATTGTGTTATAAATCACTTGCCGCATGATCTTGAAAAGAGTTTTTCATCAATATTGATCTATGGGGTCTCAAAATCTTCAGAAAAGTACCCTCGTCCACCTAAGCGAAGCAGGATTTTGAAAATTGCAAACAACTTTATATACACGTCAAAATGTGACCATTTTTAAGAAAATTAGTATTTTATCAACACTCAATGCCATATTTAAGCTCTTGGAAAAGAAATAAATTTTTTTTCAAATTCTGCTCCTCTTAAGTGCATGAGGGTACTTTTCTGAAGATTTTGAGACCCCGTAGATCAATATTGATGAAAAGCTCACGTCAGAATCGCGTGGCAAGTAAATTCAATTATAATATTTAGTATTATGAAAAAATAGGCGTAATTGGTATTTTAGAGCTTGGGTAGAAGTTTTTTTTGGTCAATCAGGTGTCTAATGAACATATTTTACCATCACAAAAAAAAATTTCCACTATTTCGATTAATATAGCTTTTTTTTTTAATTTAAGCTTTTAACACAGGTCGGTCCCCTCAACGACGGTTTCCAATGGGGTATTCGTTTCGAAGGTGGACTGGCTGCAGAGTTCACTCTGCCACGTCCGAAAAAAAAAAAAAAACAACACATACATACCAACATGTGCCAGAAATTCGATCAAGTATATAGAAATATCATTGAATATACCCTACGATGATTATATACGAAAGCCGAAATGGAGCCCATCACAAAGCTTCCTCTATGAGGAGGCAAAAGCTGAAAAAATTCATAAAAATACTATACAATAATCCAAATAACTTTGAATTTTTTCAGATTTTTTAAGTGCTTCAGGCCTTTAGATAAAATCATTAAAAATTCTGAAAATCGAGTTACAGCGATTTGAGCCGATATAGAACTCGGAAATTTTTTCAGTTTTTCACCGCATTGAAAAACATAACCCCAATTTTTTTCAGATTTTTTCAGATTACCTAACACACCTTTTGAAACCAAAAAACCGCTTTTTTTAACGAAAATAATTTTTTCAGGGTGACTCGGAACCTCGAAAAATCTGGAAAAATTATTTTCTGGTTTCTGGTGGCAAAGAAGGCTTCGATAAAAAAATTGAAACGGTAAAAATGTATTCAAATTTGACAAGAAATTCAAAAAAAATATTTTCAAATTTTTTTACCAGACCCATAGGGTTCTAGGAAAGTTTTGTGTTAAAAATAGCACTTTTTGGCTTTAGAAGCTATCGCCTTCGAGTGAAAAATCTGAAAAAATTTGAGGTTATGTATTTTGATAAAAAAAAACAGAAAATAATTTTTCCAGATTTTTCAAGGCTCCATATTGCCCTGAAAAAATTATTTTCCTTAAAAAAAAGCGGTTTTTGGCTTCAAAAGGTGTGTAACGTAATCTGAAAAAATCTGAAAAAAATTAAGGTTATGTCTTTCAATGCGATAAAAAACTAAAAAAATTTTCGAGTTCTATATCGTCTCATATCGCCGTAACTTGATTTTCAGAATTTCTAATGATTTTATCTGTAGGCCTGAAGCACTTAAAAATCTGGAAAAATTCAAGGTTATTTGGATTATTAAAAAGTATTTTTATGAATTTTTTTAGATTTTTTAATTACTTCCAGGTTTCAGAATAAATATAAATAGAAAATAGACGTTTATACCGGAAGTGGGGGCAGGGGTCTAAAATTTTGGTTTGGCACTTTTTTTTCATGTACTATAACATGCCAAAAGCGCGTCAAAATCAGGGACATACGTGCGCACGGTTTGGTAAAAAAGTATTATTTTGACCCATATATATATGAGCAATTCCAATATTTTTCAAACTTTTTTAAAATCGGATTGATGGATTTTCTTCAATTTCAAGTATCATTAAAAACATAGAAAAAAGTTTTTCAAAAAATGTTTGGGCCTCAAAGTGCAAATGGGCCCTCTGTTGGGCTATTTAAACATCGAAAAAATGGCCTATTTTGCTCTGTTTTGACATGCTCGTCGATAAGGTCCCCGTGAACTGTTCTAAGTCCTGTGGTTCTCATTTTTTTCGGTGAAATTTGAATTTAAAAAAAAAATTAAACCCCCTAGCTATTAGCATGCGTTTCTGAGAACCATTCACGTGGAAGGTAAAATTGGTAAAATCTGCTACTTTTCCAATAGCTGTATAAATTGTAAATATGCTTGAAATTTTTTTTGCAATAGCTCACTTTAAAAGTCTATTTCAAACCTTTAAAATGTGTTCCACAAAATTAAAATCTAATCATTTAAGCGTGGTATAGAGCCAATCTAGTTCAGCTATTACAACGAAAATCACGATTTCACACATTTTAAAGTGTCAAAATATTTTCCTCAAAACTTGGAACGTCACCAAAATTTTTTGAGAGATGGTTTTTAAAATTTTCAAAAAAAATCTTGTAGGTTATTTTCTTGGTTCAAGCAAAATTGATGTTCACGCCTATTTTTGCTGTAAAATATCGAAAAACAACACTAATGTGTTGTTTTTCTTGATATTTTGAGTATATCGTGTGTGCAGAATCAAAATTCTGTTTAGAACGTTCCCGTAAGTATTAGTTACTCAAAATGGGTCTACCAGGAAGTGAAAACCGTCGCTAAACCCAAGGTTTGGCGCTTTTAAGATGTTTAAAACTCTAATTTACCTTTTCTTTGAATTTTCCCATGTTATTTAAATGGGAAAAAAGCTGACACGTGTGGCACTATCTAGAGTTAATTAATCGCGGTCGGACAGTGATTTTCTTTCATTGTAAGCCAAATGATGAGCTTTCAAGGGGTGAGAGCGAGGATTGGAGCAATTCGGGAAATAACGGTCAGTCTAATGTACAAGTAGTTAAAGTTCATCATATGCTTAGCTTGGGTTGTGTTGGTGGCCAATTTTCCATCGAACGAAATAAAACCACATAGGACAAAACAGATTCATGCTCTCTTTTGGACTCTTGCGGCAAACAGCTTAAATATCCCAAATGCTTATCGCTGAAGGTTTTTAGACTTATATAAATGTGTTTAACTGTTTATTAGTATCGAAATGGACAAAGTACTTTCAAATGGGCTATTGAAAAAGGCTGTTATACCTGTTTTTCAAAAATAAATATTTTTTGACTTTTACAGCCTATTACTGTAAATAGAATATTAAAAATATTTAAGCCCCCTTCTAGCCCTTAAAGGTGTCCATGGACTACAGTAAGTTTTTTATCAAAATATAACATACACTATCGTAAAGTAAACTTTTCAACGAGTGTTTAAAATAAATAGAGTTCTGTGCGATTATTTTTGCGCCCCGTTGATCGTTTTGAAGGTACCATTTAGATGAAAAGTGTCCAAAAATCTTAATTATAGGATCTATGGAATCGAACTACGCATACTGGGATTCAAGCTTGGGTACTAGGAAGACACAAAATTTTTTGTAAGAATTGGTCACCCACACCTGGTGGGGTCTTTTCGTGAGTGTTTTGCCAAAACAAAAGTAAGTTTTGAAAAGAGGAGTGTAATGACTCATTATCAAAACAAGCCCCTGCGATTTTTTCGAATGATAGCAATAAATCTCAATATTTTGTCCTAAGGAATTAATGTAATTTGATTGTAATTTTAAAATTAAAAATTTTCGAATGTTTGAAATTTATGGAATGATTTTTTTTTGTTTCAGGTAAGTTCTATTATGAATCTGATTGCACAGAGGGTTAAAATTATTCGAACTTCTTGGGTTTGCCTTGGTCTTATAATGCGAGAATTCGCGAGGGTTCGTGAAATGCCACGCAAGTTATAACTACAAAAATTATATGCAATCATACTCATACTTGCACGCTGGAAGGTTGGGCGGAAATAACCAATTGACCATATTTTAATTAAGACTTAAGAGAAATAGTTTTATTAAATATTAAATCAATAAAGTGATATTGGTTTGAATAAATCTGGGACTTCTGACCAATAATACAAAATTGGTCCGCGCTGTTTCGGCGCCCAGTACCCCGCGCAGCGCCAAATCTGACTTTTAATGATTCCTAGCTCAGTATAAAGTGACTTAAACGAAAAAAATGCAAGAGAGCTTTTATTTAAATGATTAAAATTTAAAAAAAACAATAGGTTTCGAAGTAATCTGAATACTCTGAAGGCTTCTAGAATGAAGTAGATGGCAAAAAACAGAAAACTTGAATTCTTTTCGAGTTTGATACGGACATTAATCTTCAAAACTATTTAAAAAGCTTTTTTAAGATACCATTTACTACCTGATAATTTAAGGAATGTATAATTGACAAGAGACAACAATATGTGACAAAAAACTTACAAAAATGTAGAAAAGCGTTGCTTTTACCTACTTTTCATTTTGCAGTCGATACGATACGATCGACTGTAGAAAGCGATTTTCGTGAAAAATTGTTTTCATGACAGTGGCCCGAAAGTAACTATTTCCCGGCCGCTGCGCAAAACGGGAAGAGCTATTTTTGGGACACGGGGTATGAAAAATAGTATACAGGCCTAAGCTGGGAAAACAAAAAGCCTCGGGCCTCGGCTGGTAGTTACATGTACCTTTAGACTTTTCTGTTTTTCGTGGCGTAGGGCAGTAATATACTATTATAACTATTGATTTGTAGAAATAAAATGAGACAGATGTATAAAAAATATGTATAAGCAGTTTTTTTACTTTTTGTGATTTTGTGGGGAGGATTTACGAATCTGCCCCAAAACTTTATTTAGGTATGTGAAAATTTCCTTCAGTTAAAATTTTCGCCTAATAGGCCCGAAATTGGGCCTCTCAAAGGCCTAAAATCAACCGTTTATACGTAATTCTGCGTAATTTTCAAATAGTCTTAGCTCAGTCTCTAGAGCTTTTTAGCCCTAAGGGTCTCATTCTCTAGGTCAAGACATGTACTTTTCATGGAAAAAGGAGGTATCAGTATATAGAATTGTTGTTTTTTATCAGTTTTTAAATGTACTTAGAAGACGATTAGATTAAGCTATCGACCGCTGTAATATCTCATTTAAAAGGTCTTTTTATTAGCTTCAACTCGCTGGACTCGGAGTTCTAGTCAGTTAAAAAACGACGGAGATACAGCCATTAAAAGATATCCTAATTACGAAAAGTACCGTTTTTGCAAGATTTGGATAGGCTGTAACTCTGGTCTGTTAGAATGAATCTTCAATAAATTTTATGTGAAAGTAGTTGATTATATGGGCTATATTCCACAACAGATGTTACAGGCCGAAAATGAATCTGTGTTCTAATGTTGCATGTTCATGAAGCATACAAAAGGTGAAAATTCATCAAGCAATAGACTTTTTGGATCTCTTGGATTGGTGTACTCAGATGTTAACAATAGACTTCTAAAAGCGATATTACACCCCTAAAGCTATTCCTCATTCTGAAAAATAAATAAACATAGGTTTGTTTGGTAAAAAGCTATGAGAAAATCAAATTTCAGCTGCTTAATGTTATTATTGTCAATCAATTTTTTTTATTGTTAGAAACTAAAATGACTAATTGAGGCATTCAAAATATATTAAGACATTTTTTGTTGTTATTACAATTAAGGGGAGATATACACCAAATTTGACCCAAATATCGATTTTTTTTTTATGTTTGCTTTCAATTCTTTGACATTTTAAGTATCATTTCCCAAATTTTTAGCCCTCAAAACAAATTATTTATGTTATTATAATGTGTACGAGCCATATCACGTCAAGTCTCGAATGGCTCGCCCGCGCAGCATTATTAGGCGAAATCTCACAATTTCTAACTCGCTGTAAAGATTATTAAATGCACCTAAAAGAAAAAAGTAACCCATCACCTCGATAGGAAATTACCTCAGCTTTCTGATGGTGGGGTCATATTTTCAAAAATTTTCCATTTTCCTCGGGAAAATGCCGGAAACTTTTAAAGTCGAATATCTCAAAAAGGACATTTTAAGATTTTTTTAAATAGTCAGATGGAAAGAGGAGGAAATTTCCCATTGAAATAGCTATTTTCCAGAAGACCATTTTTTGATTTCAGCGAAATATAGCGAGAGAAAGAAGAAAAAACGTGTTTTTTGTGGCTTTGGAAGTTCAGCCGGCGCGGTGCGCGAGTAATCTGACGTGATATGGCTCATATGTAAATCCAAAATCAATAAAATGCGATAAAGAATATCAAAGACAAGCTGTTGGAGAGGAAATAATTCATGTCAAATTTTAATTCATTTCGATCATCTAATTGAGACATGAATGCGCGCATCAATTCGGCGTTCGGCTGCCAGTACTACTGCTGTTAGTGCTGCCTCTGTTGTTCAAATTTGAGAATCAAATTTGTAGCCTCTCTATATAGCAGTATTAACTGCCCCAGCAAAGTAGCAGAAAGATTAATTATGTTGCTCATGTGAAGATTCAATTGATAAAAATGTCACATGCGCAACTAAAATGTCAACATAAATCAGTTGTAATGAGGCTGTGTGAGTGATGTTTTATATTTTGAGAGTTGAAGTTATTTTGTTAAAGTGAATTTTGTAATAAAAATTTAGAGTAGTTCATTGCCTTGAAGAAAAATAAAGATTCTTAATTTTATTTAGTTTATATTGTTTCTCAGTGCTGCAGTGTAGTGATTGATTACAGTAAACATATGTTTATACAAGTGATACAGTTAAATAGTAAATATATACTTTACACTATAGCATGTTTTATTTTTAGAGAATTTGAAATAATAACTCAAATGCAACTTTCAAATCTAAAACATTTGTGCTTAGTACTTTACAACATGCATCACTGAGAAACTGAATGCACGCATGATACCTGAATTGTATGTGGGTTGAGTGAAGTTTATATAGAAACAAATTAGTGAAATGATGTGAAAAAGCTCAAATTAGTCTGAGAATGAGTAAAGTGTGAGTGAGATTTATGTGTGGGCCACTGAGAATGTGTAGTGAAAGATTTCAATGTTTTAAACAAAATTCTTTCTTTCTTCTCCTGAAAGTTTAATTTTTCACATTTTAGTCCAGTGTGCGCAGGGTTTCTCAGTCAGTTTTCATCATAGAGACCTCTAGTACGTCTCAAAATCTTCATAAAATGACACTCTATGGGCTGAGTTTTGTGGAATTTTGATTCAAGTTATAAAAAGTTTTTACACATAAAGATGTGAAAAAAAGCAAAATTCAAGAAAATTTATTGTTGTTTTTGAGCACATATTGAGTAACAGAACTGATATAAAGGTCTAATCAAAATTCCAGAAAACTCAGCCCATAGAGTGTCATTTTATGAAGATTTTGAGACGTACTAGAGGTCTGTACCTCAAAAACTTTGGTCTGAACCTTGCGCACAGTGCCAAAATCCTAAAATAGCAAAAATAAGCTATTTTTAGACGCAGAGGCCTATTCTGACACTTTTTTACACATTTTGTAGGGTCCAAAGATGTAAAATTGATGTTGAAAATATAGGTTGACATCAAACTGTGATGTATATCACAAAAATGCCCAATAAGAACCAATTGGTGTATGACTCCCCTTAATTACTAAAATAAATAATACGTGCACCCAACTGAAGGAAATATTCGTCTAGACTTTTTTTCTTTTTCAATTAAGTATTTTTTTGTACTCATTTATTTAAAGACACCATACTCAACTTTGTACATATATTGAAAATAATAAATGTACGTAATCAAGTTGAGTTTCAAATAAGTAGATGCTTAGACAAATCCAGAAAACTATCTTAACTAAGGAGACCACATTAGAAGCGAGTCACCAAATGTCCTAAAAAATTTTTTGGGGTCTACTGCCACATAATCATGAAGTCTTGTATGGTTAATTTAATCTAATGGATCCTGGAATTCATTTTTAAAAATTATATTGATTTTAATTAAGATAAATTAAAAAAACATGATTTTCTGACCCGTATTGATTTTCAGACCTGACAATAGTATTTCCTACTGTCTTAGTGCATTATGTGTGACTATCACATCACATATACATCAAGTTCAATTTTTTAATTAAAAGTTGAACTGCGAGTTCAAAATCAACCTGATTTCCGTTAATTATTAAAAATTTTCGCATTTGTTTATTTTATTTCAATATGTAAAGATCAACGATTGATAAATAAACTTGGTTACTCTCAGAAGTATAAAAAATTCTTTTGAAACCTACAAGCTACGTCCATTTATTATCCTCAATATGAATATTAAAAACCAATAGAAAATAACCAAAACCATTCAAAAAACTTGATTAACGGATTTACAGCATAAGTAGACTTGAGATAGGCTGGCATTGAACCTCTTTGTTTATTATGTAAGCACAATCTTGCTGTGTATAATTTCAAACACGTGATAACTTTTTTATGAATTGAACTTGATGCATGTGAAAGTATTCACATATAGGGTAATCAGACCAATCAATGACCGGGTACCAGTGATGACCATTTTGAAAAAAACAAAATGAAAAACAATTGAAATATTTTTTTATAGCTGTTATTCAATCCTTTAGTGAACGATGCATCTTGTTTTCCATGTCCGATCATCATATAACAAGGATAAAAAATAATTATTGCATATCTAAAAGTGGTCATTTACTGGTCGAAAGCGGTTATACATTGGTCCAAGTACCCTAATGTACCAAGTTAGTAGTAAATAGCATTGTCAATTCTAAAAATAAATATGGGCTGAAAAATCATGTTTTTTCAATTTATCTCAATTAAAATCAATATTATTTTTAAAAATTAATTCCAGGTTCTGTTGGATTAAATTAACCATACAGATCTTTATGATTATGTTCCAGTGGAGCCCAAAAACATTTTCAGGACATTTGATGACCCGCATCTCATGTGGTCTCCTTGTGAGACAGACGCTAAATTATCAGCATTTACGTATATTTACACTAAATTACAGCAATACATTCATTGCCTGAGAGAAATAACCTTATGAAGTATACAAATTTACTGGAACTTAACTTTCACATCGATGAAGTTGCTGTGCGCACCTGCGTAAATTATTGTAAAGTTATGCGTGTGGCTGAGACTAGAGTTTCTTGTAGTGAATGCACACTTGCCTGTCAGATCTACTGTTATTACTAACATCCAATGCTTGCCGTTCGCCTTGTCAAGGCTTCTTAAAGCAGCGGTCTTTTCCGATTAAACTACAATCATAAGCTAAACGTCAGACGGGCTTCGAGCTGCTACTTTAATGTCTGCAGTCGCTACTGCCAGTGCACCTGGACATAAAAGAAAGTACGTTCTAGATTCGCTTTTTTTTGTTAGGCAAGTACTAGATTTTGATACTTGCGAGCAGCAGTACTGACATTTTATTATTGGGCTTAGCCAATCTCAAACTTCATTAAGGGGACACACCTGTGTTTATGCCTATAAATCAAAAACATGAAAATTGAGGATTACATTTAGTGTAGCAGATTTTTTATTTAGTTATTTTTTTAATCTACTAATCTCCAAATATAGCAATAAACGTTATTAAAATAGCTATTTTTGTCATTTTTTTTTATTCTTTAGTATGAAAAAAATTGTCCAAGCCTTTTGTTTGAATTATGTTACACTTAAGTGGAAAAGAATTTTATTACAAAAATTTTGAGACCCCAAGGATCAGGATTGGTAAAAAATTGCATTCAAAATCATGCGGTCAATGACTTAGAAATCACAAGTCAATATACATGAATCCTGGATGATTTTTAATAATAAAAGGAACTAGAGACATGTTTTTTGTTGTAAAAGGACCTATAAAAACATATTTTAACATCAGAAACGAACAATTTTATAATAGTAATCCTTAATTTTCTGGTTTTTATTTATAGGCATAAACACAGGTGTGTCCCCTTAATATACCTTAAACCTTACCGTACCTTGAATTTTTAAGACGATTCTGAATAATAGGACAAATTTTAAGTTTGGCTGTATTTACGTCTGATATCAGAAACTTTTTGGAATTACTTCAAAAACAAGCAAACGGATGCTTTTGTGGACATCAATCTTTGAAATAATTTATTAACACGATTTACGGGGTCTTTCAGTTCATTTAATGATGAAAACAAATTTTAGTATTACAACAAAACCTATGGTTTTTAAACTCTGTAAATTATTTTATTGTACATTGAAGTATTCAAAATATTTTTTCAATTTTTTGGATCGAGACATTTAAATAAAAGATACAGTGTACGATTTAAAAGGAATTATAAGACCGATCAAACTTAAATTTTTAAACAGTATCTAACACATTTATACAAAGGTGCCATCTGAGCTACAATAAAAATACTATATTGAAAATTTTGTCGATTTTAGTTGATTTTTCGAACTAAAAATGTTGTGATTTTGTATATATTTCCGTCATCTTTTTTTTTGCAACGAAATTTTTTTTAATAATTTATGAAATTCCTTATCAAAACTTATTCAGATTGCAAATAATATCATACACAGTTTTTATATCTTTTATAATAATTTACCGCAAGATTCTTGAGTCACAAAAAAAGAAACAATAAAAACAATAAAACACAAGTTTTAGTTTTAAAACTTGTTTATTCCAATTTTCAGGTGAGATATAATTGTTAATCAAAGAAATTTTTTTATCCGGAGGAACAATACAACTTTCATCCCTTTTTCAGTTTTTAACTAAACCCTCCTATCTGTCTACGAAGAGTTTTTGAGTCAACATTTCTAATAGAATATTGAATGAACTATTTAAATCTAAACTCACAAGAAGACCTTCTCACCTTCGGGTCACGGATCTGTACCAACATTTTTTTTGGGTCTCCAGGAACCTAATAATAAAGCTCCCTATGCTCAGCTTTATTGAATGGGCCTTAGGGCCCATTTAAAAAAGGGGTTTTCTATTTTAATTAAAAATTTTTTGAGATTTTCTATATCAAGATAGGAGCACTTAAACAAAAAATTACACTGATTAACAATTTGGAAATTTTCCAAAGAATCTGTCTGAGTTTTTTCAGAATCATTCGATTCGTCCATTACCCTTTTTCAAAGACCCTAATTGATGCGCAAAATTCAGAAACCTCTAAAAAAGTGCAATGGACGATTCGAAAAATTCTGAAAAAATTCAGACAGATTCTTTGAAAAATTTCAAAACTTTTGATCTGTGCATTTTTTGTTTAAGTGCTCCTAACTTGATACAGAAAATCTCAAAGATTTTTAATTAAAATAAAAAACCCCTTTTAAAATGGGCCATAAGGCCCATTAAATAAAACTAAGCATAGGGAGCTTTATTATTAGGTCCCTCGAGATCCCAAAAAAATGTTGGTAAAGATCCGTGACCCGAAAGGGAGAAGATCTCCTTGTCAGTATAAGCTTTCGGTCATCATTAAAAAATTTATCAACGATATATGTAAAAAAAATGTTAACTCTCATTTTTTCCGGAGGAAACTTAACATCTGGGGCTGAAAACTGAAAGTTGTAGAATAATTTCCTTGGAATTATCTTGAATCAGGTATTAAAATTTAATGTGGTGGATACCAAAATATTCACTTTTGAAAAAATAAAGTACAAAAATGTTTCTTTTTTACTTGTAAACAATAAAATTTCGAAAATAAACCTTATCGTTCACCTTCCAAACGGTATCGAAAATCGTTAAAATTATATGAAAAAATTTAATCAAAATTTTTCAATAATTTTTTTTGTTCAGATTCATACATTTTTAAAAAATTTCATACGTTCCATTTCCAGACTAGTTAAATGTAATTTTAATACGGACTTGGTATTCAGTCGCACTTGGTCTTGCGGACGCTTGACTATTAGACTGATTGATTATAAGTGCTGATCTTTTCATTTATACCCTTGAAACGACTGAGAGTTACATCAATAACAAACATAAAAATGGAATAATACACCGTACGTACACGTACCGTACCGGTGATCTATTTTTGGGTGTTTTTTATTTTTAACAAATTTTAGCCTAGTGTGCTTATTTTTTAGCTTATGCCAGTATTAAAATAGTACTTTACGATACAAGGGCCATAAGTAACAACTCACCGTCGAAAATGACGCCTAAATTTAACCTAATATTAAGCTCAGCTACAGAGTTTATTTTCGAACTGTAACGCCCTTGAAATCAACTTGAAAAAAAAAACAAAAAACATGTTCGAACATGAAATTTTCCGCTTATTTCGAATCTGAAAAAAAGGGGTCGCCGTGTTAAAAATTGATTTTGGTTCGCTGCAGCTTAGAGGTTATGTTTAAGGTCAAATTAAAGGTCACTATTGGATTCCTCGTTGAAAAATACACCGGACGTAAGGTTTTTAATTTTTTTTAAGCTCACTCTATGAGATTTTCAGGGGTCTCTTTATTTATTGCCTGCCCTGCATATTAAATTTGCTAATATTGGCTTTACTCATCCCGATAACTTTGGTTCCCAAGCACCAAATGAGTTCGTTGACGGCTCAAATTGAAGGCGTTGACTTCTTTTTTGAAAAAAAGAATCTTTCAAAAATAGTAGATTACATCACATGGCACGAAAGTTAAATTTCCGCGCGTGCTCTTTATGACGCCTCGGCTTCGCCTCAGCGCCATAACCCGCACGCCCGGAAATTTAACTTTCGTGCCATGTGATGTATACAATTTTTCTGTATCCTCCGCCGAAAGTAAAAAATAATAAATTGATTATCAATGATACATCAGACGACAAAATGCAACTTAATTCTGCTGTCGCGTAGCGCTATAAACTTTCGAGTCATGCGCTTGCACCGCCCTCTTGCGACCATCATATATTATCATTAATGTGCATGCGATCTATTTATTTGCACTGTCTGCAAAACGACACCGATATGATCAGCGACTACGCTGACGATTAAAAGTTACCATTAATGATAATGAAATAATGAGCAGGTGAGCCCGACATTTGCAAAAACGAGGCGAAGCCGAGTTTTTGCTGGTCGGGGCTCACAAAAAATAATACAATCAATAGTATAATAGTATAAACCTAATACACTGATTGTTGATTTCGCAGAACAGTATTAACGCTGCTCTCAGAATCTGGGGTCAACATGCAAACTATCAAAAATATATCTCGAGTGTAAAATGAAGTTTATTATTATTTTAAATTTTATTGTATTTAATATCAATTAATGTGTAGGGAGCAGTGTATATGTTTAATTTCAATAATTATTCTAGTTTATTCACGTATGTTATTAATATAAATGATAAACAATGATTGACTGTTTTTGAAAAAATAAACAAATGCATTGATTTTTTTCATTTTTCATATCATATATGCGTGTATAAATATATAAGATGGATGCAAGAGTGCGCTATGAGCGCGGAGCAAAACATGTAAACATTTGAAAGTGTCCGTAAAAGTCGAATTTTCGTGCGTGTTTTTGCGCACGAAAGTCGATACTTTCGGCCATAGGATACAGAAAAGTTATATTTATCCCTCGCTTCTTTGAATGTTAATGAAGCGGGTATTAAAGCTCTTTTAAATGTAAAAATTCGGTTTTTCTATAATCAAAAAATACATCGATTTGGCTCGATACCAAAAAATTTACCCGCAAGATTTTTTTGAAAATTTAAAAAACTATCTCTCAAAAAATTTTGGTGACGTTTCGAGTTTTGAGGAAAACATTTGGACACTTCCGAAATGTGTAAAATCACGATTTTCGTGATAAAAGCTGAGCTAGTAGTAGCTCAATACGGAGCTAAAATAATTGAATTTTAATTCTGTGGATGACATTTTAAAAGTCCATTTTAGACCTTTAAAATGAGCTATTGCAAAAATATTTTCAAGCATATTTACGATTTATGCAGCCATTTGAAAAGTGACAGATTTTACCAATTTTACCTTTCACGCGAATATTTCTCAGAAACGCATGCTAATAGCTAGAAGGTTTGAATTTTTTTTAAAAAAAAGTTCAAATTTCAACGAAAAAAATGAGACCAACAGAACGTAAATCGGTTCACGGGGCCCTTATTGACGAGCATGTCAAAACAGAGCAAAATAGGCTATTTTTTCGATGTTTGAATAGCCCAACAGAGGGTCCATTTGCATTTTAAGGCCCAAACATTTTATTTGAGAAATTTTTTTTCTATTTTTTTAAACATTCTTTAATTTGAAGAAAACCCATGAATCCGATTTTCAAAAAAGTGCGAAAAGTATTGGAATTGCTCATATATATTTTTGTATTTCATTTATAATAAATTTCTGGTGATGGGACAGTTTAACGCGATTAAAGATTGCAAAATTAACCTATTTTTTTACTTTGAATCGCTTATAACTCGGAAAACATGCATTTTAGAGAAAATTACGAAGATTAATTCACTCTTTGAAATTGACCAAATTACCTAGAAAATATAGTTTCAAACCTGAATTTTTCCTATTTGTTTATAAAAATGGTTTAAAATGATAATTAATGAATAGTGTTTATAAAATATGATTGAAGTTGATATTATTCTACATTATACAATGGAAATGAGACAAATATGAGATTTAAATGTTTGTAGCTATTTGCATATAAATGACGTTCATTATTTACTCTAGTGGCAACAATTGTTGCTAAAGCTGAGAGAATAATTTATTCTAATAACTGTGATTAAATACTATACTTATATATCAAATGATAAATTAATTTAATCAACTTACGTATATTATTTGAAGCATATAGAAAAACAAAATTTTCTTATCTAACCGGACATTTTTATAATCAAATTTGTTAAAATATAATAATTCCAAATAATTGTTTTTGAATATAATCTATTAATTAAATTTAAATAAATTAATATTTCAATCGATAAGAAATAACTGTACAAATAATTATTCTTCGAATTTTTCAGTATTATAATTTTTAATTGTTTATCGCGAATGATTTCATACAACTCAAACATAAGTGTTTACGATTGAATTCAATATTTAGCACGTGTTAAATATTGAATACACTTGATACAGGGATGATTATTATTTTCCAAGTAACCAAAAGCGTTTCTTATTCTTCACAAAAACCCTGGAATTTTCACAATAGCGAAGAAAAATAACAGTTTGAAATACTTTATTATTTAAAAATTAAATATTTATGTGAATGAATTTACAAAATTACACAGGATACTTTTATAATAGCGTTCAATTGCCTCCAGATAATCTTTTGCTCTTTAGGGTTTCTACGAGCATGAACTGCATCTACGTGCGATTTCTTTGCATTATTACTTTTAAGGGCTTATATACACCTTAAATTTGAAATTTTTTTTATTGAATTTTTGAATAGGATTTTTCCTCCTCTTTCCATTGCTTTTTTCGAAATTCCAAAATTTTGATTTTGCACTGAGATACAGCTGTTTCCGTGAGCCTTTTTCCTATACTTTACGTGTTAAATTTTTCTTCTTTTGCGTTTTCTGGAAAAGTGTTTTTGGTCCCGTATCGTAATATTCAGAGGGTACCGATTGAGCTTTCTGCACCAGGGTCGCGTACACTTCTTCAGAACATGAATGGTTACGGCCACTACCACTGGTGAGATGATCGAACTCACAGGTCACTCTCAAACAGTAATTTTATGACTTAAATTTCAGCAAAAACGAAAAATGAAAAAAAATGTGGGCTTAACTTCATGCAGAGCAATGTGCGAGTTCGATCGTCTTACCCGTGGTAGTGGCCGTAACCATTCATGTTCTGAAGAAGTGTACGCGACCCTGGTGCAGAAAGCTCAATCGGTACCCTCTGAATATTATGACACGTGACCAAAAACACGACTTTCCAGAAAACGCAAAAGAAGAAAAAATTTAACACGTAAAGTATAGGAAAAAGGCTCACGGAAACAGCTGTATCTCAGTGCAAAATCAAAATTTTGGAATTTCGAAAAAAGCAATGGAAAGAGGAGGAAAAATCCTATTCAAAAATTCAATAAAAAAAATTTCAAATTTAAGGTGTACATAAGCCCTTAAGTGCTTCCAACTTGATCTAGATCTAGAGCATCATATAGATTTAAACGCAAGTCTGAAGAAATTCCTGAAGTCGTTAACGGATGATGAAACTGGTTTTTGATCCTTCAGATACATCAATCATATCATTTAGGTGACGGTTCAATGTATTTATACAAAAATTCTGACGAATATACCGCGGGCATCCCCTAAAATAGTTTAAGGGTTAGCAGAGGGGTGAAAAATGATTGTATCGATTCCAAAATTTATACAGCACATCTTTGGGTCGCTAGAAAGGCATCATAAAAATTTGGACGCAATCGATTGAAAGGTTATTGAGATATCGTGTTTACAAGGCCGTTTTGTTTTAACAATAGTAGGACTTCGCTTCGCTCAGCTGAACAATTTGTCGGAAAGATTGAAGATTTTAGGGTGGCTTATCATTATTTCTATTCACATTTACAACATAGTATCATAAGTAATTCTATATTTTTCGTAAAATCTTGACGTAGAATGAGTCATTGTCGTCATCTAAGTCTAGACTTGGATCCATTGTTTTTTTCTAGTGACTAGCTGAACTGATGTTTATTTAAGAATACTAATTTTCCTGAGGCATTATTACAGCGTTATGCAAGAGTAACAGACCCCAAAAACACCATATCAAACATGGAAGTTAGCTATAGAGCACCAGCTTAACGATAGTCATTCGTATCCTTGCCACCTGAATTGCTTGAATCAATAATGCAAAGAATCATAAGTTGTTTAAAGTAATAATTATACTTTGGCTTGGCACATGAGAAATGTCATTTTTTTATCTCAAATTTGGCTAGTAGGCGTAAAACCATTTTCTCAAATAAATGTTTGATTTCAAACTCCCATTTTTAAAACTTTTGAAATAAACTTTAAAAATCAAAAATGCAATTATTCAGTTGCTCGATAAAGCAGCCAAACTAACATATGGGTCCGATTCAGAATTTCTTAAATAAACCCGCGGACGAGGTCCACGGATTTTCCTAAAATTTTGGTATGTTGTAGTAGATTAAAAAAGGGTCCCAAAACCGAAATTTTAGACCCCCACCCCCGCTATAAACGTCTATTTCTATTTATATTTATTCTAAAGCCCTGAAGTAATTAAAAAATCTGAAAAAATTCATGAAGGTACTTTTTAACAATCCAAACAACCTTAAATTTTTCAGATTTTTGGAGTGCTTCAGGCCTTCAGAAAAAATCATTAAAAATTTAAATTATTTTGTTTTCGGTGAAATGGTTCGATATACCAGACTGGAGTATTTTTTTCTTAACTCTGACTCCAAAAAACGACTCCTTGGATGTTTTCAGAATTTTTCATTCATGCCGATGAAGCCTAGAGCTGAAAACCCCCTTTTTTACGAAAATAATTTTTTTAAGGCGGTACAGAGCCTCAAAAAATCTAGAAAAAAAATTTTTTTTTTCTTCATCAAAATACATAGTATCAAATTTTTTCAGATTTTTCAATCAGAATTAAGAAAAAATACTAAGTTCTGGTATATCGAACAATTTCACCGAAAATAAAATAATTTAAATTTTCAATGATTTTTTCTAAAGGCCTGAAGTACTCAAAAAATCTAAAAATTGTAGAATGTTTGGATTGTTAAAAAGTACCTTCATGAATTTTTTCAGATTTTTTAATTACTTCAGGGCTTCAGAATAAATATAAATAGAAAATAGACGTTTACAGCGGGGGTGGGGGTCTAAAATTTCGGTTTTGGGACCCCTTTTCAATCTACTACAACATACCAAAATTTTAGGAAAATCCGTGGACCTCGTCCGCAGGTTTATTTAAAAAATTCTGAATTTGACCCATATTCATTTCGAAAATTAAAGATACTCTAGCGAATTTGATATAAAATAATTTTATGCAATAGTATAACTATAAGGTCGGGATACTACTTTTTTCAATAGATTAACTAACTGCAATTATAACAGTCTTATCCTTATAATTTTAGTCTAACTTCCAAATTTTTCAAGTTGAAAAAATGTAATCTTCATTTGCAATTGAACTATTACTAGCTATGATAGTAATGAAATCAAATAAATTCTGACAACTAACTAGCACAACTGAAAATTCTTTTTTGTAACTATAATTATAACCAAAACTTAACTATATAAGGATTCAAAATCGTGGTAATACTTTTTTTTAAAAGATAAGATAAATGCAAGTATGACAGTCTTATCCTTATAACTTGAGTCTATATCCAAAAATTTTTTTTTCCCATTTTGAAAAGTTTAATCTCAATTTGCGATTGAACCTTTACTTAGCTATGATAGTAATAAAATCAAATATATTCCGACCACTATTCAGGCAAACTGAAATTTTCTTTTTTTCAACGTTAAACACACTAAGTTTGAATAGAATGATTTAATAGTGATCGTGTAAAATTAACACTCGTATGAAAAAATCTTACTTATATGAATTATCAGTATTAAACTGGCCCTCGCGCGAAGCAGACGTGTTTATGTTTACTCGCTCGAGCCTGTTCGAACACAAAGTAAAAGTCTATTTTCAAATAACATCACAACTATCAATCTTGAGCCCTGCCTGAGGGTGAACCCAGCAGGGACTCTGCACGGACACCTATACCCTCCGGGCGAGAATGTCCAAGCCCACCCCGCTAGACTGGAACCTGGTTGCAGGTCGTAAGCAAGGTTATAAAAGGAAAAACCTTAGCCCAAACGAAAACAAAACTGTCAAAAGAAGTTATGTAATGCCTATGGACTACTGGCTCAGCAAGCCTGCGAGCACAAGTAACTCATTCGCCCCGCTAGACACTGATGGAGCTACGGAAACCGCGATAAATGATAAGACCATCGAAAGTGCTCAAAATGTCGAATTGGAAAAAAACAACGACTCCCAACAAAATACCGCCAAGCCCCCACCGATCTTCGTGAGCGGGGTAGAAAATCTCGCACCACTTCGAAACATGCTCGAGATGACTGCGGCCAAAAACTACACGCTGAAAACGTTAGCTGGCAAGCAGGTAAAAATTTTCCTAAACAACCCAGAAACTTACGTAAGAGTAGTTGAGGAACTTAAGAAAAAAAGCGCAATTCTACACTTATCAATCAAAGAGTGACAAAGGCTACAAGGTCGTTCTTAGAGGCATCCATCCTTCGGTAGATCTCAAAGAACTGCAAACGGAAATTGAAACGCATGGACACTCCATCACGAATATTTCGAACATCAGGCAAGCGGTAACCAAGATTCCCTTGCCACTGTTTTTCTTGAAATGAAAGTTCAGTCGAACAACAAAGAGATTTTTAAACTCAATAAACTCCAAAATACAATCGTGAGCGTTGAGCCCCCTCGCAAAAAAAGAGACATTCCCCAATGCATGAACTGTCAAGACTACTGCCATACAAGAAAGTATTGCAACAAATCACCTGTGTGCGTTAAATGTGCGCAACAACATGCAACGAAGGACTGCCCATTCACGGGAAAAATAAAAAACGTCACGTGTGCAAACTGCAAGGGCAACCATCCAGCCAGCTACAAGGGATGTTCTGTGCGTAAGCAGCTAATGCAAAAGCTCTTTCCCGCATTGAGAGCTAAAAATCAAGAAAGACTCATCAACAATCCACACACTCAATATCAAGATAGAAACCTACGAAAAAGTAATGTATCCTACTCTCAAGCAGCGGCAGGAACAGCAGCAAGCGAGCAAGAAGATTCTCCCCATTACGGCTCGCATGAGATGATCAACAACAACAGAAGCGATCGAAGCGATCACAACACACTTGTCATAAACAAACTAGAAAATATGATGGAACAGCTGATGTCAACGATGGGCTCTATGCTAAAAATGCTCACACTACTTTTAAATAAATTATAAATGGCTCCCGTCAGGCAACTTAAAATTGTTATATGGAACGCCAACGGCCTTGACCAGCGTAGTTTGGAACTGAAAACGTTCCTGATAACCAATAGTGTAGACATAATGCTCATCTCAGAAACACACTTTACAAGTAAAAACTACCTCAAGATACCTAAATACACGATATACCACACTCATCATCCCAGTGGCAGAGCGCGCGGGGGCTCCGCTCTAATAATAAAATCTTCCATAAGACATTATGAACTTGAAAAAAGCAGTGATGACTGTCTACAAGCTACTAGTGTCTTGGTAGAGGATGTCATGGGCTCTATAAATTTTTCTGCAATTTACTGTCCTCCCGGGCATGTTATTAAACAAGAGAAATTCGAAGGTTTCTTCAAGAAGCTGGGTAGTAGATTCATAGCTGGTGGCGACTACAACGCAAAACACCCGTTCTGGGGCTCTCGATCGGCCACTCCGAGCCCGCGTGGCAAACAGCTATACGAAGCCTTACAAAAAAACAAGCTCACACCAATTTCAACTGGAGAGCCTACGTACTGGCCATCCGACATAGCAAAAGCTCCGGACTTGATTGACTTCTTCGTTGCCAAAGGAATACCTCCTCACTCTTACGAGATTTGCTCGAGCCTCGAGCTCACGTCTGACCACTCCCCGGTGATCCTGACCTTATCTCTACGGCCTAAAACAAACGAAGTAACCCAAGACTCAATCAGCCGGAATATCAACTGGGATATCTACAGGGCTTACATTAACGAGAATCTAAATTGCAACGTACCCCTCAAAAGCTATGACGACCTAGAAAACGAGATTGAAAAGTTCAATATATTAATACACGAAGCGTCTTCTATTGGCTCATCAAAAACGATACCGGAACGAGTTGGCGAGCGACTTCCTGCGGATATAATGTCTAAAATAAAAGAAAAGCGCAAGCTAAGGAAAATCTGGCAAGACTCTCGACTACAAGAAAACAAAGAGAAGCTAAATAAGTCGATTAAAGAACTCAAAAATATTCTCCGCAATTACAAACAAGAAAAAACCAAAACTTACCTACAAAGCCTTGCACCCACTGAAAGCACAAACTACTCACTATGGAAGGCGACTAAATACCTCAACCGACCTACTCGACACATTCCTCCAATAAAGATGAACAATAAATGGGCCAGAAGTGATTGCGATAAGGCGAAGATATTCGCGGAACACCTTTACGGAGTCTTCGGGACCCCTGATAGACAGATTACCGAAGTGGAAGAAAACCTGCTGCTTCAAGAAAGCCCACCTCCGTGCCAGGAGGCGCAGATCAAGAGTGCGAAAGTGAGAGAGGTACAAAATCTCATCAGGAAGCTTAAAGCCCGAAAGTCGCCTGGATACGACGGCATCACTGCTAAAGCTTTAATAGAGCTCCCCGCCAAAGCCGTACGCTTCCTCACAATCCTGATCAATGCCTGCTTCAGACTAAAATACTTTCCTAGTCAGTGGAAGGTAGCGCAAATAATTTTAATACCAAAGCCAGGCAAACCGGTGGAACTGCCTACTTCGTACAGACCGATCAGTCTGCTGCCTATTTGTGCCAAACTCTGCGAGCAAATAATTAGCAGCAGAATAAAACCTATACTTCAGGAAAGAAAGGCAATCCCAGATCACCAATTCGGCTTCAGAGAGCAGCACTCCACCATAGAGCAGGTAAATAGGCTGGTCGCTGATGTCAGGAGAGCGTTTGAAAAAAAGCACTATTGCTCAGCTGTGTTCCTAGACGTGGCTCAGGCCTTTGATAAGGTCTGGCAGGCGGGGCTGGTGCACAAAATCAAACTGAGCCTACCTACCGGCCACTATAAACTGCTAAAATCCTACCTGGAGAACCGAGCATTTCAAGTCAAAGTCAACAATGAAGTAACTGACCTCTATGAGATCCGTGCTGGTGTTCCACAAGGTAGTGTTCTCGGCCCGATCTTGTACTCCCTGTACACGGCTGATATCCCGACCTCACACGCAATAACTACCGCTACATACGCAGACGACACTGCGCTCATCAGCTCTGACCCAAATCCGGAAATAGCCTCGATCAGACTGCAGAGTCATCTGTCTGTCGTAGAGAAGTGGTTTAAACAATGGAGAATAAAAGTAAACGAGACAAAATCTATTCACATCACGTTTACTCTTTGTAGGGATTCATGCCCTAGTGTTCTGATGAACGGTTTTGCTATACCACAAGCAGACTCGGTCAAGTACTTGGGCCTGCATCTGGATCGTCGCCTCACCTGGAGGACACACATTTGGAGCAAGAGAAAGCAACTGGACCAAAAACTCAGGCAGATGTACTGGTTACTGGGCAGAGGCTCAGCTCTATCGTTGGAAAACGGACTTCTCCTATACAAAAGTCTGCTGAAACCTATATGGACGTACGGAATTCAGCTCTGGGGAGCTGCTTCTAGAACCAATATCGACATAATCGAGAGATTCCAGTCAAAGGTCTTGCGCAGCTTGGTCAATGCCCCGTGGTTCGTGACCAACGAGGCTATCAGAAATGATTTGAAACTCCCTACAGTCCGCGAGGAGATACAGAAACTCTCAGCTAAATACAAGGACCGCCTAGGACTCCACCCCAACACCCTGGCAGCGCAACTTAGTCGTGTCTCTTTTGAAGGCACAAGGCTGAAAAAGCACATGTACATATGAACACGCAACATAATCATACAATAATCATACAATATCTAAAATATCCTTAGAGATCTTTTGTAAACCATAATAAAAGGGTACACTAAAATTAATTGAATGTAACTCCAATAAGAGCTAGCTTCAAAGGAAACTAGCTCACACACGCTCCCATGTAAACATTATAAAAATTTACCCATTGTCTAAATCTAGACAGATTGTAAATTTAAGAGGAAAATAAATAAAAAAAAAAAAAAAAAAATATATAACGGTTTCCGTAACCGCTAAAATATTCGTAGGATGATCCTAGGCGATGCGCGTCCTCGCGCTGGTCGCTGGCTGGCTCAGTACCCGGTGCAAATTTCGCATCGACCGCGGAGGCGTCGTGGTTCAACCTAGAAAGAAGTTAAACGGGAAAGGGGTTGCCAAATAATAATTCGCGAATTAACAGGATGATTAAAGAAATGAATTATTATTAAGTTTCAAGTTCTGGATCGACAGTTACAGCGCACGCAGCAGCGAATCGCGGATATTCATTTCTCACACACCGGAATCGCGATTGCACACGTTTAGAGAGGGCTGGGTACTCAAGTGGTACTTACAGTTTGTTGCGTACTTCGTCGTCGCCTTGGTCAATTCGTCCCTCTCGCTCTGTCCGTGCTGCTGCACTCACGCACGCGATACGCAGAATCGAGCGGCAATCCGTTGCCGCGTACAAACGTACCGCACGCACCCGCGACACTCGGCGCTACTCGTTCACGCTAGTTCGGGTCGTGTACCGGGTACACGCACTTACGACGTACAGCGCGACAAAATTACGCCCGACGCGACTTCTTCGCGGTTTCAGGACCACGTCGATGTGGTCTTTTCAGCGTCCGAAAACGATCTCACCGCACGACTCATGTTCACGCAGCTCAAAGGAGCAAATTGATCACGTGACCAATTCGTCACCCCTACTCCGAAATATTCGATGGCATCATGCGTTTCAAAATGGAAAAAAAAATTTTGGAGTCAGATTTAAATTATAAGGATATTATACATACAAGAAGTAAAAATGGACACGACACCGATTTTGATTTCCAATTCTCTTGGCAGGAATCTTTCTCGCGTATTGAGCCAGAAAACAACCTTCTTTTAGGGTAAAAATCAATCTCAGCTGGAATGGCACTTGCCACATGGAAAACCTTTTCTTTTATACTTGTTTCTCTTTTATTTTTCTAGTACTAGTTCTATTGGCACGTTTGCTCATATGTACCGGACTCATATCAAAAGAGAAAAAAAAGAAACAAAAGTTATCAGAAAGTAATCAGGTGGCCTCAGAAAGATACAGTGATGCGCGACTGTCGTTCACCATTATTTTTATCGTTAGAAGCACCATTTGTGCACTGCTTGCGCTACTCAATTTTATTTTGCTCTGATGAGCCTTTGATGGAATTATAAATAGTGAACCCTGTTCTTCTATCTTTTCTATCTCTTTTTCTCGTTCCTATTCTTTCACATTCTGCTATCTATATTTATCTATGCTTTTTTATGATCCATTTAAATTCCTAGAAGAAAGAACTTCTTCTTTCTTGCTTTATTACAATTTTCTGTGAGTTTTTTTTCATTGAGAAATGTCAGGGTATCAAATGAAATTAACGTAAATTTAATCATTTAATATGATTTTCCTTAAAGACATGTGAACATTCCTTATAGACTTGTTAAAGTATAACTTTACATTAGATATAAAAAGTGTCAATATTACACTGAGGAAAAATATTACCCTTGCCTCATGGAGAAGTTCTGTTGTAACAGCAGAAATAAGTTTACCTAGGATAAGTGAAATTTCTCCTTGGGACAGAGAGAATCTCCACTTGCCAATGAGAAGTTTGCACGCGACTAATACTTTGATAAGTTTCATATATCGACTTCTGAAAGCTACTGCTGCTAACACTACTGCTTCGACGTCTGCACTTGCAGAAACGTATTTATATTAAGCAAACGAATTCTAATGCATCAGTTAACGACGAGTATAGTTTTGCACGTGGGTATGCAGGGGAATCATGTTTGAATACTGCTATTGCAATCCAGTGCTTTCTCATAACCTCAAAACTTCTCATTGGTTGTAAACAATGCGTTCAATTCGCGCGTGTTGATTTTTAGTGTGTATGTGTGTGTGTGTTTTTTTTTTTTTTTTTGGACGTGGGCATAGTAAACTCTGCAGCCAGTGGCCCTTCGAAACGAGTACCCCACCGGGAACCGTCGTTAAAAATTACTTCGGTGGGGAATCTATAAAGCTTCTCTGCTACATCTGTGTCTTTTCCGTACATCCCCCGTCCACTTTACGGTGATTAAGGGTTCGGGAACCAGAAGCATCGTCTTCTTCTTACAGCATCGTCCGGATCGTTTTTACACCTCTTGCGCCTCTTGCTTCAGTCTGGAGACGACTGATTGCGCGAAAGATGCTACCGCCATTCAATTGCCTGCGGTATCGAGCATGAGCCTGACGATGTTTTCAGGCTCGATTTCTTCTTCGAGGACTTGTTGAAGTCTCTCCCTCTCTTCGTGGAATCGCGGGCAGCGAAAGAACACATGCTCCGCGTCTTCTACTGTGACTGGGCAGGTCGGGCAGAGTGCGCTAAGGGTGTTGTCATAGCGCTGGCTATGGCTTTTGAAGTAGCCATGCCCGGACAGAGGTTGTGGGAGATGGTAGTCAACATCTCTATGTCTCCTCTCGACCCATTCCGTGATGTTCGGGATTAGCCGGTGTGTCCATCGGCCCTTTGAGGCCCGGTCCCACCGGTCCTGCCACCTGTTCAGCGTCTCTCTTCTTTCTTCCTCCTTGACATCCTCGGGGTGGTGCTGGTATATGCGCGCTCGCTCATCCGCTAGTAGCGCCAGCGGTGGTACGCCGCATATCACGTACGTCGCGTCGTAGAAGACGTGTGGTCGCCCGCTGATCACGCGCAGGCAGGCTCGTCGATGTACCGACTCTGCCTGGCGTATGTAGGCCTCCGTCTCCGTCGCACATCTCCAGATGGGCGCTCCATACAGGAGGATAGAGTCGACGACGCGAGCGTAGAGTTCTCGTCGGCTACTTCTGGGCCCACCGGTGTTGGGCATGGGCTCCAGACACTCTTGCTGCTTTTTTGCTGACGGTTTGGAGATGTTGGTCGAACCTCAGCCTGGAGTTGATGTGTAGGCCCAGGTAGCGGATGCAGGGGGACGACCTTATACTGCAGTCGCCGACTGTGATGGTGATGTTTTCCATTTTCTTCCTGCTAGTGATCAGTAGGGCCTCGGTCTTGTGGTCAGCCGTTACTAGGCCGAGCTCGTGAAGCGCGCATCGCATCTGCTCGATAGCAGCGCTCAGATCGTACTCGATCTGCCACAGGTGCTTGGTAACGGCCACCAGGGCGATGTCGTCCGCGAAACCTACGATTCTTACGTTGCCTGTGAAGTTGAGGCGCAGGACGGCGTCGTACATGACGTTCCACAGGATGGGCCCCAAGACCGATCCTTGCGGAACACCTGCTGTGACTCCGTAGGACTCTGGCCCGTCGTCCGTGTCGTAGTCGAGGACTCTCGCTGAGAGGTAGCTGCTGATTATCCTCAGCAGGTACTCAGGCGTGCGCATCCGGTGCAGCGCGGCGTGGATGCTGTTCCACCGAGCCGAGTTAAACGCGTTCTTCACGTCGAGGGTCACGACGGCGCAGTATTTCTTGGTGCCGCGGTTCCATCTCTTGCCCGCGATAGCCTCTCGAGTGGTAGCGATGACGTTCTCGATGGCGTTGATCGTCGATCGTCCCTTCCGGAAACCGTACTGGCGGTCCGAGAGGCCCTCAGGGCTCTTGCCTCCATTAGGCATTGTTTCGCGAGGAGGGACCATCGCTCTGTATGAGCTCTTCCTTGGTGTGGCAATCCCTGTCCACTGCATGACGCCAGGTTGGGCAGAGTGACGTACGTTCTAAAGGGAACTGTCTTTACCAGTGTTTTCGTGAGAAGTCTTCTAGTGAACCACTTTCTCGCTGTTCGCCGTCTCCTCTTGAGTAAAGGACTAAAACTTGCTCCACTTGTTCTATCTTGCGAGGGCAGCTGGTCATTGTTCTCTCCTCTGGCACTATTCTCCGGTGAGTCCGGTGAGACATTTCTCCCTCCGTTGCCATTTTGTGAGTGTGGTTCACGCTTCCAGCTACGTCTTGTGTGCGAGATAACTTGCCGCCTCTCGCCATCTTGCGAGTATGGTTTTCACCGTCTGATTCCATCTTATGGGTTCTAGCTTTCTTGATCCATCCGGCGCGTAAGCTTCTTGACACCCATTGCCACCGTGTAGGAGATTATTAAACAAGCTTGGAGGGCTGACTTCTCAGCCTGGGTCATTTATTTATAGTGGTACCCGTACCACTTCAGGCTCCAGCTCGACCTCACCGAGCGAAAAACCACGAATACAATTTCCCTCAGAGAGGATCGAACCCGCGCCCTCAGCAACAACGTTGATTTAGCAGGCAGGTGTGTGTGTGTGTGTTTTTTTTTTTTTTTTTTCCTACTCCACCCCATTCGGAAACTCACTGGTAACCGCCGTTAGGCATTGCTTCGGTGAGGCCGGGGTTAATTTGAGCATTTCTGCTACTTCTGTGTTAGTCGTTGTTTTTCCATACATCCCCCATCCATCGCATAGTGATATGCGACGATTAGGGGTTCAGGGACTCATCTTTTTTGTACTTGGTGAACCTCCGATCCTGCGCGAAGCCATCTCTCGATTGTCGTATCCCCTTTTTCAGAGCCGTCTACTGCGTGGTCACACATTGCTGGCGTCTCCTCCTGAGTTGAGTATTAGAACTCGCTGTCTAGTGCCCTCTTGTGAGTGTGGTTCTCGCTTCTGCCGCCGATGGCAAGGGCCCGATGCTCTGTCGGCTACATCTTGTGAGTGTGGTTCTCGCTTCCGGCGCTACCCTTTGAGTCTCCGTGAGTTTTTTTGATACTCCTTTTTCTGTTGTCGTCTTGTGAGTGTGGTTCTCGCTTCAGGCGCCATCATGCGCGCCAGCGGAGCCTTGGCTCCCGCATCCGGTGCCCTCTTGTGAGTGTGGTTCTCGCTTCTGACTTCAGACTTCATCACGGGAGCGTTGTGCTCCATCTATTGCCAGCCTTGTGTGTCCTCGCCTCGGGCTCCTACTTATGGTTATCCTATTCGCTTCCAGCTCGCACAGTGATCGGGGTTTTTCCGCTTCGGAGGCTGATGACGTAGCCCGGGTCTTCTTTTTGAGTGGTACCCGCTCCACCTCGGGCCCGGGCTCGACCACACCGGGGGAAAAATCACGAATGGAATTTCCCCCAGTGGGGATCGAACCCACGCCCTAGACGACACTCTCAGATTCAGCAAGCAAGAGGCCTGAGCCCTTTACCAACTGAGCCATCGAGGCGTCCGCGCGCGCGCGTGTGTGTGTGTGTGTGTGTGTGTGTGTGTGTGTGTGTTGTGTGTGTGTGTGTGTGTGTGTGTCATAAACTTTACTGATAATATCGATTTCTAAGCAAAGAGTCGTCTGACCATATCCTGATACTACTACTAATTCAAATAAAGACATTTTTGTCGCATATCCTAAGAATAAAGAAAAAATTTTTTCCTACTTCCAACCGTATGTCTTTCTTATTTTGATAATTCACTCATGACCGATACATAAAAAGTGATTAAATAAACGTACGTTAACCCCTTCTCATTCCAAGAAGTTATTTTGAATTGAAGCATGTTAAAATATTAAAAAAAGAAATTTTTAATTTTTTATCGAATTTAAACCGATATTTCAAAATCTTATTTTCAATTGATTTTAACACTACGTTCGTTTTTTTATATGACTTGGTTAATGAACAAAATCGCACCCATTTGATCATAATTGAATTATCGGTTCCACCTGCATTTTACGACACAGGCCTATCTCACGGAACTAAAGATTTGCTTCTGCGAGGAGGGCAAGATGACGACTGGGATCACAGTATGCATATTCCTAAAAAGAGATTGTACTCTATATAATACCAAAAAATAGTTTCAAATCCCTTAATCAATTTTTTTCAATTGTAAGTTTAAGTTACCTTTCCCCCTTGACCCACTTCTTCCTTCGTTGACATTTTTAATCGATTGGTATTACGTCAAAATTTTCATAATTCAATAGAAGATTTTGATATGACAACAAGTAATTACTCTATTATTCCCACCCCTTATAATAACAAACAAAATTTTTTTTTAACTCCTTTATTTTTTACAATCTGTCTGAATGTAAGACATTTGGTAAAATGTATACAAATATAAAGTTAGCGCGTGGGAGTAACTATCCGATGACAGTCACTCGTGTACAAGATATCTGAATATAACTACAGATAGTTTTAAATACAGGGTTTCTAGAGGTAGTTATGTTTTTTTAATCTTGAATCGCTAAATGAAACTTCCCCAAGCTGCACCGCCAGCGGGTTAGGGTGGAGTGTAAACCGCTCCTTGTATCTTGTTGATAGTCTCTGAATTTCCTCGACAGTTGTAGAAATATCCAGGTCTTTTCTGATGGATTCATTAGTGATGTACCAGGGGGCATTTATTATATTTCAATGATGTTGATATTTTACCTAGAAGCTGCTCCCCATAGTTGGATTCCATATGTCCAAATTGGTTTCAGTAGGCTTTTGTAGAGCAGCAGCTTGTTATCCAGTGAAAGTGCCGAGTTTCTACCAATCAGCCAGTAGAGTTTTCTTAGCTTTAGATCTAGTTGTTTTCTTTTACTCCAGATGTGTGGTCTCCACGTGAGACGGCGATCGAGGTGCACGCCAAGGTATTTTATTTCGTTGTTTTGGGGCACAGGGCTATTATTCAACAGTACTGCTGGACAAGAATCTCTGCGGAGTGTGAAGGTGATATGGGCTGATTTGTTTTCGTTAATCTTGATCCTCCAGTTCTTGAACCAGTTTTGAACCGATGTTAAGTGTCCCTGTAGATTATTAGAAGCGATGATTGGGTCCGCGTGTGAACTTATAAGAGAGGTATCATCTGCGTAGGTCACTGTAGTGACATTTTAGACAGTGGAATATCTGCTGTGTATATTAAGTGTAGGGTCGGACCGAGTACGCTACCTTGCGGCACACCTGCGTGGATGTCGTAAAGTTTAGTAACTTCTTTATTAACTTTTACTTGGAATATGCGGTTTTCAAGGTACGATTTGAGTAGTGTGTAAAAACTGAGCGGGAGCTTTTGTCTAATTTTATAAAGTAGACCAATATACCAGACCTCGTCAAAGGCTTGAGCCACGTTGAGGAACACGGCCGAGCAGTATTGTTTTTTTTCAAAAGCGCTACGAATTTCAACAACAATCCTGTTCACTTGTTCGATTGTAGAGTGGCACTCGCGGAAACCAAATTGGTGCTCCGGAATCATCTGACCCTCCGCCAGCAAAAGGCTTTAGTCGGCAAAGTATAATTTTTTCAAAGATTTTAGCACATAGGCAGGAGACTAATAGGCCTATAAGATGTTACGAGCTCCGATGGTTTTCCAGGCTTTTCAATCATTATGATTTGGGCGACTTTCCACTGTCTGGGAAAGAACTTCAATCTTAGACAGGCATTTATCAGAATGGTGATAAAACGAACCGCCTTTAGAGGAAGCTCCTTAAGGATTTTGCTGTTTATACCGTCGTATCCTGGCGTTTTTCTGTTTTTTAGCTCTTTTATTTGGGTTTTGATTTCGTGTAATGTAGCACTCTTCAGTTGTCCTTCATAGGCAGTGTCCGTATCGTCTTGTAACAGTATTTCTTCTTCAATTTCAGTTATTTGCCTTGGTGTCCTTTCGAATACTCCCCTTAGGTGGCTTGCAAATTCTTCAGCTTTTTCTCTACGCTTCTTGCCCAGCTAGTTCCCGTCTTGATGGGTGGGATGGAACGTTGAGGTCTATTTAGAAATTTTGTCGCTTTCCATAGCGAGTAGTCCGATGCTTCCGTTGGTAAGGTTTCGTAGGTAGTTTTTTATTTTTAAATTTTTATCGTCCGAAGGATATTTTTAAGTTCTTTAATAGCTTTGTTTAGACGGGTTTTATTTTCTCTGTTACGCGGATTTGCCAGATTTTTTAATTTACGTTTTTCTCGAATTTTATTTAAAATGTTAGGGGAAATTTGTTGAGTAATTTGAGTTATCGGAGAGACGTTTTCTGGGGTAGAGATAGAGATCGCACTATGTATTAAAATATTTAGATTTTCAAGAGAAGTTTCTATATCATCGTAAGTTTTTAGAGGGATGTTACACGAAAGATTTTGACTTATGAACTCGCGAAATGCTGGCCAGTTGGTATGTTATAGAAAAGTAGGTTGGTCGTCTAGTTTTAATTTAGAGTGGAAAGTTAACATTATTGGGAGTGGTAAGAGGAAAGCTCAAGGTTCGAACAAACAGAGAAAAAGAGGGAATGCCTTTCGTTACGAAGAAGTCGATTAAGTCGGGGCGTTTTTTAAGATCAGAAGGCCAGTAAGTTGGTTCACCTGTTGAGATTGGCTGAAGGTTGTTCTGTTTGCATGGAGTCATACAGTTGTCTACCGCGAGGAGAGGGGGTGAAGGATCGAGCCCCACCAATGATGTTTGGCGTTATAGTCACCGCCTGCTATGAACCGAGGTCCCAGTTTATTGAAAAAGTTAGTAAATTGATTGTGATCGATGGGGTGCCCAGGAGGACAATAAACAGCTGAAAATGTTATGGGGCCACTAGCGTCTTCCACCGAAATAGAGGTCTCTTGAAGGTTTTCATCAGAATTTTTATCGAGTTCGTGATGCTTAATGGAAGATTTTATTAGTAAGGCTGTACCACCGTGAGCTCTGCCACTTGGGTGTTTAGTATCGTACATTTTGTAATTTGGGATTTTGAGATAGGTTTTATTAGTGAAGTGAGATTCTGAGACAAGCATGATGTCGATGTTATTTTTGCTTAGGAAAGTTTTTAATTCAAGGGAGCGACGCTCCAGACCGTTTGCGTTACAGCATGCTATAACGATTTTAGTGTTAGTTACCGTAGCCATTTATAATTTCGTGATGAGCTGTGTTAGTAGATTAAGCATAGTATTCATTGTAGACATGAGTTGATTCATCATGTTTTCGAGCTTGATTATGGAACTATTATTATTATCATTGTTATTTGGTGAATTAGTGTTTTCTACTTCTACGGTGATTTTCGGAAGAGTTTGTTTATGTACACTACTTTGCTCCACTGACCTCGTTGTGGCTTGAGCATATGAGATGTTGTTGTTGACTAGGTTACGATTTTGAATGTGTAACGGTTTAATGATTTGTTCACCGCGATTTCTTTCATGTAAGGCCGAAAATAATTTTTGTTGTAATTGTTTGCGAACCATGCATCCTTTATAGCTAGCAGGGGGGTTGCCTTTGCAGTTGGCACAGATAACTTCTTTAATTTTACGGGATTTCTGTGGCAGTAATTTTTAGTATGCCCATATTCCTGACAATTCATCTATTGCGGGATGTCTCTTTTCTTACGCGGTGGCTCGAAACTCACGATGGTGTTTAGAAGTTTGGTGATTTGAAAAATTTCCTTGTTATTTGTTCGATTTAATTTCGACGAAAAATAGAGGGAGGGGCGTTTTAGAAACGGCTTTTTTTATGTTTGAGATATTAATCCGATGTGTCCGTAAGATTAAATTTCTTTTTAAGATCAGAGATATTAACCGACGGGTGGATACTACGCAAAACGGCTTTGTAACCTTTTTCAGCTTTAGCTTGGTAAGTATGAAATTGGGCGTTATTTGTTTTTAGTATATGTGTCACGGCTGTGTAGTTCTCACTACAATTTGTGATGATTTGAACCTGGTTGTCGATTAGAATTTTTTACGTGTATCTATTGGGGGCAACAACATCTAAGTTTTCTATGAGCGGCTTTATGTTCAATATTTCTTTGACGAAAATCGGAGGTGGTTTGTGTGCCTTCGGTTGATTGGCAGCGTTTACCGGACTAGGTTCAACATCCTCTTGGTCCTCGTTTTCTAGCGGGGAAAACTTATTGGAGGTGTTTGTGGCAGTCTTCAGCCAGCAATCCTGTAGCGAGATCTGACGTCTCTTGACAGAATTTTCGCTCTTCTCAGGGCTAATGTTTTTCCTCTTAGAGAAGACTTTGGTCCAGTTCTGGGAAACACCCGGGCGGCAGCCTGTGCTGCCATTACGGAAAAGCACAGGGAGAGGCCCTTGGTAAGAAAATTTTATTCACTTGATTTTAGTATGAATTTTCGGGCTCGCGTAAACAAACAATCGGTGCTGTGTGTTCAGCTCAGAGTCTAGTTTGGTACTGAACAAACAAATCAATTGGAATATTGTTACCGGCTTCAGCGGAAGAAAAGCCAAGACTCCATACAGGGAGTACAAACAATAATAACATCTGAAATTTTTTGATGTACACAAATAACGAGAGAAGTTGCCAATGCTTCGGTGGTGTAATTGGCAAACGTGCTCACTGGCTAAAGGTGAAAGTTCCCGGTTCAAATCCGGCCAGAGGCATCTTTTTTCGTTGTGTACATTTGTTAATAATTAGCAGAGGTTGAAATAATCATCTGAAGATAATTTCAGTTGTGTTTTAAGTTGACAATTGGGCAATGTTAATTAAAATATTAGGTAAGTTATGCGACGAGAGTCTGGACAAGACCTCGTCTTTCTTTTCCACCAAGCCAATACGAACATAACATGTTTACTAAGCCCATGAGATTTGCTGCAGGTGCAGAAGCGTGACCACGAGCAGATCGCGGCAGAGAGAGAGAGAGAGAGAGAGAGATGAAAGACTTTATTCAGCCACAGGGCTAGGCCCCATCCGGCACAGTGGCATTTACATTTATGTATAAAATTTCTGATATTAACAATAATAGCAATATTAATAATGAGTTATAATTAAGTAACTTTGCGTAGTAAACAGTAGTACACAGGACCTATTTAGTGTATATAGTCAAATCTCCCAATAGCGGACACTTTTAAAAGACACGAATTTTCCCTATGCTTTTTCATGTAACATTTATTCCCAATAGCGGACACTTTTAAAAGACACGAATTTTCCCTATGCTTTTTCATGTAACATTTATTCCCAATAGCGGACATTCTCAATAGCGAACGCGGACACCCATTTTCTAGTCATAGCGGACATTTTTACTCTTTATTATGATAGATGATTTCTAATTTTAAATTTACTCTCATGATATACACTCACCAACTGTTAATAAAAGTGTCAATGTCAATTCAATTAAGGGGACACACCTGTGTTAAACCCTATGTTTGGAAAAATATGAAAATTATATGTCATTATTATAATTTATTGTTTTTGATGTAAAAATATGTTTTTACAAGACTTTTTACATCAAAAAATATGACTCTAGTACCTAAAATTATTTATGTTAGTCCAGGATTCATCCACAAAGATTTATTATTTTTTAGATGTGTGCCGCATGATTCTGAATGCAATTCTTGACCAATTTGTATCTATGCGGTCTCAAAAGCTTTGTAAAAACATTCTCTTCCACCTAAGTGAAGCAGAATTTTTATAAGAGGCTCGGGAAATTTTTTGTACACTAAAATGTAAAGAAAATGCCAAAAATAACTATTTTATCAACGCTAATTGCTGTATTTAAAGACTGATAGATTGAACAAAAAATCTTATCAAAATCTGCTTCACTTAGGTGGAAGAGAATGTTTTTACAAAGCTTTTGAGACCGCATAGATACAAATTGGTCAAGAATTGCATTCAGAATCATGCGGCACACATCTAAAAAATAATAAATCTTTGTGGATGAATCCTGGACTAACATAAATAATTTTAGGTACTAGAGTCATATTTTTTGATGTAAAAGTCTTGTAAAAACATATTTTTACATCAAAACAATAAATTATGATAATGACATATAATTTTCATATTTTTCCAAACATAGGGTTTAACACAGGTGTGTCCCCTTAAGGGGGAAAAAGTACCTAAAATCTCAAAAAAAATTTTTTTGTGCTTATTGACTTTTTCAATAGGATTTTTTCTCGGCTTTCAGTGCCGTAATCAGAATTTTTTAATTTTGATTTTATCAAGAGGTACAGCCTATTTAGTACCGATAATTTTATGATTATTACAGCAGAAATGAATAAAACGACTCAAAAAAAATATTGCCGTTTTTTCATGAATCTCCGATTGATTGATATTTTTTATTGGCGTTAAATAAAATTACATAGCCACCATGAATCTCCGGACTTTCATAAGTCGGTAGCGCCATCTGTTGATACTCGTTTTATTTTTTGGTTATAATACGTCCAGCAGAAATTTGTTTGTTTACGTGGCTATGGGTGTTCAGTAATGCCACCACTCGCAGCACGTGGTTTTGGGCATATCTTCTGTCTCTCTCACTTTCGGGCGCGAGCCTGGATCAAATGTCAATAACAGTCTGCTGACTGCTTCTTGATTTTCCAATGGCTAAAAATTACATTTTTTTGAAAGTGAAAAAAATATATGTAGAGTGCAATTATATCTTTGCAACTCAACATAGTGTTTCATAATAAGCTGTAAAAGTTTCAAAAGCTTTTTATGAAAATGTGACATTTTTAGCAGTTCAAATTCAAGAAATACAGCAGTACATATGTAAATTGACATATATACATCAGTGTATATGTATGTCACTGTACTTTATGTATGTGTATATGACTGTATCATATATGTTGTTGTATGTTGCATGTGATAAACAAGATTAGTGATAATTGATAAATTTTGAGTGATTTTATTTCCAATTATAGATCCAATGATTAATGTTTTATGAATGTTAGTGAATAGGTAGATCACTGGGTTCAAGTTCTAATGTGAGATTGTGCATAGTGTGATAAGTTGATTTGGACATAATCAACTTAGTTAACAGTTTCCACTTACAACCCATATTAGCGTATACTAACATTTTAGTACAACTTATAAAATGTAGAGATGAAAATTGGCGCATTTGGCTTTGTGTGGCTGTCTAGGATAATTAAACATTGTCCTTGTGGATCCAATATGTTGAAAATTCAAATTGAATTACTGTTTTTTATTGTCCAAAAAGTTTTAAGCAGCCTCAGTGACATGAGAGTATCATTATGACATATATTGGTGTATTTTTGTTTTTTTCAACTCTTGGCCAGTTACGTTTCAAAATTGCTCTGTTGCCGTAACTTTTCATGTAAATTTCAGCAAATGAGCTGAAATTTTTAGGGATTTTTCAACATGGAATGGCTACAAACGCAAGCACTTTCAAAGTTATTGGGACAAATGAGCACTTTTTTCAGACTATATTGTAGCACTATCTGTCATTTTGTCATATTATACAAATGAATAAAAGTGTATATATGGCTTTCAAATTGTGTATAATTAATTAAAATATCTGAAAGTGCTTGCGTTTGTAATCACACATCTACTGAACAAAATGACACCCCTATGACCATGATTGAATCATCGGTTCTAGCTGGATCCTACGACACAGGTGTACCCCTCAGGACTGGGGGCTTGCTTCATCGAAGAGGGTTCTATGGTGACTAGGACCTGAATTTTCATATTCCAGAAGGAAAAAATTTTGATAAAGAGTAAAAAAAACAGTTTTCTCTGTAGAGTCCAAAAAAATTTTTTTTTTCATTTTTAATACATTTTTTATAAATGTAGGTTTAAGGTACCTTTACCCCTTAAGAAAAAAGTGACATTTTTTTTCGTTCCTAGGGAAAGCAACAATAATGTTGCTAGCTGCTGAATAAGTTACCGAAAGGAAGGATAACTATTCTGTGCCCACAACAATAAATGTTGCTAGCTGCTGAATAAAATTATCCTAGAGATAGAGTCAGATAGATAGTCCGAATAAAGGAAAGGTATAGGAAATATATGGTACTTACTCGTTATTGAGTTGCTAGTTTTTATTCAAATCAACGAGTAGAAGTTCGTTGGAAGGCAGAAAGGTCACGAACGGTTTATAAGTCCCACACTAGGACGAAGTAACTAGCTCAAGATGAGAGCGATAGCTACGGGGCGAAGTGTTCGGAGATTGAACACGGACTGACGAGAAGTGATTTTGCTAGGCTGGATATGGCCTATTTATACAAAAGTCCCATCGGCGGAGCGCCGGCGGAGCCGGCCACCACTGCGCGCATAGTGGGAGCGAGCAGATGGGGGACTCAAATGTTTAAATGAAGGAGGCTGGAAAAGTATGGTTGTTAAAAATATACGGATTGGAAATCGGATTGTAGGGAAAATTGCCTTTCCAACGATACCTCATGATACATAAAAATATTACAAATATAATTATTATAAACAGTTTTTCATATACTCCGTATTAATCAATAAAATAATTAATAATTGAACAATAATTAATGTTAAACCTATGAATGTTTGTTACGCACGCATACTTAGTTATAAAATAATGATTAATTATATAATTTGGAGATCAATTTTGCGACGTGCGAGGGTTTGGGCCTTAGCCTAGGCTCGCCCTGCAGTCCTATTATTTAATTACTGAGGCTCCGGTTAGCCTATCTGGTCGTCTTACCTCAAAAAGGGGTCGAGCCTTCCACCAAGTGTGCCTCGAGCGTCGGCGATTCTTTGCTGAAAAGTCGGAAAAGGTTCGCGAAATGACCACAAGAGGGAGTTAGGTTAAATCAAAGTCACTTCTTTATTGTACGAAAGTCAAAGTTAATTATTACTCTATGAATTATTAATGATTATTAATTGCTACTCGATTGCATTTAAATTACAAAGAAAAGTCTCAATAATTGCTTCAGTGACGTCAAATTACCATAAGGGTACTCGCGCAATGAAGTCCAAGGGAATACTGTCGAGTCACAATGCGCTCTCGGCTCGAATCCCGATATCGTGCCGCGCACTTGCACTCGCGCGTCTCCGTTCCACTGTACACGAAGCCTAATGCCACGTGAGTTCGCTCGCGAAAGTCCAAGGGGAATCACAGAGTCACAACACGTGCTCTGTTCGAATCCCGTTTTCGTGACGCTCTCTTAGCTACTACGCGGAAGTGACTTCGTACCGCTCGGCCTACGACGGCTCCGCGGCTTCGTGCGAACGGGTACGGCAATGTACAAAAATGGCTGCTCTTCGACGTCGGTACGCGCGCGACGTAATAGCGACTTGCTCGCCTCGGACTACTTTCACTACGCAACGACGAAACACAATACTAGACTCTACTTTACTTCGCGATCCTTTCTCGTACGCATACAACGACATACAATACTCCACTACTTTACTTCGCGATATTTTTCGTACGCACGCAACGACATACAACACTCCACACTCTCCGTACATACACGTCGCATACACGACCGACCAAGATTAACTACGAGTAAATTTAGGCTATTCGCTTACGATGTCGTTGGCGTTGCTCCGCGACGCCATGCCTGCCGGGTATCTGCTGCTGAACACGTTATGTCCGAGTCCTTATGGAAATGGATCGGCGCCGCTTCTCGACGGTCGGCCTGACCTTCTCGCCGTACGTGCTCGCACTGTTTGTAATTACGATGCCACCTCGACAATCGCAACGACGTGGCTCGTACTTTACACGGGCACACACACAGCACTACGTGGCACGCGACTCTTGCTGTTGTTGTCGTCGAGTTCGGCCGACTTAACCTCGTACTCGGTGCACGACTCGCCGCTGCGACTTCGCGAATCTCGCCTCGGACAATCTTTCGCGCGCTCTACTCCACGAGCGTAACCTCACTGTCTCACTACTGCACTCGTTTCGTCCTCGTACGATGCACCTTCTCGCTTTTTGCCTCGGACTTTCGTGCTGCTTCTTAGTCGCGCGGTCACGTATCACTTTTCTCGCTCGTTCTCTTAGCCTCGAACTACCTTTCGTGCGGCAACGTGTGTAGTAATGGTCGTCGTCGTCTTCTACGCTGCCTTCGTTGGTCTTGTCTGCTGCTGCTACTGCAGTTGCGGCTGGTCGCCGAGCCGTTCGTTCGGTCGGTAACGCACGTGCCTACGCTGCCGCGGCGTGCGGAGGTTAGAAGAGCTTGGCTCTTCCTTCACCCTGCCCGGTCGGTCGGTCGCAATTCTCTCACACTCATACACGCAGCATTCGTACTGCATCGGGGCGAATTCGTCACCAGTGACATCGTCAGAATTTATATTGATCTCTTACAATGAATATCATAGAGTTAGTTTGTAATTAGACTAAATATGCGTTACAACATAGCGGAATTGTTGATTAAGATAGTTAACTAGTCACCTAAATATTGCCCTGAATTAATGTTAACATATTTCTTGATAAATACTTTAAATAACTATTGATAAAATAGAATGACTCTGTCGCACGGCGGCAGAGGTGCAACAAATAATGTTCCATTATTTATTGGTTTGCACGATCATGTGTCATTAATAATTAGCGGCAGTTCGGTTAATTTAGCTGTTAATATAATTAAACAATGTTAACGGACTAATTCATAAATTGCCTGCGGTTGTGAGTCCGGTTGGCGAATCGGGTCGAGTCTAATACCGATTTACTCGTTTTAATTATTAGAATCTTAAAATTAATATAAATATTGCGTATAATAAATTATTTAAGCTGTACGGCCTGAAATATTATTCATAAAAATGTGTATAGAAAACATCGAAGTTATTTGTATGTCGAAATCATTAGAGTTGTCAACACATGGCCTAAGAGAAAGGTGTGAAAAGCGATAAAACTCTAGAAATAGATGTAACGGTTGTTCGGTATGTAAGTATCATGCCTAAACTACAAGTTACAAAGTATGTACAAGTAAAATGATAAAATATATATTTTTGAGTCAAAATGTATTTGCCTCGAACATTTTGATGATCCGTCTTGCACGGTGTGTTCGGCCGGTGAGGTTATCGGGTAGTCGTTGCGTAGGCTGACTCGGCAGTCGGCGCGCGGTACTGACGGGTCGCCTATGCGTAGGCTGAATCGGTAGTCGGTACGCGGAGTTAGAGGGTTGCCTTAGTGCAGGCTTGCAACGTGGGACGTTACAGTTCCTAGGGGTCCTGGGGATGAGAAAAAACGCGTGAACATGAAATTTGAATATAGATTTTTTTTTATCACTTTTGTGTTTCAGGCGCTGAAAAGTCATCTTTTCTCGTAAAAACGGCAACTTACTTCATTTCTAAGTGTCTGTAAAAAGTATAAAAACTCATCTAAAATGTAACTGACTAAATAAAAATAGCCATCTTCAAATATCATGTTTATACGTTTTTTTCTCATACGTAGGACCCTTAGGAACAATTTGCGGGGGTCCAGACCCCTGGACAAGCAAAAAAAATTTTTTTTTTTTAACGAAACTACATTTTATTTTTAGATTTGCCCATGTATGAAAATAAAACTAAAATTACTCAAAATTTATGAATAATCTTGTTTATATGTATACTACACATAGTTATATATTAGACTGTCCGTTATTTCCCGAATTGCTTAAATCCTTGCTCTAGCCCCTTGAGAGCTCATCATTTGGCTTACAATGAAAGAAAATCACTGTCCAATTTCAATAAGTTAACTCTAGATAGTGCCACACGCGTCAGCTTTTTTCCCATTTAAATAACATGGGAAAATTGAAAAAAAATATAAATCAGAGTTTTAAATAACATAAAAGCGCCAAACCTTGGGTTTAGGGACGGTTTTCACTTCGTGGTAGACCTATTATAAGTAACTAATACTTATGATAACCCTTCGAACCGAATTTTGATTCTGCACACACAATGTACTCAAAAAAATCAAGAAAAACAGCATATTAACGTTGTTTTTCGATATTTTACAATAAAAATAAGCGTTAAAAATCATCTTAGATATGTTAACGTCAAAAAGAGATCAAAACCATTAATTTGATAGAAATAAAACCTATTTACAGTCATTAGAACCATCATTACAGGTATTCAAAGTTTTATAGAAAAATCAAGTATCGAATCTGTGAACCGTTTAAAGCTGATTCGAGTAATAGTGATAAAAGTTTTTCTTTATGCATAAAAAGAGAGATCCCGCAACCTATGTTCAAACAAATGATTTTTTCTACTCTGACCTGACGATAGTATCTATTAAACAATGATTTTCGGGAATTTCATCGTTTTTAAATGTTTTCAAAGTGTACATGTCATCACAATAGTTTTACATTTTTTCTAATCGTAAGAAGTATTCGAAAATTTCCAAAAGAACATGTTTTTACCGATATATTGGGATGCACTTTGAGCGCGTCGCGAGCTTTCTAAGCAAGCGTGCATTAGCATACGCGTTACCAAGTGTAGACGCGAATAAATTAAAGAATTCGCGCGATCCTCTACTCCGACCCAACCAATTACTACCGAAGCGAGGGGGATTTTTAGTCTATTGAATTCGTCACGGGATAGGTGATGGCATGTGAATTAGACAGTGAATATCATTTATGATTTAAAGATCGATGAACGATTTATTGTTTTAACTATTAAACGACCAGATTTACTTTTAGTACACAGTACTCATTTATGACATATGCTCTTGTTCTAATTTCCGAACTAGGTGTGACGAGCTCACCGACTACTTCGGAGTGCGAAGCTTGGTCAGCCTTGCTTGTCGACACTTAAGTGGACTTTACCTTCAGAGTCGGAGTTGACTGGTTGATGGCTGCTCCTGGGGCCCCGCTTGAACTTAGTTGTTGGTCCCTGCACAGGAATTGGGCTAGAACCTCGCGAGTACGAATTACCCGAAAATGAGTGACATGCATTCACTCTGTCTCTCCCTTGCATTAAGCACGGATGATGTCAAACATAGTTTGAGACAGAGTGACGTGTGCAAGAGCTTCTAACGGCGCTTAATTAATGTCAAGACCTGATACAGAAACTCTTGCGATTTATGAGGTGAAATCTAGTGGAACGGCTCCAAGCTAGACGTAGTTAGTGGCGTCGCTACTCACATTGGCCTCGGATTCGCGATATTTTGACTGTGGCCACACGAATTCCCGAACAATGTGTACGTTCTGCTTACTCACTCGCGCTGCGATACGCACTCACGACGGTGTGGCAGACACGATTTCACGATTGGCCTCGTGATCCAATACACGACGGAAAAAACTCTCGTGCCGCGTACTCGATCCCGATCTCGATTTTATATTAATTCACGCGTCGCGAGAGATTGTTTCACGAGAATCAATAATACTCGATAATTATTAAATTATAATGCACCCGGCTAAGATGAGATAACAACTCAATTTTGCTGAAAGCGAATATAACTTTCTGTACGGTTACAATTAAACTAAACGCGCTGGCCCTTGAAATCATCCTTTCTACCTTACGCGTTTGCCAATGTGAGTGGGGCGCTCTCCTTTTCGCTTTCCTCTCACTGGAGAGTGATTAGTGATATTTGCGACTGCTTGGTCACGTGAGCTACGTCGCGAGAGGAATGACATCGAGGGCTCACACTGCGATGCGCGACTTTCTCTCCTCTGTCTCTCTCTTCCTCGCTCGCTGCGTACACGGACTCATCTCACAAACGAAATTCGTTTGTGTGGTCGCAATATAGGCGAATTCTCACTAATATTTTTCTTATGCATTTTATCCCTTTATTTTAATTATTTTTTATTGAAATCGCTCTACACTAAAAATAACTGCCACAGAGACATTTTTGAATCAAATAGTCACTGTAACACATTTTTCTGCACGTTTTGAGGGTACATTTGAAAAAAAAATTTTGTGAGATTTCAAATACTAGAAAAAATTCTTCATAAGGTACAAAATTGGAGTCTCTAATTTGAATACATCATATATAAACAAAGGTTTTCGATAAAAATTGTATATTTATAATTGATTATACAATTGAGTTCAACGAACAAACAAAATATATTTACAAATTGAAAAGAATTTTTTTTCATAATTGAAATTGTAAAATCTTTCTTTGTATTAAATTTATCCATTATATTTCTTGACTTTACGGTAGCGAAAATGTATCCTTCTCTGTTTTCCTGGACACAAACTTTTGAAGAGGCTTCCGTGATTAATTTTACTGGTCTTTCCACAGCAACAGTGTGGCATGGATACGCCTCAAATTCCCAATTCAAATAAACATCATTATTTAATAAGTGAGAGGTTAAAACATCATCACTAATTTTATTTAGTACTGTCGGTGAATTGTACGGTGTTACGGACCAATTGAGCGACCAATTGAACAATGGTAGCGCAAAAAAATAATTTCTTGAAATTGATGCATCTACTACTGAAAGTTGATTTTTAGAAAGATACACTGCTCTGCAATCGCTTTTGCCATACCTAAGTAAAAATTGAGTAAACTTCAAAGTGTCATATCTCAGTCAATAAAGGTCTGATCAGGATTTTAAAAATACAATTCAAACGGTCTTTACAAGTTCTTTACAAATATATAAAGTATGATAAGGTTCAATCGTTTATTCACCAATTATTTTCAACAAATAAAGAATCGAAAAAAATCAGTTTTTCTCATCGTTGCTATTTCACTCACCATTTGAGTACAAGGTCTTGTAGAAACATTCGGAGCCGATCAATTTGTAGGTTTCGATAAGACCTTCAAATTTGCTTGACTTAAATTGTCCTACGTACATTTTTCACGAAGATACGGTACTACAGTTTAACTGTAGAGCGAAATAATTATTTTTATTTTTCAATTTTTTTTCATTCACACGTGCACGGCTTTGTACATAAGATGGGAAAAAATCTTATGTACAAAAAAAGTTGGTTTTTTTATGTAGAATATAAAGTTATATTTATGGATTAGATTTTTAGAATATTCATGGTTTTGACTCATCAAAATTTTAGAATTTCAAAAAAATTTCAGGGTCCAGTAAACGCCCGTATCTTTGTGAAAAATGCACATAGGACAATTTAAACAGATAGGAAGTATTGAAGACAAGAAGAACTTAGAAGACAATAAGACGAGTTCAACAGATTTGAAGGTCTTATCAAAACCTACCAATTGATGGGCTTCGAATGTTTCTACAAGATCTTGTACTCAAATGGCGAGTGAAATAGCATCGACGAGAAAAACTGATTTTTTTTATCCTTTCTTCATTGAAAACAATTGGTGAATAAATTATTGAACCTTATCATACTTATCATACTTCATATATGGCAAAAGTGATTGCGGGGCAGTGTATCTACTCAATCTGATTTGATCAGATTAATTTCGCGATCTGTGCTTGTGTTACAGTCTACGACGTAACCTTTTTCAATAAAAAAAGAAATTAATAAAACTGCGAGAATCAGCTAGCGAGCGGTTACGCAAGAATTACAATTTAATGTATCTCACGCATCTTCTATGCATAATTTCAATGACACACACGACAGGTGAAAAGTAACATCATTTCGGACACGTGCGGCCAGCGTAAACAATGCCGAATTGAGCGGCCTATATCCATCACCTATTTCTTGGGCCTCTGCTAATTTAAATCTTGCGAAAATATAATTCTCATGGCAAAGAAATGAATACGTGTGGCGACTTGACCGATTTTGGGAAAAGAGCGGGCCCGGGTCTTGTAATATACACGCACGTGCAAGATATGTGTCAATTATTGACCCATATCGAGCTCGCTACATACGCTGCAACCGCTAAAGCGGGGGTAAATTTGGGTGTATATAAGCAACGGTAAAATAGGATCAGTCCTCCTTCTTATCTTCGAAATCGTACACTACGTGTCGATACTTGTGTTAACGCGACTAAATCTAAGTGTTTATAAAATATCATTTATATTGTAAATGCATTGTATGCATGTGTTCGAGTAACTTCATACGAGTAAAGTTATAAATAAATTGTATTGTGTTTGTGTGTGCAACACCACCATCGCCGACGATTCCGAATAAAAAATTTTAAGTTTATTATCATATATCACTTGGCATTGTACTTCCTCTCATCCCACATCTACGCAACAAGCGACAACTTAAATAAAAGATTTCTTGTTAGAATTCCGACTACGGAGTATATAACACTTGATTGAATTTTTTCTTATGGAAAACTATTGAGGAACGTAAACATTTAGTAAATAAGTGACTAATGTTATTAATTCGTCGGATGGGTCTGGCGTCGATACGTATAAATGAAGAATCCTGTTGGCACACGTTAGCCAACGAGAATGGTTTAGTTTACCCGGCTGCTTGAGGCTTAATTCAACTGAGCAAAATCTACACTTGATTGCCTGACTAATAAATATTTCTGATCTTGACTTAAATCGTTCATTTCGACGACCTCGAGTAAAGGAAAATCAATAGCCTCAAACTCGGCGATAGCTTCTGATTCACAATTTTTCAGTTTTCCTATGGGGCATTAAAATGAATTGAAAAAACCCAATTTTGTACCTTATGAAGAATTTTTTCTAGTGGTTGAAATCTCACAAAAAATTTTTTTTTAATGGTACCAATGGTAAAAAGTGTAGAAAAATATGCTATAGTGACTATTTAATTCAAAAAAATAAAGAAAAAATTATCGACATAAAGGGATAAAATGCATTAGAAAAAATTTTATTAGTGAAAATTCGCCTATATAACGGTAAAAACATTTTATTTTGGATATTTTCGAATACTTTGTACGGTTAGAAAAAATTTAAAACCATTATAATGACATGTTTCATAAATACTATCATCAAGTCAGAGTAGAAAAAAATTTAGTTACAGACAAGTTGATCGTCGATACGGTCGCAGTATTTATAGTCACTTGTCATCCCAGAGGAGCATCTGGATATTTTAATGTTTAGTTTTGCCCTCCAACAAATACAAAATCATATGGTGATCTCCAGGAACTCCAGACAATAGTGTTTCCAGATTTCCTCGATTTTGGCAACTGCTTACTTCAAATACTATACAACTTTCCAATACCTGGTCAGGATACCGAGACCGTAATTGATGAATAATGTTTCAGAGTAAAGCGTTAATAGTTGCGAGTTTCAAAGATCATTCAGTAACTTATGTATTCTCGAAAAAGAGAACGGAAGAATGAACGAGGCAAGATTAGTTTCTATTATGTTAGTTCACCTGTCTGATTTATCTAGTTCCCAATGTGTTGCTTGTATCGCTTCTACTATAGCTTTTGCAATCAATTTATAAAGTTTCCGAATCTCCTGCCTAAAATCGACCGCATGTCCGTCGATTGTATTTTTTTAGGCGAAATCAGAATTGATGAAGTATCAGTGTAAGCTTTTTATTTACTTCATGATATAATATATCTCTAAATGTTATGTTATGTCTTTTCGGTTTTTGCACCAAAATAACTAAAATAGTATATTACGTGACAAGGGACGAAAGTCGAACTTCCGTCCCTGCGAGGTTATGCACCCGAGGCGAAGCCGAGGGGGCAAGCTCGCAGAGACGGGCGTTTGACTTTTGTCCCGAGTCGCGTATACGATTTTTCTTTATCCCCGCTTGAAAGTACGTTTACTTAACATAGTTAAGGAATATTTATTAAAAAAATTGTATGCATGAATTTACGCTTACATGGCAAAGCCCGCCGACATTTGTGGCCCGAGCGCAGCGAGGGCTGCTGGTCGACGGCGGGCTTTGCAACAAATATCATCAATAATAATGTTTTTAGTACATAACTAATATTATTGATAAATAATTGTAAATGATAGATAACTATGGCGTTAATAAAGTACAAACGATCCCGTAAAGTATAAGCATGAAAGTATTAGTTCCATATGTTTTCTTCTTGTGTCCCACCTACATATTTTCAATTAAATTGAGAGTATTACTCGATTTAAAGTTGTATTCAATTAAACATTTATTTTGTAAAATTTTGAAAATTTGAATTAAGTAATTTACTCAATCTGAATAGACGAGTAGAAACTTGAGTGACCAAGAATAACGTTTAAAATTGAAAGAATTTATTAAAATATATTATAAAAATTAACATATTTTGACTGTCTTTGTTCTCCTACATCTCATTTTTTATTACAACTACCATCTTTAACTATTTAAACTTCGGATTGGAATTGAATGTAATGAAATGTGTACGTCAAATTATGGTACTGTTCAGTTTTGATACTTCATAGGATTGTTGGTATTTCAATAGTTATTCATTTTTGCATATGCACGTCATAAAATAAATCAATACAATTCATCTATTGCATAGTCAAAACCAAATGATAATTAAAATTTAGGTTGCCGTAGTCATGGAGATAATAACTTTCGCGCGATATTGACAGGGAGCAAAAGTGTTACTTTCGTCTCCGAATTTGAAGATGAAAGTACGTACTTTCGAGCATGGGATGAAGAAAAATTATTTAACTCATCTGTCTGATTCTGTTAGATCCACCGAGTCACAACATTTTTAGGTACTGTTTCCAAGGCCTTGTCAAAGTAGTTAAAGATTTTAAAAATGTGACTGAACTTTGCCAATGTTTTAGCGGTTGAGTAGTATAGGCCAAGAATTGTCTCGTAAATATATTAAAAGCAACAAATCATTCAGCAAGCTCTGTGCATCTGTAACGTGTTTGAATGCATACGCGAATATTCACTGGGTATAAGCCGACCTGGCTTTATCCAATGATTGACTAATGTTACGAATGCACCTACTACTACATCGTAGGGTGGTAGTTTTGTGCTGTCGGGGCCATGTAGAGCAATGTAATGCACTATATGTACATTGCGGAACTTGTACGATCACTAAGCCACAGAGAATAGCACGCCAAGCTTGAATTGCCATACAAAGAGAAAGAGAAAGGGTTAGAACAGGGAATGATAGTGATGCAAATCGTAAAGCGGCAGTTGTTAGTCTCATAAGAATATCCGCATTATTCACGCTGAATTTATCCTAAATATATGCATGCCTGTGCTTTAGGTTATCCATTTTCTTTACTATAGCCTAGTTACTGCCCTCAACTGTGCGTCTGTATAGCATCTATGCAGCTTCCCTCGTTTATACATGATCATGTGTATCATAATCAAATAGTTTTAATTCATGGAAGTAAAAAAGCGTTGCCAATTCATTGGCAACGACCACCTTCACCACAATAAAAAATTGTCACTCCTATTTTATTTATAAATGCTAATAAAGCAATTTTTCAAACTTAAACCCTGTGAAAAAAACTAAAATTTCCAAAAAATATAGATAAAAATATTTCTTCTTCTTCGCCATGTAATTTTTAAGTTAATCAACGAGTCCTAACGTTTTCATTCTTGAATTAAGGCTTGGCTACTCACCTTTCAAAATCATTTCTCAAATTAAAAAAAAATAAAAAATTGTAAGTGGAACTGAACGTAGTGAGTTAGCTTCAAAGCGAATATAGATTAAAAATTCATGCTAATTACCTTAAATTATTATACTGGAATCCTTAGCTAAGAGAATCTCAAATATAAGGATTGTACTGTGAATAATAACAAAGAAATGTATATTAACATGTTCATACAATAAAAGCGCTATTTTTTCTGTACAAAAGTCGAGCGAGAATTTCTGTGTTTCATTAAATAAACATCTTGCTTTGTACCCGCCCTTGTCCTGGTGCTAGAATGCCAAGAGTGTTAAACGGATTTACGAAGCTGCTGAAACGTAGTCTGAATTAATGGCTTTAGGAGAAACTCTTGCTCCCAACTCTCTTTTGTAGTTAAAGCTAAAGCTGCAGCAACGCATCGTTATCGTACCTTTTATAGACCATGTAGATTAAATTCAGTTGTAATAAGCATATTATATATATAATCAAATATTCTAATCTCACAAAGTCTACAAGTATTTTACCGCCCTGGGTCTCAAAAAAGAGAAAAGTTTCAAACACACGTAATGTGCCTTGGGACTTTTTTCGCCCCCTCATTCAGGGAAATGAACGAATTACTTATTTAAATGCTGGATTTAAGTAGTTTAAAAACTTCTATAAATATCATCAATTATTTTTTGAAGTGATGAACTTATGCTTTAACTCGTTTCCAATCAAGAGATCCTAATTGTGTCTTCTATTTTGATGCGTTATTTTTTCATTAAGTCATTGTCAGATTAATTTGAAAATATCATGCTCGATGGCATTTTTATCGATCTTTTAAAATCTGGTATTAGATGTACAATTCATTCAACTCTTTTTAAACTACCCTGCTGAAAAAATCATGGGAAAAATCATATGATGTTTTGACGTGATTAATCATATCATTTTTTATATTATTTATCATATGATTTTTCCCAGCAAGGGAAGCAAACCCTTATTTTAATATAAAAACCAGTGAAGAGGAAGTGCCAAAATATAATTTAAAATCTGAATTTATTAATGTCATTGAATTCAAATTCGAATTTGAATCATCAAACTGCCTGAATTTGTACCGTTTTGTAAAAGATTAGCATCGATACTTTCTTGATGATAAGATATTATAGTTATATCTGAATTTTCATGCCTACTACTTTTATAATTCACTTCAAACTCTTATAAATTATTCAAATTGGTGTGCTCTAAATGTACCTTTGTTTAGCTATTTTCAAAAGTAGTTTCTTCATTTTTAATAACATTAATAAATTCAGACTTCAAATATTTTGGGACTTTCTCTTCAATGGTTTTTATATTAAAATAAGGGTCTGCTTCCCTTGCTGGGAAAAATCATATGATAAATCATATAAAAAATCATATGATTAATCATGCCAAAACATCATATGATTTTTCCTATGATGCTTTATTTGAATAAATATATACATTTATTAAAAATAACGTGGTTTTTGAAATTTTTTGTAAAAATGATCGTTTCCTTCAGTACTCTGGATCTCAGTGAAACTCAGGATCTTTCGGGATATTCTTTGACTAATTTTAAGATCTTTTTTTTAATAAATTTTTTTCTTAGAGTCCCTTCTTAGCAAGAAAACAATACCAAAGTTTCATTATAGGTTTTTAGCTTTCTTGACGCCATTTTGAATTTGCATGAAGCATCATCGCTAATTTTAAGTGTAGACTCGTATGCCACTAGAACTATCATTTTTTACAAAAAAATTTCAAAAAATACGTTTTTTTTTTATCAATCAAGTGAAATTCAAAAAGAGTTAAATTATTTGTAAATCTGACGCTGGATTTTGAAAAAGAGATAGAAATCCCATCAGGTTTGGTAGTTTTAAATTAATCTGATAATACTTTCATAAAAAATAATGGATTGAAAAAGAAGACAAAGGTAGGGTTTTTTGATAAGAAACGGCTAAAACTATATCAATATTTAAAATATCGTCAAGATTTAATTTATGTGGGCTCATGTTATTTGATTAACATATCAATCGATTTTACTAAATACTGTGGTGATTTTACGAAAAGATTGGGGGAAGGAGGGGGTGCGGTTGTATAGTATTTTTTGAGAGAATTGTTAATTATTTTAATGCTGTCTTCCTCAATTGTCTATACTTTTAAAAGTATTGCAATAAAATTGTATAGCACTGCGTGTCTTAAGTTCACATTTATTGCACGCTTTTCGGCGGCATAATACTCACTTCGCGGTACCAGAAATTGTGACTCATCACTCGGAAAAGGGGGTATAAATGTTAACTTAAATCAGTGCTATAAAATTGAGTACGATACTCGGGCTGTAGGGGACCATTTCCGACACGGCTATTAGGACCCTCGCTACGCTCGGGCCCTCAACTACGCGGTACCGTAAAGTGTCTCTTATAGCCCTTGTATCGTAAAGTACTATTATAATTATTTAAGCAAAATAAACAAAGAAGAAATTAATTTTGAACAAAAAATAAATAAAAAATGCCGTATCTCACAACAAGACCTTCTCACCTTTGAGTCATAGATCTTTCCCAAAAAATTTTTGGGGACTCAGTACACCTAAAAAACATATCCCCTTGCATGAGTTAATGTAAATGCGCCCTATAAGTCATAGAAAAAATATGTACACTAAAATAATGAAAATAAATATGAGTCAAATAATACTTTTTAAATTTTTGTCTGCTCGTATGTCACTGATCTTGACGCGCTTTCGGTATGTTATAGTACATGGTAAAAAGGTCCCTGTAGACAAACTCGCTCCAAATTTGGTGCCCTTTGGAGCAATGAGCTTGGAGCTAATTGTGTATAGGGAAGGGTGGTCGGGTATCCACAACACTTGAAATAAAGTAACAATCACTTTCACTTAACTTTAATCACTTTATTTAAATAAAGTTAGGAAAATGTATTAATTTTAATTTTGTTGTATTAATTACTTAGTTGAGTAACTTCTCGAGAACTAGCAGCCAAAAAATAATAACAAAAAAGAGAAAAGAAAAGTAGGTAACGTGTTACGTGCTTATCGCTCGACTCGCGAGGCTTATCTCACTTCTCGTCACCGAAAACGGATCTCTCGTAGCGAGTGTAAATTCCGGGAGTCCTTTACGCATTGTAAACTGCGTCGATTTCGGTAACTTACCGCGCGAAAATATAAAGTTCTGGTTAGATTTGAACAGTCCCAAAAACAAAATTTTAGACCCCCTCCTCCTCCTACCCCCCACCCCGATATAAACGTCTATTTTCGATTATACTTATTCTGAAGCCCTGAAGCAATAAAAAAATCTGAAAAATGGGTGAAACAAAAAGAGCTTTTCATGATACCCCAGCCGAAACTAACCTTTTTCATCCCGGCGGCCAAAAAGAAAAAGTTAATTTCTGCTGGGGGATTAATGAAAAATAGTATACGCACCTATGAAGCAAAAAAGAAAGCCTCAGAGCACGTGTAATTATCGTCCGAGGCGAAGCCGAGGCTCCCTAGGCACGTAATATACTATTAAAGACACGCATTGATGAACACAAAAAGAACAAAGATCCAAAGGCAGTTGTCAATGTACATACACGTACTCATCATCATGAGTTCGACTTCAAGAACGTCAAGATTTTGGACACAGAGAAAAACTGGTACAAGAGACTCATCGCGGAGATGTTTTATATCAAGAAAAATAAATTTGCCATCAATAAAAAAGAAGATACACGTGGACTGAGTTTCTTATATAGAAGTCTATTTTTGTAATTTTATAATTTATACATTGTAATTGGGCTTTGCTTGCTTTATTTGTATTTGTACTTTTGTGAGTTATATGGGTATACTGTCTTATAATAATATTTTGTGAGTTTAGTATAATGCTCACTGTGACCAGGTGTGTATTTCGTGTAAAATTAGTGATATTTGATTGATACGAGTATAACTATTATTATATAATAATTCTTCTTTGTTATAGCCTGATGAGGCCGAAAAAATTTCGACGAAACGTCGTGTTAGAAATAAAAAATTGACGACCAACAAGATTGACACTTGTTGTTAAAAATACACACAAGAACTTGTGTTTCATTTATTTTTTGCCTAAACTGATTAGCTGATGAATTCCAGCACATTTATAATTAGTGTAATTAAAAAGGCAACATCGTGAACATGATGAAATACCAATTTAATCCTCAATTTTCATTTTCCAGAGTGAAAAACTTTGGAAAAAGAGTGAAAAAAACAGAGCATTCTATGCATAGTCCAAAAAAATTTTATTTTTTATTTTTTAATGAATTTTTCATAAATAAAGGTTTAAGGTATTACATCGGCTACAATCGGAGCCAAAAGTTATACCACATGCTTCGCGCGAGTAACATTGCGCGCGCACGAGGTACAGTCTCAAAATTTCATGGGGGACTATACTATACAAGCATGCTCGGTGTATCCGTGTGCCACACAAGCATGTCCGAGCGTGTCCGTGTGCACGCATCGGCCAATCGCGAGCCCTTTCGAAGCTGATTACTCATTTACGGCACGGTCGATTTTCTGAATCTTTCGACCCAGTATTCCTTATGGTCTAATATACCTGTAATTAAATTTTTATCAAAATCGTATGAAAACTTTTCTTTTTGTGCGACTTTGTCGAAATTTTCCTATCCTGCCCATGTTTATTTAAAAATTTTAAAATCCAATAACTCGTAAACTACACGGTCATTTTTTTTGTAATTTGCAGAGTATTCCTATGTTGACTAAAACTAACTACCCTCTAAATTTTAAGAAAATCGTATGAAAGTCACTTTTACCGGTATTTAACCTTGAGGTACCTTCCCCCTTAACTTAAATCAATTGTAACGGTGTACTTCCCGTGTCCACCGCCTTCACGGCTTCCTTCTTGGTCTGGTCGACTTTGCCGATAATTGGCGCGCCAGACGAGCGGATGCTCGTCGCCGACCAGAGTCCGGCTAGCTAGATGGAAAGGAAGGGCACGAGAAGTCTCGCGGTCGTCAGGGGCGTGGGCTCGACTCACCTCCGAGAGGTGACGCCGACGGGTAGGGAGTGGGGACTCCGTTGTTCTGCAATACTGCACTTAGAGAAATCACACCTGCAAACGAGAGAAATCGCGAGAGAGAGGAAATAATGATAACATCGGGTAAATCGAATAAGAACACAGATAATTAAGGTGAAATAATACAAAGACTTTATTAAATACTCGACTCTCAATTGAACATACACTCCGAGCCGAAGCTCACATACTCACACTCACACAGGACGCTCACGCGAGCTGCGTTGCCATACGAGGGTCGGCACGAGATACGAAAATGACGGCAAAAATACTCACGATGTGCCTCGCACACGAGGTTCACGACCACACGGGTAGACCACCTCGTCGCCGGGGTCGTACAAGGCCGAACGTTCTCCTCGGGTCGCGTCTGTTGGCCACAGACGTACGGTGGTCGGGGCGGATCGGCGGTACGGGTGCAGGGTTTGAAGAGGGCTTGGTGCGCCGCGAGGATCGCTAGCACTCACATTCGATGCTCGTGGCCACTAAATGCACCAAATACACGAATGCACTACTCTCTCGAATTGATTGCACTCCAAGTACGCCTCACACTCACTCACTACTCACAAACTCCAATTTCACTACCGACAACAAGGCGGAGAATCGCGCGTTCGCGTGATCGAGCTCTGCTCACTACAGCAGTCGAACAATAAGTCTCGTCTTCACTCTCTCACTGCTCACACTCTACTCTCGTCTTCTGCACACGTGCATGTGTCGATCCTTGCTCCGAATTTGCAACATGTAACCGGGCACGGGCCGCTCGCGCTGTCACGTGGTACCACGCTCGCGAGAGGCCACAGTGGTACCGGCTACAATCGTCGCAACTCATTTACACATTCACGCAAAAACTCCGAATTGGACGCGTCTATGACGCGTCGCTTACGTGCTTCGATGTTCGCCTACAGCGTAACATCACAAAATTTCAATAATTAAATAATTTTTACGTATTTTTTAAAAATTAATTAAAATGATAAATATGAATAGATCATTATTTGAAATTTATTTTGATTAATAAATGAAATTCTATTTTCAATTATTTGGGTAATTAACAGGTGTGTGCAGGTTTTTAAAAAACGCTTGATTCGATCCAGACATGTATTTTCCTCTAGTTCATGTTTTCGAGTTTCGGCTAAATAAATGTTGCATGAACAAAACTATAAACGTCTCCTTTGCAGTGGTACCCGCTCTACTTCGGGCCCGGACTCGACCACGATAGGCTAAAAAACGCACCTTGAATATTCGCCCAGCAGGAATAGAACCCACGCCCTAGACACATCCTTGTATCAGCAGGCAAGAACTATACCCACTGAGCCAAGGAGGCCGATGTGTGTGTGTGTGTGTTTTTTTTTTTTTTTTTTTTGATTAATATATTTTATTTAGTAAAAAGAAAAAGAGAAGTTTACATTAGAAAGCAAATGTAACATTTTGGTTTTTGTACATAGATTATGTAGAAACATCCACTTCGATTTCCCTTTGTTCCATCCCTGCGGAAAACGCCGTTAGGCATTACTTCACGGGAATGGAAGTTTTTGCTTTTTGCGCTTCATGGAGGCTTAAATGGGGTGGCATCTTCTTCTAGCTGCATCGTCCGGTCATCCCCTTCTGTCTATTCCTTCGTCTCTCAGTCTTATCACAACTGAGTGGGCAAAGAAACCACGAGCCAGTTCGGCTCGCTCGCGAGCATGAACCTGGTGGTGTTTTCCGGTGTCATTACCTCATGGAGCAGAGCCTGTAGTCTCTCTCTTTCTTTGCTAAACCTCGAGCAGTGATAGAATACATGCTCCGCGTTCTCGATGGATGAGGGGCAAGCCGGGCATTGCGCGCAATGGTTATGATCGTAGCGTCGGCTATGGTGTTGAAAGAAGCCATGCCTGGTCAGGAGTTGCGTGAGGTGGTAGTTTAACTCTCTGTGTCTCCTCTCGATCCACACTCTGATATTCGGAATCAGCCGATACGTCCAACGGGCCTTAGTCGACTGGTCCCATGCTTTCTGCCACTTGCTTAGCGTTGCCAAGCGTTCTTTGTCCTTTGCGTCCTCCCGGCGGCGGCCGCGTCCGCTCGTCCGCGAGGAGGGCTAGCGGAGGTATCCTGGCAAGGACGTATGTTTCCTCGTAAGAGACATGCGGCCGGCCTCCGATCACACGCAGGCATGCTCGTCGGTGGGCTGACACCGCCTGTCGAATGTAGGCTCGCTTTTGTGCTGCTGTGCTCCAGACGGGGGCTCCATACAGGATTATGGAGTCGACTGTCGATTATGGTGAGCTGTTTGCTCACGTCGGCTACTTCTGGGCCCACCAGAGTTGGGCATGATCTTCGTAAGGGCACCGATCACACTGGCTGCCTTCGCGCTGACTGTTCGGAGGTGGTAATCGAACTTCAGCTCGGCGTCGATGTGCAGGCTCAGGTAGCGGATGGAAGGGGACGCGCGTATGCTGTGGTCGCCTACAATGATGGTGATGGTTTCCACTTCCCTCCTGCTGGTGATGAGTAGAGCCTTCGTCTTGTAGTCAGCTGTTTGCAAGCTGAAAACTTGGAGCACGCCTTTCGTTCGATCTGACATAAGTGCTTGGCGACAGCCACCACGGCGATGTCGTCTACGAAGCCAACGATACAAACATCACCGAGTCGAATTGTACGAGTTCCTTACATCGAGAGTCACTAGGGAGCAGTACTTCTAGGTGCCACGGACTCACCTCTTGCCTGCTACTACATTCCGGGCGGTGGAAATGACGTCTTCGATGGCATCTATCGTTGATCGCTCTTTCCGGAAGCCATATTGTCGCTCCGAGAGGCCTCCGGGTCTCTCTGTGAAAGCTTCCAGCCAGTCGCATATGATTCTCTCAAGAAGTCGCGCTGTGGGCTTCCTCATCTTGTCGGCCACGCGATCTCTGGAAGAGTCTGCGAGCTCGCAGACAAGAGTGCCAGAGATCAGTGATCTCGTCTGCCCACCAGTACACCGGATCATGACGGTGGCGAGGATTTGCCTTGGACATGGAGGTACACATGCGCCGGTGATGATGGCCATGAGGCTCGTCGCTCTATCCTCTGCTGCCCCGGGAGCGATTGATACGCTGGCCACGATGGCAGATAAATGGTCCTCATCGAGAGTACGGGCGTTCCATCTGCAGTTCTGGCGCGTCGAGGGACTGGTGGAAGTCCTGGTGTCCTCGATCTCGAAGATGATGGCCTGATGGTCACTGTGCATGTACCGCCCGCTCACCGTCCATGACATTACACGGGACGCAAGAGACTTTTAAACGAACGTCAGGTCGACGACTGAGCTGCCCTGTCTGCCGTTGAAGGTTGGCACGTCACCGGTGTTAAGCAGCACCGTATCGAGGAGAGCGAGCGAGTTAAGCAGGATGGACGCCCGCGGTCTAGTCACCCTACATCCCCACTCCGTCGACCATGCGTTAAAGTCACTCGCAATGACAAGGGGCCTCCAGCCGCGGGCCTCCTCGCTGATGGTGGCAAAGAGGGTGGAAAATTCTACCTCAGAGAGTCTTTTTGGAGCGTAGACGCTGAAAAAGAAAATTCCGCCAACTCGGGCCCACGAAAAGTGTTACAGCCTGTGATGCAACCTTTCACTATAAAAAATAATTATAAAAGAAATTAATAAAACTGATAGAATCAGCTAGCGAGTGGTTACGCATGTATTGCAATTTGATGTAGCACGCGCATCTTCTATGCATAATTTCGATGACACACACGACAGGTATAAAGTAACATCATTCGGACACGCGCGGCCAGCGTAAACAATGCCGAATTGAGCGGCCTAAATCCATCACCTATTTCTTAGGCTTCGGCTAATTAAACTCTTGCGAAAATATGATTCGCACGGCAAAGAAATGAACACGCGTGGCTGCGAGTATGAATGAATATCGGAGAAAAGCTGTAAAACTGCGGTGACCGCGACTTCACCGATTTCGGGAAGAGAGCGGCCCCGGGTGTTAATATACAAGCGCATGCAAGATATGTGTCAATCATTGACCTATATCGAGCTCGCTACATACGCTGCAACCGCTAAGGCGGGGGCAAATTTAGGTGTATATAAGCTACGAGAAAAGAGTATCAGCGGCTTTTTCTTATTACGAAATCGCGCACTACGTATCGTGAGCTCTATGGTTCCTCCAATTTTTTGAGGCGCGCATCGAGCCATTATGCGCAAGCTCTGTCATTTCCGATTTCTTACACGGCGTACAGTCAGTCGCCATTAGTTGCTGTAGACTCTTAGATTTTGAATCTTTCGAAAATGTGATTAAACGTTCATAGTCCCTCAACGAAAAGTATTGTCCAACGCTGTACTTCTGCTCAGGCAGATAGTCGGCGATGGTCCACAAGGACGTAGCTGTCGCGGTCCTCGGCGACGTTGTTGTTCTCGTCCGACTATGTGGGAACACCCGTGCTATGCTTTGGAGGTGCACGCATTTCCGGTGACAATTTCGCAGGCCGCTTGCCTATTGCACTGCCGGAGAACAAAGGGAAAGTGCAGACCTCCTTATCTGCTGAGGGAGGGCAAGGCGGCACTTGGCTCTCCGTCGACTTCTCCAGCAACGATAAGGCCATAGCAAGGCTCAACTGGAAGCTGAACACTTCTTTATGGAGGTTGGTCCTGCCGTGCAAGAACCGGCCAAGATTCCGTATCAGGCCGCCCAGCCGTTCCATCTCGTCCTTCAGGGTCCCGATTACAAATTCTGCAGGAGAAGGGAGCTTGGTATCCTTGTCTTTGCTATACAAAGGAGCGACAATGATTCGCTCCGTGATCGCCTTCACCATTGTGAAAGGAGAAGCCGCTGATTGCGTCCGCAGTGACAGCAGCGGCCCACGTTCCGTCAAGCTGGTCGCATCGGACTTCTCGACAGATGTCAGCTCCTGCGGGTTCTGCAGCCCGTCATTCATAGCTGTTGTCATTCCACGAGTCGTACACGCCGTCGGCGCTCGCACCACGTCACGGGGCAAGCATTTGTCCCAACACGCGTAGCTGACACCGAACAATTTGTTTTGACATCAAAAACTTTAAGAAATGATCTTTCACATATCCAAGAATCAAAAGCAAACAAATAATTCATTTTTATTCATACTTACAAGGAGACCAGCCCAACTTTGGGTCGTGGATTTCCTCCAAAAAATTTTTTGGGGTCTGCTGGTACCTAATCATGAAGCTCGGTATGCTTAGTTTAATCTCATCGACCCCACCCCATTTTTAAGAGGATTTTCTATGTTGTCAAAAAATCATTCTTTCTGTATCGATCTAGAAGCATTTAAACGAAAAATGCAACGAAAAGAAGTTTTAAAATTTTTCAAAGAATCTGCTTGAATTTTATCAGAATTTTTGGGACCATCTACCACCCTCTTTGAGAAGTCCTAAAATCTATAAAAAAGCGTAAAAATTTGGGCCTCTTGAATTAAGTGATAGATACCAGGAGGCCCCAAAAAAATTTTGAAGCAAATCCATGGCCCGGAGTTGGGGTGGTGTCCTTGTTAGTGTAATACTTCTCTTTATTTACTTTGGTCGTTGATTTATGCATTATCTGATAATATAAAGCAATCTTGAAAAATAAAGATACCCTTTTTCATAATACCAATAGTAGAACAATTAACTTTAGTGCCAATAATTTTCTCGTAAATTAAAGAAATCTATAACGAGTAAACAATTTAAAACAATTTTCAAATATATCTAATATATAACAAAAAGAATGAAAGCCAAGATTAAAAATGTACGTTCATGTATCAGCATCTCTCAAAATACTAACTAACTTAAAAACCCGAAGAGTAAAATTAAATTGACTAGGAAAAACTGATTTTTTTTATCATAAGCGTAATATTGTGAACAAAAAGAATGCAAATCATTTGAATGAAAGCAAGTAGCTTATTACAACGAGCAAATCGTACTTTAAATAACGCTCATTCCTTTTAGCAAACCCTTTACCGACATTCTAAATAAAACTGAATTCATTTTTTAATATTTTTATCTTATTCTCTTGGATTTCTCACGTATATAAAGATGTACACATTACGCTACTCTTTCAAGGTGCCATTCGTATCGATCAATCACAATAAAGCTGTTATCGGCTGCTTGGTTTTTTCCCCAATGCCAGAACCTCCTCTGTCTCGCCATCTAATCGCATTTGAAAACTTAGCTGTTTCCGAAACAATACGCTGTTATACCTCGGTTGAAAAAAGATGCTGCCACTGCGCTCTTAGTTCTATCTCTAGCTTTTTCTCTCTTTCACTTCTTTCTTGGCTCAAAAGAATGCGCTTCGGTGATTGCCAATCGAAAACAATGCTCAAGTTTTCCCCTCGAGAGAGTCTACGAAACTAGAGCTAGATACCAGAATAAAGATGAACTTTTTTCAAGAATTCACGCAGAAAATGGCTATCGTCGAGTTCCAATTATCGGTAAGATAGAAAGCTATGTATTAAAAGTACAAACGCAGAGGATCGAGCTAGAACCAGAACAATCATTAGCCGTGCTTAGGCTATATTAAGAGCTTCTCTTGATTAGGATTCTAGAATGGCATACAATCCAAGAAATGTACAACTGATCTACTCGCTTGACAACGCGATCTTAAAAATAAAAATCTAACAAAATTTTTACACCTGACCATAAATTACATAATATTTCGTATTTATAATGCACTAGCAATATACGTCGTAGCTTCACTGACGTTCAATTAAAAAAAAAAGGAAAAAAACGTTTATTACAAAAAAATGAAATCGTAGATTTTTTTAAAATAAAAGTGACATTTCACGTCAAAACTCTCAGCATCCACACGTGGTATTATTTAGTCCAATCGCTAAATTTCTAACTTGTTGTAAAAGTACCTAAATGCACCTAGAAAAAAAGAATATTTCATAATTTCGATGGGAAATTTCCGCAGCTTTCTAATAGTGAGGTCAGATTTTCCAAAAAGGTTAATTTTCCCGGGAAAAATCCCTGGAAAACCTTTAAAGCCGATTTTTTCAAAAACTTTTTAAGACTTTTTCAAGTAGTCTAGATCAAAAGAGCAGGAAAGTTTCCATCAGAATAGTTACTTTTCAAAGTGTGCAACAAAATATTTCAGAGCTATGACGAGAAAAAGAAGAAAAAACCGTGGTTATAGATCGAGCTGCGACGGCTGGATATTTAAAACCAATGAAAAAAACAAGTTTTTCTTCTTTCTCTTACTAAAGCTCTGAAAAATTTTGTTGCACATTCTTGTAGCTATTCCGATGTAAAATTTCCTACTCCATAAGAACAATGCTTCTGTATCCGCGGTACTTTTTGGAACCAAACCCCCGCGAATATCGGGGTTCGCTTGTATGCCCAGTAAAATCCCACATTCTATATATTTTCACCTCACTCTCTGCAGCCAGATTAAGATAATTTTATGATTTAATTAATATTATTGTGCGTATCTTGACGTTACAATATAAAAATTTCAAGTTTATACAAAAAAACGTTTAGTGTAATCTAAACTATTCGTTTAATCAATTTGTATTCTTTTACAATCTTATCAAATGAGGAGAAATTGATTTGACATGTAATTTAACATTCAAAAATGTAAATTTATGTTTTTTAATAACTAAAATTCATAGTCGTTTTCAACTAACTACGTTGAGCCTTGTGCAACGTACGTTGCCACTAGTTATAAAAATCCCTTCAGTTTTGTATACCCAGCATATAGGAGATGTTAGGTTAACGTGTGCGTCCACATTACACCTGTAAATGTATGTGCGTTGAGTGAAAAAGCAAATGTGTACGCGCAATGCTAGCCTGATAAATGTCTTTGAACTGAAGCGGCGCTAAAGTCGATATTTGGGCGCCAGCCGACAGATGATTTGCGAGCTACACTAAAAAGTAATTTTTTTCATTCTCGAACCTTTTCCACCAGCAATTTTTGAGCTGTTTGCTCTCCAATAAATCAAATGAATGTCGGTGATTATCGACGCCCTGCAGTACGTGCTACCGCTTGCTCCGACCCCATGCTTTTCGTTCGCTCTGCTATTTTTTTTGTCAATGTTTGTGTTCACTATATGCGCATATTTGCTTCTCGCATATAAATATAACATATCAAACTATATTTTGAAATAGCTTTTCAATTTAAATTCGTCATATCTACTGTTAAGATTGTTTTATTTGTGTTTAAATTGTGATAAAACATTCGATTGAAGGCTTCAGGAAAACATTTTCTTTTAAATCGGCTTTTATGGAATATTTTTTTGTTTACAGTATTGAACTGTAAAAAGGAAAAAATGTTAAAATTTTTAAATAAATCATATCAATCTTTTGAAATACTCTATTTGAATGGAGCAGCACATTATAGAAATAGGTCCAAAAACAATTGAAAATATTGGCACATTTCAGTTGCAGAATACAGGATTTTAAGTCATTGAATGACTCAATCAAGTTTGACGTTGTATTTTTAACTTATTAAGGGCTCCAGGGAGCTTAGAATCGAAAAAAATGTTATTTCATTTTCCAGTAGGATTTGTTTCCATTTCCATTGCATCCATTCCATTGATCCCTTTCCATTGCATTTTTTAAAATTTTGATCATTCACTGAGATACAGCTGTTTTCGCGAGCCATTCTCGTATATTTTGCGTATTAAATTTTTTCTTCTTTTGCGTTTTCTGGCGTTTTACGTTTTTACAAGGTACACCTCAGTTGTTGTAACATTCAGATCGTACCGATTGAGTTGCAGCACCAGGGTCGCGTACACTTCTTCAGAACATCAATGGTTACAGTCACAACCTCGAGCGTGCCGATCCGACCTTCAAGTCACCCTGCACAAACACTTAAGCATAATTTTTTTTAATCTTACGTTTTTTTTTATGACCTCCATCATGAATCTACTGATTGATAGTGACCTATGAGTTCGATCATCTCGCCCGACGTTGCGATGAGTACAAACAAAAAATACATGAGAAGTTATACAAATGGATTATTTTGTGAGCACAAGTACCGGCTACGCTGGCTCGAGAAGAGAATCGTTTTGCGTACACGGTGCGGACAAAGCTTGGCATTTGATGCATACAAAATTTTATACAATAGTATGCGAAAAGTACACTTATAACAAGCATGATATTTTATAAAATACCATAAATTTTACCACACACCAAGGTGTTTAAAGTTTGCATATTATTCTTTACATACTGCTCGAACTGTGGGTCGATTCGATTACTTGGGGTTACTTTTATTTGCGAAATTGATCTTTCGGCGTTCCTTATTTCTTTTATTTTAACTTGGAAATCGAGTTATAAGTCGTATTAGCGTGTGGCATTACACTCGCATACGCTCGTGCGCTAACCTCACTTGCGCTACCAGAAACTGCGACTTATGCATCGGAAAAGGGGGCATAAATGTAAACTTAGCACAGTGCTATAAAACTGAGAACGATACTCGTGCCATGGGGACACCTTTTTGCATGGCGTAGTTTAATAGCAGGTATTGATAGCTGGTAATAATAGTTACTTATGGCACTTGTATCGTAAAGTACTATTTTTAACTAATATACGTAGATCTTAAATCGTTCCTCATCTAATCGCTCAATGAATGTGCAATAACTTTGCCACTAGCATGCATGGTCAAATCAAAATAAAGTGCAGTTTCGTTAACAAAAAAAGTGAAATTTTTTTTGCGTGCCCAGCGGTCCGGACCCCCGCAAATGGTCCTAGGGGTCCTAAGAGTGAGAAAAAAACGCGTGAACATGAAATTTTAAGATAGTTAGTTTTTTGGTCACTTTTGTGTTTTAGACGCCAAAAAGTCATCTTTTCACGCAAATACGACTTATAACTCGATTTCCAAGTTGTTGAAAAAGTATCAAAACTCATCTAATAAAAGGAACTGACTACTGTATACGATAGGAAATTTTCTCAGCTTTCTAATAATAATATCAGATTTTCCGAAATATCCAATTTTCACCGAGAAAATCGCCATCAAACATTGAGGACTAAATATCTCGAAAAATTCAGTACGGAAAAAGTGAACTTTTTGGTTTATTTTTGATTTTTCTTATAAAAAATGAATATTTTGGAAAATCTGATATTACTATTAGAAAGCTAAGAAAATTCCCTATCGAATACAGTAGGCAGTTACTTTTTTTGGATGAGTTTTGATACTTTTTCAACAACTTGGAAATCGAGTTATAAGTCGTATTTGCGTGAAAAGATGACTTTTCGACGTCTCAAACACAAAAGTGACAAATAAAAAATACCTATCTTGAAATTTCACGTTCACGAGTTTTTTCTCATTCCTAGGACCCTAGAAACAATTTGTGGGGGTCCGGACCGCTGGGCACGCAAAATAAAATTTTACTTTTTTTTGTTAACAAAACTGCATTTTATTTTGGGATTTTACCATATACTAAGGCTGTATGATTTTTCAATTACATAAGTTAATATTTTTAATCCGCCACGTACTAAGATCAACTGGTTAATCCGATCAAAAGCATTTGATTTAGTGTGATCATAACAAGTGGCGTCTACTGTAGCTCATTAAAAGTACTCATCTTGAAATCAATAGATTAAAAAATCCTATGTCTTTTAAAGTAAAAGGTAAAAGGAAATGAATTTTTCTGTATTTTCATATATGTTTAATAAAAATTAAATAGAAGTTTATGAACATTTGTTAATCCTATTAATCGCAGAAGCTTGCTGGACAGAACACTCGAACAAGATGATTATTTGATTCATCGTTTGAAGTCATCAATATTCGCATAATCTAGCTTGTTGGCATTGATGCTACATTGGTTTGCTACTCCTATCTCAAAGCTGCAATCTCTTCTATGCATCTTCCGCACCTACCACAGTTGAATTTCGAGTCAAAAGATACACGTGCGACTATTTCTAGCATGAAATCGATTCTCTACCCGCCGTTCAAAAAATTCGTGGCTGCTCTTTGCTGATAAAATTATGTTTGTTACTCAAAAAAGAAAGCATACGCGTTTTCTTGTGCTAGTGCTAGACTCTAAATCAACGTCCAATTTTCTAGGAGCTGAGAGAGTGGGAAGAGAAGGGCTTGTTCTCTTAAATCAAAATAGTTTAGACAGCTCGGCAGGATTAAACTTCCTCGTTTTCTTTGTCGTTGGATGCGAGCCACGCTACGTCAGAATAGTATTAGTAGTAATGTTTTTAGCATGAAGTGCACAGATACCTTTGTGTATATTCTTATCTTTTTACATAGAAATCTTATATATATGGGACATTTCACGCTTTCTGGGGCCACTTTTCGGTTCGACCCTCTTGGATCTTCCCCAAATTTTAACCACATAAAAGTAGTAAAAAAAAGATGATTCACCAATTTTCAGCCCTCAAGAGACCACATATCGCTCTCAGCCCACCATCAAAGATCGTGATTTTCAAAATTTGACATTTGTATATCGTTGTTTTAAACCTTGTAAAAGGCGTAGGAAATATTCGTTCAACATGTTTTTCGACGTAAAATTGATGTCGATTTCGGAAAAAATATCAGTTTGACCATTCAAGGTCATTTACACCCTTAAAAATCAAAATTAAGTTTAAAATCGATATTTAGGGTCAAATCCCACCTTTTTTGCTTTTTTGATTTTTTCATTCGAAAAAGCGGTAAATTTCACATAAAAATAGTTACTTAAAAAAAATACGTCATTTCGATTTTTTTATTTTTTTTAATAAAAGAAAAAAAAGCGTGATTTTTGCATTTTTTCTTCATCATTAATGCTCATAATTTCAGGCTATTCCATATAAAAAAATATGCTACAAGGTTTTATAGGTGAAATTTTGTGTAAGTTTTGAAAAATTGATTATTTTAGTGATAGGAAATCATGTAATACTGTAAAATTTCCAATCAAATAGAATAACTGTTTTAAAAATAGTTTTTGACGCTGTATTTGATTTTTTGTATTTTTCACATTAAATTTAATATAACAATCGTATCATAACAATAAATTACGTGAAATTTATTTCGAATCTCGAAAAAAATGATAATATAAAACGAGAATTTGAGATGTCGGGTTTGAATATATTTCACCAAGTTTCTGAGTTTTTTTATCAACTGAATAGTATTAAAAGAAATTTTTCTTCATAAAGGGTATATTATGAGTGGTATTATTTTTTTATCTTAAATACTTTTTAATTTTCTGTTGTGGATGTAGTTTTGTGTGTGGTGTGTATTTTTTTTTCTACTGCCCATTTGTGTTATCTCACCAGGACCATCGTCAGACATTACTTTGGTGAGGACCGGGGCAGGGCATTTTCTGCCACGTCGTATCTTGGTGTTTCCATACATCTCCCATCCGACGCATAGTGATAAGCGACGTTTAGAGATTCAGAAACCCACTTACTCTTTCTGTGTACGATTGCACTTTGTTTAAACCCCAAAGAGTTATCATTGGTACCTCTAAAAATTTATTCCCGAGAAATGTTCACCAGAAATTCTTTTCGATGCAGTGCTTAAAAGAGTAATTTGTAAACCCTACACTTAAAGGTGTTGCGAACGCAGATTATTTTTTTTCGAAATTAACAGGGGAAAGTAATTATACTGAGCAAAGTGAAGTCATTCCTGCATGAACTCCCATGAATTTCCAATGGTTTTTTGTGACGTGGTACCGCGAGTACTGCTTGATCGATCGTTTTGAAAATTTAGGGAGTTGATAAGGGGAGCTAGGTGAAGTTCTAATGACTTTCATAATCTCGATTGTTTAACCCTTCATGCACTTTTATGCAGTTTTAATGCATTTTTTCTAAAATTGCGAGAATTCTGTCAAATTCGACGGGAATTTTTTTATAATCCATTTGGTAGATGAAATATACTTTTCGTCGTATTATTATTTTAGGTTTTGCATTAAAATGCAATTTTATGCAATTCGTATGTATTTTTTTATGAATTTACATAAATTTTTATTTATTATTTATTTTTTTATAAATTTTAATCGGTATTACTTGAGTTTCGGTAAGTGCGTTTGTTTATAATTATATCGTTTTTTTAACATTGTACTGATGACAATTATATTATAAATCATGTTTCGAGTAAAATTACTGAACGAAACATGATTGTGTTAGCTTAAAATTATATCGTGTTTCAGTTGAAGTTGTACTGATGATAATTATAGAAGTGGGAACTCGAATTGCAGAATGCTGAGCAATTCCAATGAACTGAACATTCATGATGATACTAAATCATTAAATTTTTACAATAACTTTAAAAACTCGTATTTAATCATTCTCTGGTGCTTGTACGAAAGTTTATTATTTTTCAATGGGTGAAGTTATATGGTTTTGTGGCAAAACAAGGGATCATGGTACAAGCCGAAGGCGAATTTTAGTTAGTGCAAATTTTAAATAATTAAAAATACAAATCTAAGTAACCCTAAGTAACTCAATCGAAACCGCTCGTGTAGTTATTAAATAATTATGCAAGCAAAACAAGTAGCCTGAGTAATCCAGCTTATGCCGTTTTTAAGAAATAAATATCGCAAATAAAAGTAACCCCAAGTTACCAAATCAACCCACAGCACGAGCAGTTTGCATATAATAATATGCAAACTTTTATAACCCAAGTAACTCAGCTTATCCGGTTTCTAAATTATTAAACCTGCAAAGTATCTGGTAATAAATAGTCATCTATGACATAAAATTTTACAGCACGCCAGGGTTCAAAAACGCTTAATGCGCACTAAAAATTGTGCGCAAAATGGCACTTTTCTCCTTTTATAACATAAAAATTAGCGCTCAGCATAATGCAATCAGAGTTGCCGCTAGTTTATAATTTGGATTATTCTTTTCAAAAGCGAGCAATCTGCGTTCTCAACGTGAATGCTAGCGCTTTTTCAGAAGAGTTTTACGTGAACATGTTCTCTTTAGAGGTGTGAATTTAACTCTTTGAGGTTTAAGAAGATGATAAAGTTAGTCAAAAATCCAAATTTTTATCCCGTTTTCTGAATCTTTCACTGAATAAAAGGCTCTATGGCAAGCTTTATTTTAATGATTTTAAGGTAGCTACTGTAGAGCCTTTTAGATAAATATTCAGTAAAGATTCAGAACACTGGATTGAAATTTTGATTTTTGGGCTGACTTCGATATCAGCATGTACAGTTTTAAATAGTTTTCGCAAAGTGCCATCTTTAGCCAAACTTGATTTTTATTATTTTTGGGCTACGAGATGCGAAGGTAGCGTCATGCAGAATTGAGCTCCGAAGAGGCATCTTGCTGCTTGACAAACTAGAAATAGCGCTTCATTGTACTGCTCTGCGGTGCAGCATCGTGTTGCTAAGAGGTTTCGATTTGTGATAATAAAACTATATCTAGCAATAGCTCACATTTCTGCTTGAAAACATCTACTGGGTCTGCAATGTCGATTTTTGAAAATCATTTGATTAATATTTTATTGTTTTTCAATTAATCCCCTATTAAAGAAGGTCATTTATAACAATGAGTATTACATCACGTTCACTTAGAAAATGTACCTCCATTAATGATTGACTCAAAAAAACAATAAAATAGTGGCTCATAATTTTAATAAGTTTGCTTAAAAATGCGCGCTTAGCGACAACTAGTTCATTATGAGTTTACAGAATTATAAAATGCGGTTTCATTTTGTTCGACTTACAGCTACAGTCACTGCCTCAGACTAAACATGAGATAGATTATTACTAATCTTAACAATTTTACTATGTACAGTGAAACCTCCCTTAACGACCACCTTTTAATAGCGGACACCTGTGTTAACGGACACTTTTTTCGTACATTTCAATCATTTTAACGGACACTGCATGATGAAATATTGAGATGAATTTACAAAAATTTTGAAAAAAATCATCAAAAACGAAAAAATATCCGCAATTTCATACGTTATTGATTATTAACACTCATTTGTAATTCATTATGAAGTAATCAATGCATAATAACAGTATTTTTAATTTTATATCATTAGTTTTATCTTAATTTTCTGTCTACCTCTGAAAAGCGACCACCTCTCAATAGCGGACAAATTCTTCGGAACTATCAGTGTCCGCTAAAGGGAGGTTTCACCTTATCTACCTATCTACCTTATGCCTATCAGACTCTTGGGGCTCGTGCCCTAGCTTCACTTCGCAGTACCAGAAAGTGCAACTTGTATCGAGGAAAGGAAACCTGAATGTGAAATTATCATAGTGCTATAGAATTATGTAAGGTAGTCGTAAATTACTACAAGGAGATCTTCTCGCCTTCCTGGATCTTTCCTAAAATTTTTTTCGGGACTTAGTACACCTAAAATAAAAAAAATAAATAAATAAAGTGCATTGGATACTAATTTTCTATCTTCAAACTAATTGGGTATCTTTTTGGACACCTAATCCTCGAAAACACTACATGTTATTGTTAAGAACTTTTTGAATCTCACTCAATGCCATAAACATTGTATTACAGGTAACCCCCGGTATTCGCGGTAGTTACGTATATTGAAAAGACCGCGAATACGGAATTCGCGAGTAACGGGACCTTATTCTTATGAGAAAAGGAGGGTTACGCATATGTCATCATTACTTGAAAAAATTTTTATATTTAATTACACGATTAAATTAAAAATTAAAAATGTTCGAATATAGTACTTTACAATGGCAGGCGTAGGGTCGAGTATAGTATTTACGATGCTATGGCACGTAGTGATTTAAGGCCTGAGCGCAGCGAGGGACCTAATAGTAGGACCAAAAAGTGTCCCTATGGCATGAGTATCGTACAACATTTTATAGTACTGTGCTAAGTTCACATTTATGCTCCCTTTTCCAAGTCATGAGTCGCACTTTCTGATACCGCAAAGTGAGGTTAGTGCCCGAGCGTTGCGAGTGTGATGCGAACGCAGCGGTGCCAGAATGTGCGACTTATGCCACAGAAAAGCGTGCCATAAAATGAACTTATGCCACGCAGTGCTATAAAATACTTTCATATCTCTTTTCTGCATAAGATCTTGTATCCAAATAATCCACACAGTTACCATTCGTATTTCATTATCGGGTCTAGGAATTTTACAAACTTTTGCGTGCGAACCCATCAGTTTGCAATTTTCACAGATTGGGGATTAAACTATAATCAAAGCCGTTTGTAAATTCAATGCGGCCCGTCCCATAAGAACCTTGCAGCCGCTCAAAAATTGATTCAATCGAGTTTCGGGATGTAAGGGGGTAGTCTCGGAACAACATTTTATAGCACTGCGTGGCATAAGTTCACATTTATGGCACGCTTTTCTGTGGCATAAGTCGCACATTCTGGCACCGCTGCGTTCGCATCACACTCGCATACGCTTGTGCGCTAACCTCACTTCACGCTACCAGAAAGTGCGACTCATGACTCGGAAAAGGGGGCATTAATGTTAACTTTGCACCGTACTATAAAATGTTGTACGATACTTGGGCCATAGGGGACACTGTTCGGCCCTAAACTACGCCGTACCAAAAAGTGTTACTTATGGAACTTGTATTGTAAATTACTATTTCGACACTCCCGAACAAAAATGTTGGAAAACATTAAACGGATTACACTGAAATTTTTAATGAAGTTTTAAAAGAATTAACACAAGTTTTTTCTTTCTAAAAATAAATTGCAAAATTGAGAGTACAATGGTATGCCTACTTTTATATTTCTAAACAGCCATTACTAGCATAATTGGTCATATTGGCGTGTATTTATACTTAATAAAAAATATTACATATTAATTTTCCACTGTTCATGGTCTTTAATAAAGCGATTTCTCATTTTTTTATAGAAAGCCTACGAGAATATTTTGCCAAGTACGGTGATATAACTGAGGTTATGGTAATGAAAGATCCAACAACGCGACGTTCAAGGTAAGTCATTTAATGAATTATAAAAGAAGACTGGGTTAGTAGATATAAAAATATGAGTGAATCTAGTAAAATTTTAATATTTTACTATCAGGGAAGGTGGAGGGGGGGGGGGGGGGTATTTGGCCAAATTTTTAATTTTTTGTTACAGTATTTTTCAATTTTCCAGGCCTTCAAGTGCATTGCGTTAAAATTTTAAGTTAATTCAAGCAAAATTAACAGAGATCTAGTCATTTAATTTAAGTATGTTATACTCGTTTTTTAGCCCCGATCACATGTTTAGTGTTCTTTACTTTGGGTTGCTATATGTAGGCTTTGATATTAAAATGTCGAGCATAACAAATTCAGCATCAAAAACGTACTTTTAATATACGATATGATGTCCCTTGATTACATAGACCCTGCATAGACCCGACATAGACGATGTACGGAGATACAATAAAAGTCACGTTTTCAAAATCTTTGAACATGTTTCCTGAACAATTGCATTTTTTGAATCGGTGTACATCATAACTCCAAAATTACTGAACCTAAGCGTTATCTTTTTCAAAAATATTGAAAACTAAAATAGGCAATCTAAATAATGCTATTTGAATTAAAACTACTTATTTGTCACGCGAAATTCGGTTAAAGTACACTCAGAGTCAATGATAAGCGCGAGTAGAGACTATGTTTATATTGTATATAACTTTTTTGGAAAATCACGCTCACTAAACATGTAAATTTCACTCGATGTTCCTACTAGAAACTATATTTCCTCATAATTTTGTGATAATTTACGATGAGTCTTTTTGGGATAATGGGATTTTATAAAAGAATCATTAAAATACTAAAAATTTAGTGGAATTTCTCCTCTGAACGTAGAAGGCTTAGGTAACGATGCACACCACTCAGTAACATTTTTTTCAGAGGTAAAGTTTTGAGAATTGCTTAGTGATGATTTGGATTCTCAAACTTGATGGGCCTTTATAGGAAGTGAAAAATGTATTAGCTTTAAAACACATGCCGTTGTTCGCCTTCCGACGAATCCGAGGAATCTAAGACTTTTTTTTCTACAAAATGAGCTGAAAAGTTAATAAAAAAAAAAAATAATACATTAGCAAACAGTGATTGCTATTGAAAGGAGGCCGTTAAGAAAGGTTTCACTGTATTTTGAAATATTTACAAACTTTAAATGTTTTATTAATAGAATTATTAAGCAGAGGTTTTATTATTTTCTAAAATTAAATGATTTTCATATTTTTATTAATTCAATATTTTGATACAACATCATTGCTTTTTAATCTAATGAAATCTAAATGTCAATGTAAATCAATTACAAACTACGTAAAAAATTGCATTGATCTAAACAGCGATTAGTTGGACTATTACAACTGCCTGATTTGCAGTGGCACATAAAAACCGTCAAACTATATATCACTCTTGTCCAATTTTAATTGTGATGAAATTTAAAGTAAATTTTTATTCAAATTGATACGATTATTGCATATTAAATTTGAATGCATATTAAAAAAACATGGAAAATGAGGAAAAAACCATGTTCAAATGATGTGGCTTACATCCACTTTTGCCTGGCTCTATTTACTTCTACTGTCGATTGATCTCACTGCGCTCATCAATCTTCACTCTTATTCTCTCTCTCTCTCTCTCTCTCTCTCTCTCTCTTTCTCTCTCTCTCGGCAAATTAACGTGTGTGCAGTGCAATTGTGCCATAGTGGGGAGTGAGCCTACTGCATGTTCTGTCTGTCTTAAGATTACAACAGTCAATCAAAGCATGGCTCCACATAAAGTCAGCACTTCACCGGCTTGGCTTATGGGACTCGAGGCCAGTATTCATGCCGGTTTCGATAAATTGGAGGCCCGTATGGCTGCAATTAATGAGAGGCTCGACAAATTCACACAGACTCAGCTCAAGCACGAGGCCGCTATAATGTAGAACGCTCGCACTGTTGCTCAGTTAGACGAGCGTGTGTCAAGCGAACTGAAAGAGCTTGTCCAAAGACAGAACGAGAGCAGCGAAATACTGTCGGAGCTGCAAAAGAGGATGACAGTACTCGCTTCTACTGCGCGCGACGAAGATGCACCACCGACCTGTTTAACACCAACCGTCGACTCCTGTGAGGTTCGTGTGACCGGGATTCCTGCGTCTGTTTCTACCCCCGACATAACTACTACCGAGAGCATACTCAAAGCACTGCAGCTTGAACGTCTCACCCCTCATGTCATCTCTGTGCGCCCGTGGACTGCTGCACGAGCAGATCCATCGTATACCTCATCTGCCTCGACTACCGCTGGAGTGAGCCCAAATGCCCGTCGTGAGAAGGCAATAGTTGTCCGCCTTGCGTCGGCGATAGCGCGCGAGACTTTTCTCGCTGCTGCACCAAGTCTTCGGAGCATGAAGGCATCAAGCATCTTCGTACTGCACGAGAATACCTCTAGCCACCTCAACTTGTCACCACTACTTACACCAGCGCAGTACCGACTTCTCCAGAATTGTTGGGCCATAAGAAAAGAAAAAGCGTATTCCAAATCCCGTGATTCGTGATATGCGCATATTCATGCGTCGTTCACGAGATTCTCCACTTATCGTAATCAGTTCAGAAGATGATCTGATAAAATTCAACACCTCGCTTTCTCCTACAACAGCTTCAAACTCGTCGGTGAATCACATGCCCAACGGTACTGCTACTATGTCATGAAGACCTGCTGTCTCTCTTACTGTCACGAACCCATCCCTCTTCTGCCTCCCTTATAAACATCAAGATTATGCCCAAAAACATGTTAATCCCTCCAAGCTCACTTTTAAAACTCAACTTTCTCGCATTATAACTGTAACCTTATCCTTTTTTCGGCCTCACTCATACTCAATTCTTTTTTCCTCTTTTACTCGACTCAACATTGTACATCGCCTCTTCATTTCCCTTGCATTCACTAGCACGTTTCCATCTCGACACATAGAGAGAGCAGCACGTCTAATCATACTTCTGTTTATAGATCAGCGTAAAATACTTCGTACTGTATATACTGCTCTGTATTCTTTATATTTTGCTGTATCTAGTTTTACTATCTAGTTTTTATCTGCTGCACATGTCCTTTCAAAGTATTAATATCAATTCTTATTTGTGCTATTTTGTATTGCAAAAAAAACCAACTAAACTTTGTAACCTCTAATTGTACAATGCAACTGAGCCTTACGGTGTTTTACACCTAGGCGTAATAAATTCTCTCTCTCTCCTCTCTCTCTCTCTCTCTCTGCTCTCTCTCTCTCTCTCTCTCTCTCTCTCTCTCTCTCTCTCTCTCTCTCTCTCTCACGTTCGTGACTGCTTTCGGGTTAAAACTCTGGCCGCCTCAAGTCCGAAGTACGACAATACTCCGAGTTTTTGATTCTCGACCTATCTTTCAAGTTGACGAATCTTTTGCTCGCCGCAGTCTACATGAGACCCCACTGTACCCAAATTAATTCTTTTTTTGATACTTTGGCAGCTTTCCTGCCAAAGTACACCAATGTTATTCTCGCTGGCGATTTTAATACAAATATGTTACCAACAAATGATCGTGCAAATACTTTTCGTTCGTCTCTCACCTCTCTTTCACTCTACCTGGTTCCCTCCGACCCGACGCACCATCCCATGACTGTCAACGGCATTGTCCATACTTTGGATCGATCTTTTTATTATCAAGAATCCTGAGTCCCTCATCTCCTACTCGAAGACCTTGGCACCGTTTATCCCTGCCCATGATCTGATTGAGCTGCGCTACAAGCTTGCTCGGCCTCAGACCGCCGATCGGACATATTTATCGCGTCATCTTGCGTCTGTGGACCCCCCGCTCCTTGCTAGGTCTTGTTTCCGAGAAGTTTCTCGGTTCTGACTTGACCAGCATCTCGAGTTGGGTTGACCTTGATGACGCGGTGAGTCGCTTGACTGAGCTTACTCTTGGTGCCTTCGATGCACTTGCCCCCTTGCGTAGGCACACCATACGACCTCGTCGTAAGCCGTGGGTGACCTCTGAGATCCGTGATCTCATGTCTCAGCGTGATCGCGCCTACAGAAGAGCCTCAAACTCCGGTCTCCGTGCCGACATACGATCTTATCGTGCGCTGAGGAGCATTGCCAAGTCTACCCTTGACAATTCTAAAAATAAGTATCTTAGTCGCAGGCTCGATGTCGCCACGAGCTCGAGGCAGAGATGGTCGGAGATTCGTAGAATGGGCTTGTCTTCTCCCAAAAACTCATCACCCCTTAATCACTTCACTCATGATGACTTAAACCGCCACTTCGCTGGGATATCCTCTCACTGCCTACCTTTATCCGATGACGACATCTCACTCGTCTTATCATCGCCACTGCATCGTGATCGACCGTTGTTCGAGCTGCGACCTGCTTCTTCGGGCGGCCTGCTGCGCATCATCGACGCATCCAGGTCCAAGGCTGTCGGACCTGACGGTATCTCTGTTGAGATGGTCAAGATCGTTTCCTCTGCTCTAATTGAGCCCCTCGCCAGTATTATTAATCTCTCTTTCTTCTACTCTCACTTTCCATCACCCTGGCGAAGAGCTTTGATTTTGCCGTTGGGAAAGTCTCGCAGCCTGTCTACCATCTCAGATACAAGGCCTATTTCCAAGCTTTGTGAGATTTCGAAATTTTGTGAGAGGATCGTTCACGACCAGCTTTCAGATTTCGTTGAGTCGAACTCTTTGCTCGGTCCCCGTCAGGCCGGTTTCCGACGCGGTCACAGTACTCAGACGGCGCTCCTTGGTGTGCTTGAGGATGTGCGTCTTGCTATTGACAAGCGCAAGGTCACTGTCTTGGTCTTGTTTGACTTTTCCAAGGCATTCGACACAGTTCCTCACAGTCTGCTACTCTTGAAGCTACGGAAATTCAATCTCTCCGACCAGGCGATAAAATGGTTTGCCTCCTATTTGCGGGGTCGCTCCCAGGCTGTTGTGGGCCCTGATGGGGTGCAGTCGGATTGGCTGCCCACGACCAGTGGGGTCCCTCAAGGCAGTGTTTTGGGACCGCTTCTTTTCTCGCTTTTCATTAATGACTTGCCAAGCGTGCTCGTGCGATCGAATCACATGCTTTTCGCCGATGATCTTCAGGTGTACTATTCCTTTTACCCCAAGGACTTTGAAGTCGAGATCGGTAGACTCAGCGATGACCTGAATGCTGTGGCGGATTGGGCAGCGGACAATCATCTGTCTTTGAACGCGGCCAAAACCAAGGTGATGATTCTGGGCAGCAAGTTCTTTACTGACCAACTCGGTGAACCACGACCAAAAAAGTCCAGATTCGCGGCACTGAACTCCCCTACTCGTCCGAGGTCAAGTCTCTCGGTGTTTGGTTGCACCCAAATCTCGACTGGGGAAATCACGTAAATCGAGTAGCCCGGCGTATCCATGGCGCCCTATTTTCCCTTCGTCAGTGCCGCCGTGCCCTGTCACCTCCCATTCGCAAGGATCTGGTGGAGTCACTAGTGTTCCCCCATCTTGACTACGCATGCGTAGTCTATAATGATCTATTTGACTACCAGAATCTGCAACTGCAACGGGCGCTCAATGCATGTGTGCGTTTTGTCGTGGGCACTATTGGTTGGCGCGACCATGTCACGCCCACAGGCTACAACTTGGCTGGCTCTCTGTATCGGACCGTAGGCAGTACTTTACTGCAATTGCTGCTTACTCTATCATTGCCCACCAAAATCCACCTTACTTATCATCTCTCTTCGACCTTCCATCACAGGCTTTCATCATCGCTCATCATCACGACTACCGCAGAGGTCTATCGTTGGTCATACAGTACGTACTGGGACTCACCAGTCGTCCTTCGTGATACCGCCACGACCTACTAAATAAGTTTTTCACAACCCGTTTGCTATTTTGCCCATCACGCATCTCTCACATCAAAAATGTCATCTTCAGTAAATTGCTCGAGGATGAGAGGAGAGCAGTGGATCACTAGGACTTTGCGCCTTGGCTTGAATCATGCCTTTCTTGCTGAATACCATATAGCTACAAATTAACGTCTTGTTCGCTTCTCTGTTCGACATGCCACTTACCTTGTTTTGCTATATATTTTTGTAATTACTTTACTCTTTTCTATTTATATGTAACGCTTATACCTTTAGGTACCTTCAGGTATAAGCCTGTGTGCCCCACGGGAAACCATGGCCTAATAAAATTTTCTAATCTAATCTAATCTAATCTCTCTCTGTAAGTACAGTAACACGCATTTTTTCTTGCTCCTGCTTTGAGAACTATTTCTGCCGTCTTTTGCCCCGGGGCTATTTGATTCCAGGTAATCTTGCTCGCTCATTATTGCAAGTCCATGTCTGCGTGATTTCTGCGTTTCATCGGACCTGCAAATCCAATTATTAATGCAAAACTCGAAGGCCACCTCATCTGAAGGTTCGAATTCCTCACACATGTGTCTTTGTCACTGCTTGGTTAACCTGCACAGGAACACCGCGCAATACTCAGAGAGAACGAGGTGCCAAGTTTCAGGGTAAACGAGGAGCCAGAAAGAAGTCCTTCGCCATCTAATGCAAAGACGCAGCTCGTCGTCGTACAGTCCAGTGTCCTATTTCTTGGTGTGCTGTGGATGATTGTGCGCTGGTGGAAGTGTTGTTGACGATTCGAACTTGCTTCGTGTCATTGTCGTGCGGATTGCCTATAATACTGTGTAACGTACCGAGCTTGTGACGTAATTTTAGTGCCTGGCAGTTCTACTATTACTGAATCCTTACCGCCTCATCGATTAGATTAGCGACTCATTGTGCCAACGGGCTTCATCGTTGCTCGCACATCTCACTCGTTTATTCATTCTTGCTGGCTCTCTCTCCTTGCTACTACTGTGCCCAAAAATATTGTCTGTCATAATCATGTCTCTTCCATATCAAAGTAATACAACAGTTTCACCTTAAGTCGATGACCCCGATTGCGCTGCACCATTATGGTTCCTAGGGCTGCAACAGATGATTGGACCATTTTGATCGAATCGATGACCGCCTGGATGCTATGGTAAAAACTCAGCACGAACATGAGGAGGCGATAGCGCAGAACGCCAGAGACATCGCAGAACTCAGCCGGCGCCTCTCAAGCGAGTTAGTGAATTTGAGGAACCGGCAAATGGCAAACGAGCATGCTTTCACAAGTCTCCAGGGGAGAATTGCAACTGCGACAAAAACTTCAACCGCTGCACCCACGCCTACTTCTACTTTTAAGACAGCCGACTGTCGGGATGAATGCCAGGTTTGCCTGTCGGGCCTTCCGGTGAAATTGGACCCCTGTGACACTACCAAAGTCAAGCATGTACTTGTAGAACTAGGGGAGAAACGACTTTAGCCACACGTAATACGTGTGCAAGAGTGGAAAGCAAAACCTCGTGTACCAAACAGTAATTCTTCAACTTCTCACATTGACACAGCTGCAAAACCCGTACCAAACACTGATGCTCGCGTGCTTCGCTTTGCCTCGGTGTCGAAGATTTTTGTGTTGCCCGAAGCCGAGGACGGTTGTCTTTGCGCCACCCCCATTCTGCCACCTGAGCGCTATCAACTGCTGAGGGGATGCTGGCTTTTTCGCAAAAAGCATAGACTGCCAAACCCTGTCGTTCGCAACATGCGCATTTACATGCGTTACCCAAACTGCACCAAAGTCATCCTGATCAACACCGAGGCTGACTTGAATGCGCTCTCAGCTCATTTACTTCTAGTCGTCACCCATCACCAACCAGCGCATCATATGATCCTGCCTTCTCTCGTCGTCAAGAATCGTGAAAAATGTTCCTCAATAATTTCATTCGTACACTAACTACACACTTGTAATCTACAACACTGTATGAGAGCCAACTGTTCAATACTGTTAACCTTCTTGCAAAATACCACGTCTATGTATATACTTTTAATATACACTGTGACGATGTCATTAGGCGGCAAATCGCGAAAATGACGCGAGCTGTAATGTGTGAATGAGTGAGGAAGACGTGCGACCGAGAAGAATGATAAAGTAGGGAAATTAAATATCTCTCGAGCGCGCGTTCAAGCGTGAAAGCGAGCCGAGCGAATACGCTGTACAGCGACACCCGCACGGATTGTCCGAGGCATCTCCGAGGCGAACAATCACGAGCTTGGACACAGATCGCGAGGACGAAGCAGCTGAGGAACAGCGGAAGGCGAACTCGAGATCGAAGGCCAAGGCATAGGAGCGAAGGAAATCAGGTTGTAGATTGTATGAGACTTGGTCGGTCGCGCGCGTTTGTGTGAGATTGTAGTGTGAATGGATGAGTGAAAGTAGGAAGTATTTCATCGGTGAATTGTTGCAGTAATAGTCGTGAATCGGAATAATTGTCGTAGCGAGTACCTTGGAAATTTCAAGTAGACGTGGTTCGAGTCCACGTGTCGCGTTTCAGGCTTGTGCGTGGCCATCTTGCGAAGTGGCACTTTTGCCTTGCACGCTCGTGTGAGAGCAAGCGAGATAGCGCGTGTCGTCGTGGTCGCGTGTGACCAAATCGCGCGTCTGCTAGCGCGAGCAGAGAAAAGGCGTGTACTGTATTTCGGAGAAACAAGCTAATTGCGCGCAGTGCAAGTACGCAGCACTTGATTGGGACTCGCGTCGGGCTAGCGTTGTAACCCGCGCGTTTTTCCCTTGGACTCGCGTATTATCGATTATTACCGACGCACGAGATGATGGTAATGATGAGAAGTGATATGAAATAACGAAATGAAGCGCGATGAAGTAATAGTTGTATGAAGGATAACGAGAAGTTGGAGCTAAATAAAGAAACGATAATTTGTGTACAAAAGTACATTTCGCGTAGTCTTTTCGCGACCCTCTCTCACTTACTTTCAGCTTGGACTGCCGAAGCTCGTGGCGTACTTGGTGGCGGCTCGACCTCTTCTGAGGTAAGACTTAAGGATAGGCTACCTGGAGCCTCTGTGAATAAATAATAGGACTGCAGGCCGAGCATGGGCTAGTGTCCAAAACCTCGCACGTCTCAACACATTACTGTACTGTAAAAATGTTCACTAAATTTTGTAAAAACTTGTTACAATGAGGACAATATCGTATATAAATTGTAAAAGTATTGCTATAAACTTTGTAAAAACTTTTTTGTAAAAAGCTGCATACTGGGCCAGACGGGGTTCTACCCCACGGTCCGTTATTAAATAAATTTCATTTCAATTCAATTCTCTCTTCTATCGCTTCTCCCTCTGCTTCGTACGGTGTAGTCGTTTGTTTGAATCGCTCTCTCGAATTTGCTGATTTTTGCGGTTCTGTCGATCCGAAAATTTTTATTTTCGGTCGTGGAGAGGCGGATTGCTCCAGAGTTGCGGCTGCTGCGGTTGTTTGTTTGCTGTGTTTAAAAGTGTCTGTTCAGTCAAAAAATAAGTTTTTCTAACCTAATAGTTACGATTTTCTCAGTTTTACTCGATCTCTCAATGCGCTGTTTTGTTTACTTGTGACGATTGTGCCTATGCGTAGAAGATTATTTGTTTACGTTATTTGTGTATGGACTTTGAAACCGTAATCCGATTGAGTGTTGTCGCCTGTGATTCGACTTGTGTCATTGACTCCAGTGGCTCAAATTTTATAATTATGACTGACGCTGAGCAGGATATTACCTCAACTCAATCTGGAAAGGTATTTGCGCTCAAAGTCGATCACAGTTCATCCTCAGAACTGAGCACGAAATGCTCTCAGGTTCTGATGCGAGCGAAGTAATCCTGAATCTTGAATTTGAAAGATGAATGTGTCGAGTTTCAATAACTTAAACAAAAATCTTTCTTTGATCGTTAATTTAGGCATCTGCGTACAATGATCTTATGCATGGTGTTTAAAATCTTTATAAAAATACTTTTTGATAGAAAAAAATTAGCCTATTAATTTCATTAACTTGTAAAGTGATTTAAGCTCACAGTACACTAAAAACTGCCACTTCCCATGAGATCTAATGTTAAATGGCCAAAACTTTGAATCTCATTATTTCCCAAGTTTGCATGGAAACCCCAATTTTTTTTCCAAAAATCTTGTAATTTCATAAACTATCATTGGTTAAAATTTCACTTCGATCTAAAGTTTTTTTCATTTTCGCTACAGCCTCCTTAATATATCGTGTTTTGTATTTGCATTGATTTATTTTAAAAAACACTTTGTAAAACCAAAGTGACAGTAATTACATTGTAATTCACTCGACTATAACATTTAATTCATTGTAAGATTGACCAAGTATAGCATTGTGGATGGATGTTGCGAGAGTCACTACCCCATATATATATTTCTTATATTCAATATTTATTCATTCTTTGTTCAATATATTCAGTAATTGTGACTGAGTTGCGGAATACACTGAAAAAAACTCGAATGCTATTCACTTTCGAGTCAAGTCGAAATCTGTCTAAGTACTATTTGTATTATATAATATCAGCAGGTCTCGAGCGCGATTCACGCTCAGCCTCGAGCGTGAATCGGGCTCAGTACTGGTGACGAAACAAGCTCAGCAGAACTCGTGTGTGATTCGTTTTCAGTATTTGAGCGTGAAACATGGTCAAAAGTTTTTCCGTGTAGTTACTGTGCTTGTATATCTGTTGCCCCGCCTGTCAAAATTCTTGTTGCTGGACGCGAGGAGGCAGCCTTGGCGATTGCAGTTTCCCGGTCTGAGTTACGTGTGTCTGGTTTTGGCTCACGTCGGCATTGTTGTAGATAATGAGTTCACAGACTTCAACTCTGAATTAAACATACCTCACAAGACGCAATTACAAAGTTTAGGTGCGGACATTGGTCAAATTCTCGCAATGCTCATGGGTATCAAGGAGGCGTCTGATGAGCCGTTGTAAATTCGTATACAAGCGTCGTTTGGGTCTATTATTGTAAGGATAGTATTTCTAATCGATTGTGTGTAATGTTTCATGTTTACCATATGTACGACGAAGATAAGTTATATTGCGTGTCAATCTCTTTCTTATTTATATGGATCGGAGAGAGGAAATCATCGGTTCAATCTTCAAGAAGAGTGTGAGCAGAAGATAATCAACTGTAGTTGAAACGTCAGATCAATTCTCTTCAGTAGTTAAATACGTTTTGGAAGGCATGTGGCAGTTTTGTGAGTGAATTATAAATAAAACATTATTTGTTATTCACAGTAGAAAGTGGTTGACTGATGATAGACAGTTTATTGCAGTGATCCTGAATAGCATCACAGTGAACGTGGTTTTGCCGTCTATTTGACGGTTGATGTGTAGAGTACAGATGAGTTGTCAATTATTGTAGGTGAAGAAAAAGATCAGTAATCATGCAAGGACATTGATTATTATGGTGAAGTGTCTAGGTGATAGTGAATGTGCAGTCACCTATTCTGCTGTCCTGCGTGACAATTGGTGTGACACGTCAGCTGACTAGTTTGCCTAACTATTTTTAGTGTGAATGTGTGAGTGTGTGTTAATAAATCATTTGATTTATTTTATACGAGTGATTCGTTATTTCACGTGCATTTCTCCCGTTTAAAAAGCTGGTAACCCAAGACTCGGGAGAAGCCTACCTTTGGATGAGATATACACAGTCCCTTGGTCGGGTCTGACTATGGCGTGACATATACATCTATTTCTTTAAACTGTTATCGACAAATTTATATTATTTTGTAAATCATTTTTTAAATAAAATGTATTTCTATGGTGTACACAGGGTTCGCTCCAAGCCCAATAAAGTAATATATTTATCTATCTATCTATCTATCTATCTATCTATCTATCTATCTCAGTAATTAAGAGCAGACGTGTTTTTGTGGAGCACCGTTTATAGTGATTTTTTAATAGTTTCTTCCACTCGTTCGAGTGAGTCTGATATTTTAGGTGGATGAGGCAACCAGTGGCTTATGCATCACGTGATTCCTTTGACTTGAACTCATCCTCTAAGCCAGGGCTTACCTTGTTTTGCCTTCAAAATTCTGAGACGTTAGAATACCTGGATCATCATAAGAAAAATTCGTCTCCAACGACTATTGCTTCCCTACTTACTTCTCTTGGCTAATCTGCGCTGCAACAGGCTTTTGTCTTTTGCGCCAACCATAATATCAGTATCTTCGGCTCGATCTACTTTAGCGCAGTTACGTGGTGGTAAGGTCTTCTTCTTGTGACGGTGACTTCCCCGTGCACACCGTCCGTGACGACTTCTCCTTGTCCTGGTCGGCTTTGCCGATGAACGGCGCGCCAGACGAGCGGATGCTCGTCGCCGACCAGGGTCCGGCTAGCGAAATAAAAAGGGATAGGGCACGAAAAGTCTCGCGGTCGTCGGGGTCTTGGGCTCGGCTTGCCTCCGAGAGGGAACGCCGACGGGTAGGGAGCGGGGACTCCACTGATCTGCCGCACTGCACCTGTATGGAATGGCTGAAAACGTCGAAAACGCGAGAGAGAGAGAGGAAAATGTTGTATCGGGGAAATTAAATCACAACACTATTGATTTACGTAGAGTAATATAAACAATTTATTGAACACTGATCTTTCTCTTACGCACACTCTCATTCACACAGTGGGGCACGCGAGCTGCGTTGTCGCACGAGGGTCGGCACGAGGCGCGGAGAAGTACACGCAAAAATACTCACGTGTGTCTCGCGCACGAGAACCACTACCACACGGGTGGACTATCTCGTCACCGGGGTCACGCAGATCGCGCGGTGTCTCGGGCCACGTCTGTTGGTCACCAACGTAGCTGGACGGGCCGGATGAAGGCTCGGGCGAAGGTGGCGGTGAGGCTTGGTGCGCTGCGAGAATCGCAAGCACGCACACTCGAACTCGCGTATGCACCAAAGCACTCTTCGGACGACGCTTACAACCCACACACTCTTTACACCCACACGTACACGACACTCTACACTCCGAAAAAACACTCTCCAAAACTCCGATCACTTCTCCACAATACTCTACAACAAAACACCGATTCGTTCGCGCGGGTCGAGCTCTGCTCGCTACAGCGGTCCAACTCAATGTGTTTATCTCCTCGCTCTCTCACTGCTCACACTCTACACTCTTCCTCTGCACACGTGCGAGTCTATCCTTGCTCCGAATTCGCAACGTGTAGCCGGGCACGGGCCGCTCGCGCAGTCACGTGGTACCACGCTCGCGAGGGGCCACAGTGGTACCGGCTACAATCGTTTCAACTCATTCACACATTCACGCGAACACTCCGAATTGGACGCGTCCATGACGCGTCGCTTACGTGCTTCGACGTTCGTCCATAGCGCAACGTCACATTCTGTATTGCTCGTTTCTGCTCGTTCTCCTCGTGCTGTGTTCCTTACGGGGTCACATACACCTTAAATTCTTTTTTACTTCATATTCATATAAAAAAATTAGACCTAAAATAAAAATTGAGATTTGTCAATTTGGAATTAAATTATATGTCTGTTAGACCGGTTCGTTTTGGAAATTTTTTTTTAATTTTGAGAGCACCTGCAAAATCCTTTAGTTAAACTAAAAACACGAAGTTTACCGTCTACATGGTGTCACTAGGTGCCCTGAATAGCTGTTGATAGCTTTTTTAAGTTTAAAAACACGGTGCAAAAATTGGACAGCATCGCTAAATAAGATTTAAATTGCCTAATGTGCTCCGAGGGTAATATCTATATTAACAAGACGTTATCTTACGTAATTTTTTGTGTAGAATCGATCCCCATAGTTATTTGTGACCTCGGAATGAAACTATCTGATAGGTTTTTGTCTCACCTTGCCAACGACGTTTTCAGATTTTAAAAATTCGCAAGCATAGATTCAGCGGTTTTTGTACGATGCGTTTTTGTAGCTTGAAATTCTATGGTTCTGCTTCGCCGGTTTTTGATAAATCGAGCTAGCTCAGAAATTCGGAATTGGCACATAAAAATGATATTTTCAGGCAATAATCATATAACTGTACAAAAATAAATGTGTTCGTTTCCTTCGTTTAGGCCAATATTGTAATGTTCATCGATACATCAAAATACAACTTCTGATAAATGTTGGTTATCGTCAGACAAACAGAATTCAGTATTGAACTTAAGATGAGTCAAGAATCAAGAAAAATTAGAGAAAAACCATGTTTTTTGACTCATCTTAAGTTCAATACTGAATTCTGTTTGTCTGACGATAACCAACATTTATCAGAAGTTGTATTTTGATGTATCGATGAACATATTACAATATTGGCCTAAACGAAGGAGACGAACACATTTATTTTGGTACAGTTATATGATTAATGCCCGTGAATATAATTTTTATGGGTCAAGAAATTATATATATATATATGATTTTTAAGTGCAAATTTGAATTCTACATCAAATTCTACATTAAAAAGAGTGATAATGTAAATATTTTATTTCTAAATTTTGAAAATTCTGATTAGAATCCTTAAAATTAAAAGCCATCTTTGACTTGAGTATCACATTCAAAATTTTCTAAAAATATAATATCCTCAGACGCAGGTATATTGTACACGCTCGAAGCTTGTGGCAACAAAGCAGAATTCGATGACGACGCAATACCATCTGATTGAGGATGAATATAGTTAATATTAAGATTTTTTTTATACTTTTTTTCGGAGAGTCGCGGAGGAATTCCAAATTTTTTCGCCGATCCCGTCAAAGATTTACCCGTTGCAGCATCGTCTAACGCTTGCTGCATCTGTTCATCAGACACGCTAATCTATTACTGGTTCTTTTGTAATTACGAACCATCTTTATATCACTTATTATATTGCTTAAAATTAGAGAGCGACGAGCTGCGAACTGCGACCTGTCAATCAAAACAATGACGTAGGTTAAGTTTGCTCGAGCGGACTACTGAGATACGCGCGGCCGCGGCGCTGCCGTGAGTTTTGTGGAGCACACTTGCCCCGCTCGAGTAAAGCTAATTACCCCATTAGAGGTGTCTTCTTAAAATTAATTATTGAATAAATATTGCACTTAGAGACATTTTAAAAATTGCCTCTTAAAGGTGAAGATATTACTAATCTATAAAAAAGAACGACAGCATAAAAATCATTAGCTGAAAAGCTACAGAAGTATGAAATAAGGAAATTTCGTAATAATTGAAGCGCATTTTGGTTTCGAGTTAAAAACAACGAAGAAAACGTTTTTTCGCATCTTTTTTTTGTACAGTGTATAGAAACATGTATACTTGAATAGTATGTGAAACCAAAATTTTTAAAAAAATTTTTTTACTGAAAAAAACAAGAAGTAGTGTTGCCCCGCTCATTACACTGCCCCGCTCTCCCCTATTCCAAGCTCGACCAGACAGTGCGCTTGCGGGGCATTTTTTAATGTATCGCAACTTTTCTAACTCGCCGTGGCCGGTGCAATTAGGTCTGAAAAAAAATTGTGCACATGCATTCCGATAGATTTGTCTGTTCTTTCCAAAAGTGGAATCAATTTTTCAAAAAAAAATAATTTTCATTGAGAAAATTGACTTCAAAATTAACTCAATTTTTCGGAAAGTATACCCTCTTAGATTTTATTTATAGATATCTCAATCGATAGGTAATTTAATAACAAAGGTTTTAAAAAAACGTTCAAGTTGAAGACTCAAACGGTTCAAACCTTATAAACAATTAAGTACTGAAAAACTTGGTTTTACGGACGAAGTTCGGCTGTGCGTGGCCGCTCTCCGCTCAGCCGGTACGAGAGGGAGTAACAGGAGTCAACAAGAATAGCCACGCGCGGCCGTATTTTTCCAACCACTTTTTCTAACAAAATGGCGATAGGATAAGAATCAAAGCATGAATCTCTACTCTGTATCTTAGTACGCGTGTACGCTGATTTATACGCAAAGGGGGGGGGGGGGTATAGATGTGTTAAACGAAATAATTAGTTGGAGTTTGAAAGCGCTGTGTTTCTTTGACTGTTGTATTTATGACTGTTGTAACTTTAGTTGAAGTGGATAAAATTGCTTAGAAAGGATTTTAGGATCAATGGGAAGTTTCCTATTTTCCGATACCTTACAATAATATTTTCACAATGATATAACTTCTGCGATTTTTCACTAAAATGCAGTTTTTAGTAATAAATGTTAAACAATGATGTTATATAACTGCATTAAGTTTGAATTTGTATAAAAGTTACAATTAATAATAAAAGTAATATTTGATTTATAAACTGTTGAATAGGTCTTAGAGTATAACAGTGTTATATATCTAATTGTAATAACTAATATTATTGAAAGATCTGTTTAGTGGCCATTTTCATTTTTAAACATTGACTTGAATTATAATAATATTTTCTAGATTTTATCGATATAAATAATTTAGTAGATAATAAGTAATACTCATACTTCGTAAAGAGTCATAAACCTCGTCGGCGAAATGTGAAAGTATGTGAAAGTATTTTAAACTAAAGTTAGCTGATAGGACTACAGCTGTGTTTACTTATGACGATCAAAATAGTAGACGCATATGTTTTCAGTTCTATATAATGAACTACAGGACGTTATAAATAAATTAAATTATTTTTTAATACACGAGTAATCGAAAGTTGCAGGCAGCTAATTCTCATTCCGGATGATTTTATAAGTAAAATAATATTTCAGTTGAAGTAAGATTTCATAAGTTTTTTTGTTATTTGAATGTTCATAACTTTTACTGCTCAATTTTTTGACAATTCTGCTATCAGATTCGGAAAATTCTTAACGTCGGGAATGACTATTAAAACATTTCACAGATACTTTTTTTACAAAGTTTATAACGCCGAAAAAAATGTGTGAAATTTCGTCCGTTTGGCTCAAAGCGGGATAAGTATCGATAATATTCACTGAAAATAATTGAAAGTACATGGGAAATGAATGTAGGAGAATGACAAATGAAAAACAGCAAATACAAGTATTTATAAACCACAAAATTATGTATCAATGAAAATAAAAAGAGCATCTTCAATTTTTCCTTTTTTTGAGAGCCTTTTCTATTAAAGTATATAAAATATATTACGCGTTGTTTCTCATCGTAACAGTCTAAACGTTTAGTAAAACAATTTGACTAGAATGTAATCTTTCCACTACTCTTGTTACCTCATAAATACGTATGTGAGAAAATATGTACGTAGGTAAAGTGACAGGAAATGAGAAAGGAAAAGATAAAAATTCATTCGCATACCAAAAAAAGAGAATAAGCGTGTTGAGTGGAAGGAACAAATGTCATCAGAAAAGTCTAGACAATTACCTAAATGGAAAATTTCGGATATTTACGGTAATGTCACACCATTTTACACTTTTCAACTTCAGAGTCGAAAACATAAGTATGCATTTAAAGGTTTTTTTGTTTATATAACTATTTATTTGTATAACTTTTCATTTATATAACTGTCTGCGATGAAAGGTCAAGTTTGACAGAAGAAGAATGTTTTTTCAGTCACATTTTTTTGGCTTTTTTCCATTTTGACTTGACCGTATGGCGTTGGTATCACGCTTACATTTTCTATTGTAAAGCTTGATTTTCTAGTTAGTCAAGGAAATAAAGCAAAGTAGTTTTGATTTTTTGAACAATAAGACGGATCAAGATGCGGTATTTTGCATTTGATTCGTAAGAGCGTCTAGAAATTTTGTCATCCAAAATTTATGGAGGAGAAATGAAAAACTGCGTCTCATACACCAGTTGAAACAATCTTAAAAACTTAATCTCAAAAAGTAAAAAACTGCGTCTCATACACCAGTTGAAACAATCTTAAAAACTTAATCTTAAAAAGTCAAATATTGTTTTAAGTATTATAAAAACTTAAAAAATTAGCCAACCGTAATAAAAATGGTGGAATAAACTTGCTTAAAGTGTCTTCTTATCTTATCGCCCGATGGAAAAAAAAACAATAAACCTACGGAAAGAATGGTAATGTGCACGGTTAAAAATGGATAAAGAACGCTATTAGAAAGATAGGATTACACTTCGAATATTAACGGCCTCAGATCTATATCGTTGAACTGCATAATATGCTAAAGGAATTTGTGAGATACCGATGCCCAGGCAAAATTAATTTTGACCCTTTCAGTTGCCTTCTATGCGACTGCTGCCTCTTTCCTCTCCAAGGCTTCTTTAACCCATTCCTCTTCTACTCTTGCTCCTTCTCAGCGTTATATATACTTGGTTTATGGATTGCTGGGCTTTACCATGGCTGGATCGATAACGGACAAATTTATAGTTATCTTAGGATAAAGGATGTAGTTGATCCTGTTTTACTATCAAAGAATACCTTGTAAAAAGGGTTTATTTTACAATACTTTGTCTTACCATAATGAAGAATGCATTTCATTTATGCTATTTTGAAATTATATGATTTTTATGTATTTTCCTCGAGACATTTTGAATGTATGATAAAGAACAATAATTAAAATCAGTAATTTCAGAGATGTCTAATAAAACTTTTCAAAATTTTTTATTACAAAGGGCTATGCATACAGTACGCAAATACATAACCCACTAAATATACGAATACTACACAGCGTACCCAACTGTAAATAAAATTTAGAAAATAAAAATTTAACTTTTAGCATCTGTAGATCAATAAGGAATAGACCTAAGGGGTTTATACTTTGAGAATTTGTATGTTTTAATTTGCTTTTCAAAAGTATAACTCATTATAAGATCTGATTTTTGGCATATCTCTCTAGTTATGCTTAACCTGATGTGTAAAAACGTTTAAACCTCACCAACTAGGGTAACTGTGGGTAGTGCTGCGGGTGTACCTATTACTGCGGGTTTGGAAAAACACGAAATAAATATTTATAATCCTCAAAAAACTATAAATTTAATATGTCAAATTGTTTATCTGAGTATGTTTAATACTGTAACGAAATTGCATGCCATAAAATATTATTATAAGTGAAATAGAATAATGATAAGATCGCGTGGATTTTGAGGGGGGAAAAAAGATAAAAATAGCATATTATGTGGTACGTTCTAAGTTTCGAAAATATTTATGGTTGTTAAAAATGAAAATTGAAAGTTTTAGATGTTAGTATGGACTTTTGAAGGAATATTAAGCATGATTTTTAAATAATAAAAGTTTATTTAAACAATATAATAATGTTTTAGTGTGAGCATGCAATTGCGCATATTACTGCGGCATTACGGTCACGTTCTGCGCGTATTACTGCGCCACTTCCAGAGTCTCAAGTCGTCGCGCAGACGAGTGTATAACCTCAATCAGCTATTCTCGAACTGTTTCAGATTGTTTTGATGTGCACGTTTTAAAATGGGAAAAGTGAAAAAGAGTGAAATAAACAATAAAAAACAAAGTGATAAGCTTACTCGCGAAGCAAGTGGTAAGCTTACTCGTAAAAATTACCCTCAAGAAAACATTTCACTCGCAATAAATGAGATAAATAAGGGAATGAGTATTGCCGAAGCTTCCCGAACTTACAACGTGCCTGAATCTACGATAAGAGCTCGAAAATCTGGTAAATACCAGTGACAGATCAGGACGAACAGTATTCTCAAAAGCTGAAGAGACTGAGCTCGCTGACTGGATAGATATGAGTTGCAATAAAGGAAACCCAGTGACCAAGAAGCAATTGGTGAATTGTGTAGAAGTTATTTGCACAAAAACCAAGAAACCAAATCCTTTCAAGAAAAATAAACCTGGGAGATCATGGTACGCAGGTTTCACGAACAGAAATCAAGATATTGTCGTTAGAAAACCTGAAAAAGTTTCTTTGAGAAGAGCTCAAGTCGATGTAACAAGTGTCGAAACTTGGTATACTACAATCAAAAAGCATTTGGAAGAAAAAGGGCTGCTGAACATTCCACCTGAGCGAATATGGAATTGCGATGAAGCTGGTGAGTTCTTGTCAATTTATGTTCAATATGATCCCATTCTTAATATTTTGACACTTCAGTAATTACCTTTTTTTTTTGTAAATTTCAGGATTTTCATTAAATCCAACACCCTCCAAAGTGCTGGCACGAAAAGGCTGCAAAAATGTTTACAAGGTAGTTGGTGGAAATGAAAAAGAAAATGTAAGCGTACTGATGATGGTGAATGCTGCTGGCAGCGTAGGACCAACATTTGTACTGTACAAAGGTAAAAATTTACCTCCTCAGGCTGCTGCTGCAGCTCCTGCCAATTTCATGTTTGGAAGTGCACCAGAAGGCATGATGGACTCTTGCAACTTTTACGAGTACATTGTAAATGGATTTGATGTGTATTTGACAGAAAATAATTATGTGAAGCCAGTCGTGCTATATTTAGACAAACATGGATCGCATTTGTCTCTCACACTGAGCAAGTATTGTCAATCTCATGGAATAGAGCTGATTGGCTTACATTCAAATACCACTCACTTCACCCAGCCTTGTGACGTAGGCCTTTTTAGACCTCTGAAGCTTAAATATGCAGAAATATGCGAAGATTTTTGTAAAGAAGCTATAATCTCAGGTCTAAAAAAACACCAATTTGCACCAGTTTTAAAAAGAACACTGGATGCCATGAATTTCGTGCCAACTTTGCCGAATGCTTTTAAAAGATGTGGTTTATACCCATTTGATTTTGATGCTATTGACAAATCAAAGATTTTAAACCCTGCTACTTATACATGTACTCAAGAAACAGAAAAAAGCAAAGATAATGAAGTGAAAAAAGACGGTAATAAAGGACAATCAAACAAAAAACCAAATTCTAACGCTACTGGAAAATTAAAAAATTTTGAAACCTTTTTGACCGAAGATCAACTGTCTGCTTTTAAAATGCACGCAGGTTCACAGTGGCATGGGGTGACTGAAGATGAAAGTTTATTTACAATTTGGAATAATTTAAGACAAGATGTTGAACAATTAAATACAAATAAAGTGCCACCTGAACTTGAAGAAGATGTAATGCCATCTGAACTTAAAGAAGATGTAAATGTAAAATATTTATATTAGCTACATGATTGTATTGACATAAATATATTATTCTTCATATTTCATTTAAGTAAGTAATTGTTAAGTAGCTAGTAAGAAAAAGAGAGAGAGAGAGAGAGAGAGAGAAAGCGTAAACTAACTAGTGTGAGATAATTATATTTTATGTCAATACAGTCCTTACAGTCTCTTTTAAATATAATTTAGTAGGAATAATATATTAAATTCTATTTCTATAGGTTATAAGTTTGCAAGAAGGAGATTTTTTTGAAATTGAGTGTGGTGTGATTGATATAACTGATGTGCCATCGAATGCTAAATTAGTAAATATTGATCACTGTAATAATCTTGAATTAAAATCAGTGAGCAACACAGCTGAATTTACACAAGAAAGTTATTCGAACATAGACATGGAAACAATTAATAAATCATTTGATCTCTCACAAGAAAACTTGAACTGCGACAAAAGATCAATTGATCTCTCACAAGAGAACTTGAACTGCAGCAAAAGAGCATTTGATCTCTCACAAGAAAAATTAACTTTTTTCATTTCGAACAACCCCTGAACTTGTGTAAAAAACAACTTTCTACAGATTCAGCCTTGAAAGTCTAACTTCAAAAAGCACAACTGCTAATGATGTTCGTACTTTCAAAGAATTTACTGGTATACTTGCACATAGTTTCTCTTCTGATAAACTACCTCTTCAAGATGTATCAAATTCAAATGTTGTTGATACTACAATAAAAAAATATTTACCTACACCAGATACTAATAATTTGTATAAAAAGAAACCAGGGCAACGAACAATAAAAACTAAAGTTGACAATAATTGTTCAGTGGTATCAGGTTCTGAATGGCAAAAAAGAGAAGAAGACAAAATTAAATTAAAGCTCGAATCAGAAAATGATTCAAAATCAAAACGCCAAGCAAGATTAAAAAAAGCAGAAGAAACAAGAGTAGAAAAAGAGAAAAAGCAGGAAGAAACATTACGTAAAAAAAAAGAGAATATGCTCAAACAACAAGAAAAATTATTGAAGCAGCAACAAGCATTAAAAGTGAAGGAAGAACAAATTCAAAAGCGACGTGAGAAAGAAGATTTGAAAAATATTATAGAAGAGTTGCAGCACAAAAAAATGAAATTAGATTGTGAAACTCCTTGAATAATCTATAAAATAATTTAATAATTATATTTGTTGAATTTTATACTATTTTATAATAAATTATTAATTCTTAATTATGCTTCATCCCTTTTTTCTCTTTATTCTAAGGTAAAAACTTGCTCTCTACAAATCCGCAGTAACGCGCGCGCAGTAATAGGTGATCCGCAGTAAGAGGTACGCAGTAACATATACACATCCGCAGTAAAGCATGCGATATCACTATTCATTAAAACGTAGCTTTAATAATGATTATTCTTTTAAATATAATAATATTGAAGTAAAAACAGCTAGCTAGAGTGACTAAGTTGTTAACGCGAAAAAATCAAGTATCTAATTATTATAACGCGCTTAGTACATCAAGTTGAAAGTTGGTTTGTGAAAAAACCGCAGTAACACCCACAGTTACCCTAGTGCTTACGATGAGTTGGGCACTGAATATTTTACAAGAATATTTTACTGTATGTCTTGATAGCTAAAACTTTTAATGAATGAAAATTAATCAAATAAAGCTGCTTTCTCATAATAATGAGAGCTTATGAAGCTAACTTCTGAATAGTACGATGATATTACTGCAGTTTGAACATTAAACCCAAGAAATTGTCTTTGAATTTTCTTTAGTTGAGATTAAGTTTCGGGCTACAAGATTCTATGAGCTTCAAGTAAATAATAGTTTTTAAAATATGTTGAAAACAATTTCAATACATGAAATCTCAAGTAATATTAAAACCCACTGCCAAGACATTAGCAAGAAATTTTGTCCAAAAATTTTTATTAATTCTAAATCTGTGTAAATACTAACTAAAAGAGATATTATTATATTAATACCTTTTAATGAAAAAAAACTGAAGCTCAAAAAAAAATGATAGCATGTATGAAAAAAATGCAGTTTAAGCAGTTGCTCATGTAGTACAAATCAACTAGGTAGTTAATTTTAAGTCAATAACTCAGAAGTAGTGTAATACACAGACACAAACACAGACACAGATTGGTTGATTGATTGGTTTTTTCTTTATTAGGGTCCTTTGGGTATAACGCTATCTGTCCCCATTGACAATATACATAGAAGTAATTGTGATAACAATAGTAAAAGTAGTAGCAAGATAATAATAGTATTTACAATATGTACAATAATGGTGATAAAAAGATTATAAGCATGGTATAAGTGGAATATGAGTAAGGTACAGGAGAATTTTAGTAGCAATTTCGAAGCAGATTGATAATGACTTGAGGATGCAGATCGAGCAAAACATCCATGTGGGAAGAACTGTGCATACGTTTAGGTGATCATGATCACACTTTGATCGACTCAGCAAATGATAAGTAGTAGACTCATTACTCTCTCAAGAAAGGTTGAGTTCTTATTCTGATTTTGAGATGGAGGGCAGCAGGTCAACAGTAGATTGTCCATTTGCATTGGGCGACGATTAATGAGAGTGAATTTGGTCTTCTATTACTGATTCCGGAGATTCCACAGTTCCTGGATGTGTGCTTCTGAGTACGTTGAGCGTCGTCAGGAGCATCCAGTGGTGTCATTCAAACAGGCTATGGATCATAGCTGGATGAGTAGTGCTTCACGTGATGAGCGCATATAAATCGCCAAACCACGCCGCACAGGTGTAAGGTAGTGTAATTCGCGTGAGCGGCTAAAGGCTCGACGCCAGAGGTTGTACATATTTTTTGGTAGTAAGGATGTTACCATCAGTGTACCTGCAGATTCATCGCTGAAAAGTTCCCCCAACGCCACGGACGTCGCTTTAGAAGCGCGAGATACGGCCTCGTCATACCAGGATGAGCGAGAGTAACGCACCACAAGTGCTCTATGCCTCACGAAGCTCGCATTTGTAATGTAGCCACAGTCTCTAGGTTGACTGGTGCGCTCAGTGGCAACCAACTGTATCGCACTTCAAAAGAGTCTATATCATCCAAGTGTGAGAGGCCAGCACTCACAGTATTACTTGGTGAAATGAGTTCATTGAGACTCCCGATCTGAGACGATAACTGAGCAATTAGCCTTTCGTGCTCAACACGAAGAGCTTGCACTGTAGCCTCCAATTTTTTCTGCCTGTCGTCGATGTGCCTCAAGTATGGCTTAAGCCAGCTGAATCTCTTTTCAAGTCTTTGGTCGAGTATATTGAGCAGAGGAAGCCAATGCTCGTTGCTGCTGGTAAATGGGCTCGTATACCTTGGTGTAGTAGTTTGAGTTTAGATTACCGTGTTGGAAGTGGCAAGACTGTGACTAGTAACTAGTGATGTTGAAGAATTGGCCGTTAAGTAGGTGAGCGATGTCGAGGTCACCGAAGTGGCAATCGGTGCTAAGTTCAATGCTCCACGCATATCGCCTTGTTGATATGGACTTCGAGATGATATTACTAAGATCGCAAAAACTCACACAGTAGAGTGCACGAAAGTAAAAAACACTTGGAGCAGGCGGGATAATAGCTGAGTGGATCTAAGAGGTTATCGTGTTTCATGAATTTTCGCTATGTGCAGCCTCTGAGATGATGAATGCGCTTGAAACTGAAGCAGCAGTCGGCCAACTGCACACTTCACGCACACAAACAAAAACTGAATTTAAAGACCAAAATCAACGGTAATACGCGGTAGCAACGGCGAAGCACGATCAAAGCACGTGTTCATACTTTGAGAGAGAGAGAGAGAGAGAGAGAGAGAGAGAGAGAGAGAGAGAGAGAGAGGCTGCTCCAGACACAGATACTGACGCACACGCATACACACACACACCGGCCGGAGTTGATTGCAGCGGCCATCACGCGGAAAATCCTTGGCGCCCCTCTGGTGACAACCAAGGATTTCCCGCTCCCGACCCCCGCAGAGTTTGCGACCGGGAGTTATGAAGAGAAGTGGACACGAATCGAAGGAATTGTGAGGGGTCTTGCCGTTTTCATCGACGGCAGAAACAACCTACACAAGGAGGTGACCAGGTACACAATAAGTCCGGTGCAGGCCGTCTCGGCGCTAAATAAGACGAAAAAGAGTCTGGGGCCGACTCGACCTCCTACTGCGGACAAGGCAGTCTGCACGTCTCCAATATTTTCTGCAGTGCAACTAGCAAGTGGCCAGCAATGTCAATGCCTACGACTCGCGCAACACCCAAGCGCTAAGCCGCGACGGCCGTACCCAGGCAGCCCGACGAAAACAACAACGATGTCGTAAATCAAGACGGATTTGTCCTCGCTGACCATTGTCGTCAGCGCTAGCGTAATCAGCTGGCAATAACACCTGGATCTGCCCGCCCCCGGCAACAGCCGAAGCTGCGGCCACCGCCGCGTAGAGTTTACCATCGACCGGATACAATCGTTATCAGGGCAAAGGATGCGTCTACGAATGCCAGCATCCTACGAACACTCAAGTCGGAGCCGACATTGCAGCAAACGGTCGAGAGCAGCGTCCAAAACATCAGACGCAGTGCTGCTGGTGTCCTGGTGCTACAACTCAGGAAAAACGTAGACAATGCCTCCACCCTCAGCGCGGAATTGGGCAAAGTCTTCGGTGACACGGCCTTTGCCAGCGCCCTGCAGCACACAACCATGATCAAGATCAGGGACCCTGATAAGTGTGCCACCAAGGAGGAGATCGCCGAAGCGCTGGGCACATCGCTGGGCGCCCCGCATCTTGACAAAGAAGTAGTCTACGCTGCGCAGCGGAAAGCGTACGCGGGAACGCAGGCGGCTTTCGCCGCGCTCCCGGACGACCTAGCCGCCAAGGCGCTGAAGCTCGGCCACATAGGGATTGGCTGGGTCTACTGCCGTATCCGTGGTCGCGAAGATGCTCAACGCTGTCACCGCTGCTGGAGCCCCAGTCACGTCTCAGCTCGATGTAAGGGATGCCCTGATCGCTCGGGGCATTGTTTCCGCTGTGGGCAAGCAGGCCATCAGATAAAGGACTGCACGAACAGCCCAACGTGCGTTTTTTGCAAAGAACGAGATGGTGTCAGCGTCCATGCATCTACAAGCCAGTACTGCCCCCTCGTACAGAAAACCAAACAAGCCTGCCGATGATGAGAATCTTGCGGCTAAACCTCAATCACTGCAAGGCTGCTCAGGATCTCCTGAGCCAAACCATCCTCAAGCAGCGCATCAACGTGGCCGTAGTGTGTGACCAGTACAAGAACTTAGATTCATCTTATACATGGCTAGCCGATGCCAACAGCCAAGTCGCGATCTGGGTGCAAGGATGGGGCATGGTGCAGGAGTGCCCAGCAAGAGCGCGTCCCTTTTTTACCTGGGCCCGAATCAACGGAATCTATTTTTTCAGCGTCTACGCACCACCAAGACTCGCTGATGTATAATTTTCCGCTCTTTTCACCAACATCATGAAAGAAGCCTGAGGCAAGAGGCCGCTCATCGTCGCGGGCGATTTCAACGCATGGTCAACGAAGTGGAGATGTCAAGTGACAAGGCAGCGTCCCATCATCCTTTTGGACGCGCTCGCCACCCTCGAAGCTGTACTGCTAAACCACGGAGACACACCAACATTCACCGGTGCATTGGGCTATTCGGTCATTGATCTAACCTTCGCCAGCGACTCACTCGCTCTCCAAATTACATCATGGGCCGTAAGCGAGCTTTACACGCATAGCGACCATCAGGCTATTGTGTTTGAGATAGAGACCGCCAGACCGCCTAGACCCGCGACGAGCCAAAGCTGCAAGTGGAACGCACGCACCCTTGACACAGAGTGTCTCTCAGTAATGATGACCATTGCCGTGATTCCACCCGGCCTATAAAGAGATGGCAACGAGGCTCATGGCTGCCATACTAGTGCATGTGATGCCTCTATGACCAAGCAAGTGGACGACGCTGTGGCACAGTGTACTAGTGGTCAAGCGAGATCGCCGACCTCCGGCGCTCATGTCTGCGAGCACGAAGGCTTGCTCAGAGAGCGCGTGGCTGGCCAAATGAAGACGCTTGCTGAATGAGCTATGCCTCTGCAAAACGTCTTCTGCGCATGGCTATCAAGACCAGCAAGCACCTGTGTTGGAACAAACTATGCGACGAGGTCAACGAGGACGTATGGGGCAAATCATACCAGACGGTCATGTCTCGACCCAGAGGACCGAGAGCAAATACACCCAGCTCTTCGTCCCTGGAGCGCTGCATAGTAGCTGCCCTCTTTCCTCTTGTGCCTGATGAGCCAGCTCTGACACCACCACTCCAAACAGGAGAAATTATAGCAACCGTCACCCTGAAAGGAGAACCAGACTAGTCATCCTTTGACAAGTCATCCTGCGACACTCACCCTGGACTATTCATCCTGGAAAATTCATCTTGGGCGACTATTCATCCTAAAAAAAAATTCAATTTAACTTTATTTTTCTCTCGAATTTAACTTTAGTTTCCTCTGATTTCTGCGTTTTGTGAGTGACGTACGATATAGTGTGATTTCAGCCCACTTCCGAGCAGATGATTTATCTGATTTATATTATTGCCGTGTGTGTGTATCTACATGATATAAAGTATGATTTAAGCTCACGCTCGAGCAGCTTATTTACCTTGTACACTTGCTCTTATTACTGAACGCTCATTCGTGTTCTGTGATTCTGTGCAGTAACTTTAATAAATATGGTGTTGAAATTTGTTTTAAGCCAGCTTAATACGCCCTTGCAGTGCTTATCAAATTTTAGCATATCGTCAAGGAGAACACCAAGATATTTAACTGTCCTTTTATGTGGTATACTGGTTTGATTCTCTGTATCTACTAAGTGAAGTTCTTCCAGTGCTTCCTCGTGTCTATGGATTTTGATTAGTGGAGATCTGAATAGTATTGTCTCGCATTTATTGACGTTGGTATGTAGCTTCCAGGTGGCAAATTTGTTTTACTTTATTGGGTTTGGATTTGGTGTAGCTGTCTCAGCTGTCTCATTATGAAAAGCTAGTATGCATTCAATTGCTCGATGATCACTTTCGTAATCAAGTAGGTTTAGTTCTCTGGAGATGAAGTTCAGGGAGGCAGATGCTATGGCAAAGTCAAGATGGCTATTGGAGTGAATGTACGTGGGATTGCTTGGATATAGAAATTGCAGCGGAATATTTGATTCAGTTGACCAGTTACTGATAGTGTTGCCTCTTGTGTTTGTTATTGCGTCGCCCCATAGCCGATGGCGGGTATTAAAATCACCGATCATGACAAAGAGTTTCATGTCCTCTGCTAATTTTAGCGTTTTGGCTATTTTGTTCAAGTCCGAGTCGATGTTATTGTGGACTGTAGGGGGTACGTAGATGCTTACGATTATTATCTGGCTACCATCAGATAGGTAGGTCTTTATAATTGTGTTTTCTATGATTTTTGTATCTATGGGTGTGATAATTTTGTGTTTTATGAATTCCCTTATCAGGATAGCTGTGCCCCCACCGTTGTTATCTGATTTATCTGTGCGATTGGTGATATAGTTATTAAAGCAGAGTTGCTGTTTGATTTTAAACACGTTTCTGAGAGACAAATTATGTCGGGGTTATTGTTATTTAAAAATAGCTGAAGGTTATGGCGTCTTACGTAGCTGTAAATGGAGTTGACGTTAATTGCTTGGATTTTTAGCACGTTATTATCTGGGTTGGTAGTAGCTGTCATTTTTCCGTCCAATTAATATTGAGGTGATTAGCTATTGCTTCGATTTTCGCTGAATTGCTGGCTATTTTAGAGTGGATCTTTTCGTTATGCTCCAACAAGGTGGCCTTGAGCTCGTTACCCCATTCGTAAAGCATGTCCTTGGTAACGAATTTCGTGAAGTCTATGTTGATTTTTTCAGCTGTGGCGTGCGATGGACCAGGCAGCGATGCTACATTACTTGCGGCGACTGCGTCAGCATATGACAGGTTGTCGGAGTGTTTGCAGTCTTGCGGGGCAGCGATCACTGTTTTTTTGCTGGAGCTTTTGTTTCTCTCTTTTTTTGCAAGGTGGTCAATTATGAAGGGGCAGCCTAGGTATGAGGCAGGGTGACCGAATTCTTTGCAATTCACACATTGCAGTTTAGATTTGTCAGTGTTATTCTTTGGCAGACGGCATTGGCCTGGTTCGTGGTCTTGAATGCATTTGACACATCTGTAGGGCATATTGCAGTTCGTTGCCATGTGGTCGGGTCTTTGACAGTTTTGGCATTGCGTCACTAATTTTTTTCTCAAGTTTTCTTATTTGATAATTTGATGGGTCAAGCTCTTTATTTTTGTCAATTCGTTCATTGAACTACTCGGTGATATTTGTATAATAAATATTTTTGACCATTCACCGCTGGAAAACTCTTCAATTTTTGTGATATTAACGTTTTTCAGAGAGAGCGCTTCTAGGGCCGTATTAATTTCTTCATCCGAGCTATCTGAGCTTAGACCTTTTAGCAGGATGGATTGAGGCCTGTCCGACTGCGGTGTGAAGGAATACGAGTCTATTTTTTTTTCTTGAAGCAAGGATTTTATGGAGTCGTAGTTTGCTCTACGGGAGGCTACAATTTTGCATTTCATCGCACCTGTATTTTTTATTAAAAAGTCATCAACGTCCTCGAGCGAATTTAGTTCGTTAATTAGCTCTCTGGTTGAGTGTCCTGATGTTATTATCGCCGGGATGAGACGATTGAATTGTTTATGTTGTGACTCGGGGCTGTTAGTTTTAGCTTTTGTTTGTAACGGGCTCGGTGATGTTATTGGTGTTGACGTGTTATTAACGATCTCAATTTGTGGATTCATTGCTGTGGTAGTGATGGTTTTTTTTTTCAAAATTAAGTTACTCTTATTACTCACTAAATTTTGTGGAGTTACAGGATTTTTTTTTTAGTACTTCTGTTTTGTTTGCGGCAGTAATAGATTTCTTTTTTGGTAGTTTAGCTGGTCTGTTCAGGTCTGCGGCTGTTGGTGATACTGGGGTTTTCTTTTTGTTCTTGGTATCGGTATTGGGACCTTGGGGGTTCTTGACACTGTTTTTTGGCGGCATTGTACTGGAGGGTATATGACCTTTAATGTTCAACGGATATGGTTGGTTAAATACGCTATTTTGCTTGAAAAATACAAGCGGGATTTAAGAGAGGCACTTATTGTTACTCGATGGCGCTGCGATACGTGTTGTTCGAACGGCGCTTTGATTGCGACTGAGATGAACCGGGCAGCTACGTCGGAGAGACTCATGATGTTTTTTTTTAATGTTATTGCTTATTTCCAAAAATAATAAATTGATTAATAGTAAAATTGTGGAGGTGAATAAAAAATATAATTTATTTAAGTATTTGAGATACGCAATCACAGTAAATATATTCAAACAACGAACAAGATAAACAGCTTGTGCGAATCTTATATTCTCTCGACTGTAGCAGTACAGCGCACTACAAGACTTGAGCAAAGAAGACCTCAACATATTTTGGTCCCTTGGATATAACTATCAAATACTATCAAAAGTAGCACGTAGGTACTTCATGAGAAAAATGAGTAAAAAATATAAATGAGGAGGTGAATAGCCAGCTCTGTAATTATTTCACGCTAAAGTAGGCTTATAATTAAGAATAAACTTTATTGAATATATATGAAAGTATATAAAAGGTATAGTATAGAAAGAACAGTGTGTTGTGTCAGCAGCGGCTCGACGCTAATTGAGTACAGTTGTGATGCGCTGCGGCAGTGACTCCAGTGTAGGCACACGCAGATGTCGCCACATGGCGTCGTCTTATGCAGACAGTGTAAACATCACGTGATATTTATACATAGATAGATATTATATGACAATCCCCCTTAAATATCACATGTAACACCAACGCTCACATGCATAAATTCAAAATTTTCCTTTGACAGACCTTCAGTCAGGATATCTGCCTGCTGGTTTTTTGTATTAATATATTGAAGCTCATAAAATTTTTCATTGAATTTTTCGCGAATGAACTTATATTTAATGTCGATGTGTTTGGTGCGAGAGTAATACTGGGGATTCTTAATTATTTTAATCGCACTTTGATTGTCGACAAATAACGTTGGAATTTTTATATTATAATCAATAAGATTTCGAAGCAATCTGTCTAACCAGATTAGCTCTTGCACTGCACTACATGCTGATTTTTGCTTCTGAGAGCTCCAAGCAACAATGACTTTTCCTAATTTAATTACGTAACCTGAGGTTGATCTACGCGTGTTGCTGTCACCAGCGTAATCTGCATCGCTATAAGCTAAGAATTTTGAAATTTTATTTAAGTCATTTTGACCGAGAACCAAGCCATAGTTTACTGTGCCTTTGAGATATTTAATTACGCGTTTTACGCCATTCCAATGCGCATTTGTCGGCTTATCAGCATATCTGCTTAGGACTCCTACTGCAAATGAGATGTCTGGTTCTAATCGCTTCCTTATATGGTACATTAGTCAGGATTGGCTCTCTCTCAAAATTACTTAGATTTGTCTGTGAATCTAATGGTACACTAACAATATTTGCATCTTGCATATTGAATCGACGTACAATTGATTCAGTAAATTTCCTTTGATTTACAAATACAGTACCATCCGCATTATGCGCGATTTCTAAACCCAAATATTTCTTAAATCACACGTCGTAATTTTTATACATTTTTGTAAATGCGTTATTAATTTTTCAATCGTATTTTGATTTTTACATGCAATTATAACATCATCCACATTATTATCAACATAACTTTATCTTTTAAATTTTTACTCACAAATATACAAGGATCTGCACTAGTTTCATACAAACCGAAAGACTTCAAATACTGTGTGAACTTATCATTCCAGCGCTTTGCGGCTTGTTTTAGCCCGTATAGGCTTCTTTTCAACTTACAGACCTTATTTGTGTTATCACAAAACCCCTCTGGCTGATACATATAAACATCCTCGCTTAAAACGCCGTTCAGAAAAGCACACTTTACATCAAATTTTTTTAATTTCATACGTTCACTTGCTGCTATTGATAAAAACATTCTTACAGAATTATGATGAGCTACCGGACTAAATGTCTCGTTATGATCTATACCTGGACGTTGCTGATATCCCTTTACAACGAGTCTATCTCGGTAAATAGTATTATTATTGTTATTTTTGGTCTTAAAACCCCATCTGTTTTTTAATATAATCGCGTCATCTGGGGGATCAACAAAGTGTCGCCTTGTTAATGAGAACTTCGGAGCATAAGGCATTTGCCAAAAATAAAAACAAAAAGAAGTCGACCGATAATCATTCGGAAAAAGACGTCGAGTGTTTCAATTGCAAGAAAAAAGATCACTTCAAAAAAGATTGTTGGTTTCTGGAATCGAACAAACATAAACGACCGTCTAGCATGAGGCAGAAAAACACAGCGCACAACCATAACAACGACGATGCACTCATCGTAGTGGGAGAGACATCTCTCGCTTCTATCTACGCAGACGTAAACAAAGACGCATCGGCATGGATGATAAACTCCGGAGCTACGTCCCCTGACCAAGCACAGCTATTTCAAACACCATAGCAGCGCTACGACAACAATCTTAGTGCATTATGTTTGGCTTATGTTGGAAGACCACGTTTAAGGAGGCTGTAGCGAAAATGAAATAAACTTTAGATCAAAGTGAAATTTTAACCAATGATAGTTTATGAAATTACAAGAATTTTAGTAAAAAAAAATTTGGGGTTTCCATACAAACTTGCGAAATAATGAAATGCAAAGTTTTGGCCATTTAACATTGAATCAAATGGGAAGTGGCACTTTTTAGTGTACTGTGAGCTCAAATCACTTTAGAAGTTAATGAAATTAACATATATTATAGGAAGTTTTATTAGCTTTCGAATGATATAATTATAAATGGGTGTTTCCAGGCAAATAAAAAAGATATTAAGAGTCCAACACATTTCCCCTATGTTCTGCCATGCTAACGCTGTGCGTTGCGTAACGCATATAGCCTTGTGCATATAGCGTTCGAATACAGAACCACCTTGCATCGCTACAGCCTCCTTAATGACTTCAACAAAGTTGAAAATTTTTCTTAGATTAACCAAAAAAATTACAACAACAAAAAACATACATTTTTATGTTGCGAGAGTCAAAAACAGAAAAAACTATCTTGAGAATTTATTGATCACGAAAGGTACACGTAATTTTACCATTGCCATTTTCATGTGCAACTGTTGTTTTAGCAAAGCTGCAATTACAATTTAAATATTCAGCGGTAAAAATGTACTACCTTGTTCTGAACCATGACCCTCATGATGTGCCTAGCGCAATAACAGGCCCTATATTTGAAATAACTTAAAATTTCCTAGAATGTGAAGGCACATTTATTAGTTATGTTAAGATCGTGCAAAGACTTTTGAAGATGACTAGTTACAGTGTTAGAATATAATTAGATATTTGAAAAATGCTTATAATTTGATACCGAATACCGATTCGATGGGTATTTCCGACCCTTTATGCATTTAGGAGTTCCTTATTTTCATTCTTTAAAAAAAAATCAATTTCTTTTCTATGATGTTTTTTAGACCATTTGAATATTCATATTTTGAAGCCTTTTAAGTTTTATGTATTAACAAGGTAAATGTGTTGTAATTTGTCTTTCTTATTTCAGAGGTTTTGGATTCATCACATTTGCAGATCCATCGGGTGTGGATAAGGTTTTAGCTCAAGGCACACACGAATTAGACGGCAAAAAAGTAAGTTTGTCATGAATACTTTCAATAGAAATTATTAACTATAATCCGTTCCGAAATATTTTGAAAATTTTCATAATACATACTTGCTCTAGAAAAATAATTATTAAGAGAAAATAGAAGCGCTAGAGGCACAAATGTATTGAAAAATTTGATTTATAAATTGAGGTAAAAGATACCATAAATGCATTGAGGAAGTTTGTGTGATGAAATAATGAAGTAGTGTGATGAAACATGTTTGTGTGATGAAATAGTTTATGGGTTAGATTCAGAATTTTTCAAATAAACCTGCAAACAAGGTCCACGGATTTTCCTAAAATTTTGGTATGTTATATTACATTGAAAAAGGGTCCCAAAACCAAAATTTCAGACCCCTACCCCCTCCTACCTCCCACCCTGCTATAAACGTATATTTTCTATTTATATTTATTCTGAAGCCCTGAAGTAATTAAAAAATCTGAAAAAATTCATGATACTTTTCAACAATCTAAACAACCTTGCTTTTTTCAGAATTTTTATTCGTGCCACTGAAACCTAGAGCTGAAAAACCGTTTTTTTTATCAAAAATAATTTTTTTAGGGCGGTACGGAGCTTTAACAAATTTTTTTTCTTATTTTGTTTATCAAAATAAATAATCTCAAATTTTTTCAGATTTTTTAATCGAAGGTGATAGCGTCTAGAGCCGAAAATCGCTATCTTGAACGAAAAATTTCCTGGAACTCGAAGGCTCCGGTCAAAAAATTTGAAAATACTTTTTTTGAATTCCTTATCAAATTTTAACAAATTTTGATTCTTCTATTTTTTCGATTGAAGCCTCCTAGCTCAATATACAGCATCACAAAGATTAATGCGAAATTCTGAAGACATTCATCATACTTACATTATTTCTCGCGCAGGATCGGAGGTTTACCAAGTAGAAAAAGAGATTAGTCCCTGAACCCCTAATCGTCGCATATCACTATACGACGGATGAGGGATGTATTGAAACGACTAACAGCGAAGTAGCAGAAATGCTCAACTAACCTCGGCCTCACCGAAGCAATGCCTAGCGGCGCTACCGGTGAGTGTCCTAATGGGGTGGAGTAGAAAAAAACACACACACACACACACACAAACACTCATACAGACATTTGTTCAGAATTCAATGAAGATTCCAAATATGTGTCCGAAATTGTCCTATGACTTCTATATCAAAACTTGGTATTGACGCCTATCACAAAGCTTCCTCTATGAGGAAACAAAAAAAAATTTATTATATATATGCCTTGTATTTACAATGGCAATAAATATGACATTGAGCGATTGTAAAATATTGTTTTTCGAGAAATTTGTCGTATTTTAACCTGTAAACTCTTTCAAGAAGAAAAACTGTAACACGCAATTAAGTATACAAAAAATCAAAACTTTGGAGTTTTAAAAAATGCAATGGAAACGTGAGGAAAAATTCCTACACGAAATTAAAAAAAAAAAATTCTTATTTTAATATGTTGATGTGTATACGTGGTCAGATGCTGGTACACGTCGCAAATTTCAGAAGAATTTTTAGGCTCTAGACGCTAGTGTCCTCTCCAAAAAAATCTGAAAAATTTTTAGGTTATGTATTTTGATGACAAAAATAAGTGAAAAAAAGTTCAGGCTTTGTATTGCATCGTAGCGCCTTACATAAATTTTCAATATTTTTAATGATTTTATCTGAAGGCCTGAAGCACTCAAAAAATCTGAAAAATTCAAGGTTGTTTGGATTGTTGAAAAGTACCTTCATGAATTTTTTCAGATTTTTTAATTACTTCAGGGCTTCTGAATAAATATAAATAGAAAATAGACGTTTATATCGGGCGTGGGAGGTAGTAGGGAGTAGGGGGTCTAAAATTTTTGTTTTGGCACCTATAACATACCAAAAGTGCGTCCAGATCGGTGACATACGTGCGCAAGATTATTTCAAAAATTCTGAGCCTTCCCCATTAATAATATGTATGAAAAGGGGGTTGTAAAGAAAAACATGAAAGAATTGTAACGAGTTTTTAGAGCGCTAGAGTATTGTTAAAATTAGAATAAAAGTAGATCTCCACGGCACGCAGAGCCGGGAACAGCCTAATAGGAAAAGCTCTCTCCGTTTAATTCCAGACTATCCCTCCTTTACTTTCGCATTGTTGATCGTCGCTTAGGATCGGATAAGTTTGGAACGACAGATTGCGTTCGCGAGCTTTCGCATTACAACAATGTCCATAAGGTTTTAAGAGGGAGAGTATAACGAGTATTACGTATTTATCTGATTATTTTGAGATCCTATCGATCAAAGTTGATGAAGAACTCGCTTCAGGATTTTGCAGCAAGTGATTTATAGTCTTATTAAAAAAATCTTGTAATTGGGATTCCTGACCTTGGATAAAAGTTTTTTAATCAATCAGTTGTAGTATGAAGATACTATAAAAATATTTCAAATACTTCGATTTATATGATCACTTTTAAATATCAGCTCAAAATACAATCTTGTCCCTCTAATAGATGTTAAAAATTTTTGAACAATCGATTATTTTTTGACATTTTTTACACAACTGTGTTACTTATGTTAAAGTTGAAGATGAAAAAGTACTTTTATAAATTGCTGTTTTAAATTGAAATCTTCGACATTTTTAAGATTGTATCGTAGCAACGAGAAAGGGAATTGTAATGCCGGAACTGGCATTATCCGTTGGGCCGTCCTGACGAACCATCGTCGTCTTGCCGGGTATATTATCAGTTATAAGAATCGTTATTAATAATTGTATTTTGAATCTGATTTCATGTGAGCGCAAAGTGTGAAAAGATAGATCGTAAACACGTGTATACGTTGAGATACGAGAGCGTACATATGAACAGAGGAGAGAGTCGAAGATTTGCTTTGAGAGTGAACGGAGCTCAAGTGTGCGAGCTGAGCGCGACATCCTCGGGGGTGTCTACATCGGATTGACGAGTACCGCGGGAAGTAAGATCCTACGTCGCCTGAGTGAAGAGTGCAAGTGCCGGTACGAGTCAACCCGAGTGCGCGAGAGAGAACCAGTGGATCCAACGGCCGACAGACCACAAGGACAACCAAAGGTGGATCTGGACCAGGAGAAGATCTCGACATCATGTGGTGAGTCGGGCCCCAGCTTTCGGTCGTTGGGTTTGCGAGTCGTAGCGCCGACGTCGCCCACCAGGGCTAGGATCGTCGCGTCTGCCGTCGACCGGGTATGCGGGTACTCTCTGAGGCCGTGTATAATGTTTATGGCATAAGAATAAACCTGGTAGTTGTTATAGTTGCGTCGAATTTTACGAAATTCCGTAATTATTTAAATAAAACACGTTGACAATTATATAAGAGGAAAATCAAGAAAAAACCTCTCTTTATTTAATAAGCGATGATGTGAGTGAAAAGTTAGCTCAGAGCTATCAAACGACAGTAACAGTACTGGTGTATGCACATCGTCAGGGAGAGATCGACAAGAAGCAAGCCGCAAGAAACAAAAACGAATCATAAAAATCGATAAATCGATTACGTGAATTTCGGAACGCGCATATGAAAGTTCGAAGTAATTCACGAGCCGGCCGGCAGATGTATTTTACGAATCAACCCCATCTTACGCGATATTAATTAAACACCGAATTGCGTGCATTGCTCTTGCATCTCAGCTAGCCATCGTTAGCTGCCTGTGAATGTGCGTAAAATGTATATGACAGTTTAGGACTGTACAGTTATTATTAATATTGAGTGTGTGTTTCTTGGTGTGGGTGAGTGTGAATCCCTGTATTCCCCTTTCTTTCATCCTCTAGGAACATACACTGGAAAAGCCTGTACGCGCTAGTACGGACCTGCAGAGCCAAGGGACACACATGACCCGCACGGGCGAGTAGAGCGAGCTTTAAGGGTTACAGAATCAATTCGGAACAGTACTTTATGAGTCGATACTTTTTTTCGCTAAGCATTAGCAGTAATAACAAAATTGAACAAGACTTAACACTTATTGTACATATTCTATCGTACATTTAGAACGTCTATTTTGATTTTAAAAAGTGATGCTGTGTTATTGTTATTGCAATAGCGATACAGACAATGACATCTGAACACATCTGAACTCAAACGTTAAACAGTAACAGCAGTAGCAGTATTGAGGATTTAGAAAACTTTTTACGAAATCGATATTCTAAATAGCGTTATATACAGCGAAAAGAAAGAAAATAAAACTATTATTCTCTGCTTTTGCTTTGCGCAAGAGTCTGTGTGGATCATATATATGGTAAGCAGCCGAGAAGAAAACGTGTCATACCATTGGGACTTTCGAATGCGATATATTAACTTCACCAGAAACTAAATGTTTTATTCAGTCTTTTATCCTTTTGCATTGTATATATACACGTCTTAAAGAGGGTCTAGAATGCCCTAGTGAGCAAGAAAGAGAGAAAGAGAGAGAAGAGCGCAAGTAAGCGAATTGCTTCGTCCTTTTTGGCTTTCATTGTGAGCTTGACGTGAAAAGTTTCGTGCGTATTAAAGTGAAAAAAGGAACGCTAAGTGGAAAAGAGAACAAGTTTTTCTGTTCAGCATCTAGTGTAAGCATAATATTTGTAATTGTCTTGTTCTTTTTAGGCAGTATAAAGCGATCATTTCATTTTAATATAACATAAATAATTTACAATAAAAGTGATTTGGAACACATTCGAGATAACAAGTAAAGTAGCAGCGTTAAAATCGAAATAAGTATATTTTTCAACGGGTTTAGCGACGATAAAAAATTAATTTTTCATGCTACCCCAGCCGAAACTAACCTTTTTCGTCCCGGCGGCCAAAACGAAAAAGTTAATTTCTGCTGGTGGATTCATGAAAAATAGTATACGCACCTATGAAGCGAAAAAAGAAAGCCTCAGAGCTCGTGTTTATCAACCTCGGCTTCGCCTCGGACGATAATTACACATGCTCTGAGGCTTTCCAGTTTTTCGCTCCCTAGGCACGTAATATACTATTGTTAAAAAAATGAGTTTTATTAAAAATCGATATCTGCACAAGTTGATAATACTATTTTTACTGAAATTAACGGCTAAATTGCGAACTTTACGTTAAAGTGGGAAACTAGGTTTTCATGACCTTATGAAAAAAATTTCTACTTTGACGGACAGGCTTTAATAGTACTTTACGATACAAGTGCCATAAGTGACACTTTGGCACGGCATAGTTTAGGGCCCGAGCGCAGTGAGGGCCCTAATAGCTGGCCGAAAGTGTCCACATGGCACGAGTATCGTACTATATTTTATAGCACTGTGCTAAGTTCCAATTTATGCCCCCTTTTCCGAGTATGGGGACACTTTTCGGTCCAGCTATTAGGAACCTCGCTGCGCTCGGGCCCCAAACTACGCCGTGCCAAAAAATGTTACTTATGGAACTTGTATCGTAAAGTACTATTATAGCACTGTGTTAAGTTCAGATTTATGCCCCCTTTTCCGAGTCATGAGTCGCTCTTTCTGGTAATGTGAATTGAGGTTAGCGCACGAGCGTATGCGAGTGTGATGAAAACGCAGCGGTGCCAGAATGTGCGACTTATGCCACAGAAAAGCGTGTCAACATACGCAACTTTGATGCTAATTTTAGGCTCGGAGGAAAAAATAGTAACATCAACTATAGTTGGTATAGTTTTTTAGCAAAACTTGTTACAGCACTTACCTTTGACTTGTGTATCCCTCTCTTTGCTAAAAAAACTATAACTGCACCTGTTGAAGTTGCAACTACTATTCTTGTAGTTCGAGCAGATCTTCAGGTATCGAATATTAGTCGTGAACCTTGAATCATATCTTAAAAAAAGTGTACGAGCAAAAGTTATGAACAATTAATCAACAAAAAACGAGAATTTAAAAAAAAAATTTGATTCAACTTGAATTTTTGAATTGGAAGAAACTTTAGACACCATTATACAATGGGGCCTTGTAAAAAACAACCAAATACAAACTTAGTCAATTTTCTTATGTGGCAACAAAGAACCTACAAAAACAAACTTTAAATAAAAAAAGATCTTAGAACTGTTCAAAGAAAACCCTTGAGTATATTCAGAAACTTTTTTTTTTGAAAATGGTTATAAATTCAAAAACCAAAAAATAATTTTAAAAAATCAGATAAAATACAGGCATATTCTTTATGTTATTTTAAGACTTCTATCACATATAACATTTTTTCGTTACGTGCTTCGTATTTGAGGTAGAAAAAAAATATTTTACACTTGCTTGTAAAAAAATTTTATTTAGCTCTTAAACTTTTTATGTATCAAATAAAATTAAAATTTTCATTGTTAGCGTTATCCTCAATTTTTGAGTTTTAAGTTTTTAGAGTGAGTTTTAAAACTGTCATTACAGTGATTGTGTGTGAAGCAAATCCTCGGTTGGCATACGCTTTTTTCCGTGTATATCACCAAAAAAGCAGTTGGTAGTTTTTTTCAACGATAAGGGTCAAATTTAGCGAATTTATACCCAAATTTTGAAGTTATTAGAGAAATTCAACAGTAGATAAATTTCATCAAAAGAATGGCTTTTTTTGTAAATAAAATCTCTATTTATACTCTAGTTATTTCCGTCTCTCTCTGTCTCTGTGTCTCTTTCTCTCTCTCTCTCTCTCTCTCTCTCTCTCTCTCTCTCCTCTCTCTCTCTCCTCTCTCTCTCCTCTCTCTCCTGTCTCTCTCTCCTCTCTCTCTCTCTCTCTCCCTTTCGCTCGTTCTCTCTATCTCTTATAAACGATGAAGGTTGAGATGGTAGACTAGAGAGAGGATGCAAGGCTAAATTTGATCGGTAAAATTACCTCGTCGGCACTTTGCATGAGTTTTCGTCATTTTCACGAGCTTCCTTCTACCTCACGTTGAGTATCACAAAAAGGTAGTTTCTTCAATTTTCAGCGGGCTCTACCAAATTGAATTTCTATCGCCATGCAAGTGGAATTGAGATTGAGACGCCCCTGGAGCCTGAAAAAGAAAAGTGTTGCTTGCAGATTGTTCACTACGATACTGTCTCAGCAGAGTATAACACGGTTATATACGGAAAAATAGTCGTGGGCTGAACTGTAATTTTTCTTACCGCGAAATGTATTTTGCAAGATAACGGGTCATGGAAAACTGTGAAAAAACAAAGAGTGGCAAAGATGGAAAAAAGAATTCGTCTCCAGGTGCGGTAAACTACTTCTAAAAAAAGATATATCATACTCTTGTTTCGTGTTCTTTTTTTACGACAATGACGCTATCAATTATGTTTTTCTAGATTTTTCATTCTCCTATGCTTTGTAAAATGATGTTCCGTTCCATAGATGATAATGTTGTCAGTTGCTCTGGCTGATACAAGAAATGGAAAATGTTGATTAAACATTTCGTGATTGCGTTAGTTTCTACGATCTCATAAATAGCATATGAACTTTGTTCATCTTTGAAAAGCAGTATGATCTATAATTTAAACGAATCGTAAAATATTCTTCATTCTTCAATTTCAATAGTAATATTCTTTGCTTTCTTGTCGAGGAAAACAGGAAATTAATTTCTTATCTAATTGGACATCGTTAAGTCAATGAAGTTAATAGATTCTTGACTTTTTTTCTTTATTCAAGAAAATTTTTATTCTCACATTATATTACACACACAAAAGTTATTGTGCAAAAACGAAAAAATAAAGGTGTAAGTAAAAAATCGTAAGAGTTAAAAAAAAGAAAGAAACATAACAATAGTAATGTAATCAAACATATTCTGACACACTATTCATACGCAAAATGAAATTTTCCTTTTCAAACTTAATTATACTAAAAGTCAGAAAAATAATTCAGTACGTGATGTTTATGGGAACTGTTATATCAGTATGTAGTACAAAAAGTGAAATTACAATCTCGTTTGATCATGTAAAGTTATCATTCGTATGAAAAAACCTTACTTATGACTCTACTTGCCAGGCCGTCTCAATCAAATGGATGCGAACCTTACAACACAATGTAACGAAAGCTTTCCGTACATTTCGAAAATTTTTGTTTATATAGCTTAATTTTTACACTTATAATATGACAAATAGTTTTTATTTTGCATCCAAAAGTACAGTTTCTTTGCGTCAAGGTAAAAAAATCAATTTTTCTGTTTAAAAGTTTAAAGCCAGATTTTTCAAGCTATTATAATAAAATTGTAGTATATATTCCATCTAACTATTTTATACAAGCTAGAAAGATTTTAGATTAATGGAATGAATGGTTTTAGTCGTTTATCAAAAAGTACAATTTCTTGACGTAAATGTGAAAAATAAAAGTTTTTTTGTTCAAAATGCAAATCTATCTTGATGGATTTAATATTTATATTAAAAACTTCGACTTCCTCGGAGAAAGTCTTCACCGGGTCGGTATTCGCACCTGGTGTACCGAGTAGGTCGCCCGGGGGAAAGAGGTTGCCAAAACAACTCGATGCCCTCGGAGAAAGTCGTCGCCGGGTCGGTATTCATACCAAGTAGGGCATCGAGTGGGCTACCGGAGTATTGTATCATGTCGATAATACTCTACCAGAAGAGAAACCTCGACTGTATGTGTATGTATCGATGTATATGTGTTTTTGTATACGAAAAATATATTATTGTTATTGTATTCGATCATACATCGTATACATCGATGGCGTAACAACTGTATAAGCGTATGACGTGAACACAGCGAATAGTCTGAAACTCATTTTAGTCTGACCACTTTTTGGTAAGACCGTTTTTTGCGAAGTGGATTTTTCTTTCAATTGCTCGTATTTCGTTAAAATAAACTTTTTTCGGGATATCTACTGCCCGTCAATTACTTTTGCCATACCCAAGCGAAAAATGAGTAAACTTCAAAGTTTCGTAGCTCAGTCAAAAAAAGTCGGATAAACATTTTGGATACGCCATTCTAAAGGTCATTGCAAACACTTCAAAGCTATATAAATTGTTACGAGGTTTATTTATTTATTTATCAATTTTTATTAACAATTAACTTTTAAAAAATTTTGTTTTTTTTGTCTCGGCTATTTCTCTTGCCATTTTAGTTAGAAGGGTTATAGAAACATTTTAAACAGATGGATTTATAGGTTTTGACGAGACCTTCAAATCCTTTTTGGAAAATTCTACTACGAGCTTTTTTCACAAATATACAGCCCTTTTACTGTGAAAACGACCTTTTTTATTCAATCGCGTGTACACCACGTTCAAGGGGGCGTAGAAAAAAATTTTATGAACAAAAAAGTTTGGTTTTTATTTGTACAATGAGAAGCAATAGTTACAATCCGTTTCTGAAAAAATTTTTTTTTTTCAATTTTTATGCATGTTAAGGGGGGAAAGGTACCTTGAACCATTTTAAAAAAATTCATTGAAAATTGAGGAAAAAATTTTTTTGGACTCTACAGAGAAAACTCTGTTTTTTTCACTCTTTTTCCAAATTTTTTCACTCTGGAATATGAAAATTGAGGTCCCAGATCCCATAGAACCCTCCTTAATGAAGCAAGCCCACAGTCATCAGAGGTACACCTGTGCCGTAGGATCGAGCTAGAACCGATAATTCAATCATGGTCATTGGGGTGTCATATTATTCAGTAGATGTTTGGTTACAAATGCAAGCACTTTCAGATATTTTAATTAATTGTACACAATTTGACAGCCATATATACACTTTATTCATCAATGTAATAAGATGAAATGACAGATTATGCTAGCATATGGTCTGAAAAAAGTGCAAATTTGGTCCAATATCTATGAAAGTGCTTGCGTTTGTAGCCATTCTTATGTAAAACAACCCCTGAAAATTTCAGCTCATTTGCTCAAACAGTTCACATGGAAAGTTACGGCAATGGAGCAATTTTGAGATGAAACGTAACTGCCCAAGAGTTGAAAAAAACAAGAATACCCCAATATGTGTAATAACTAATAGTCTTAAATCACTGATGCTGTTCAAAACTTTTTGGGCAATAGAAAAACAGCAATTAAGTTTAAATTTTCAACATATCATTAGCATTATAATTCTACATATCTTAGCTATATTAATCGAAATAGTGGAAATTTTTTTTTGTGATAGTGAAATATGTTCATTAGACACCTGATTGACTAAAAAAAACTTTTACCCAAGCTCTAAAATACCAATTACGCCTATTTTTTCATAATACTCTCATAATACTCATTTTTTTCATTTTCATAATACTCTCATCCACTTAAGCGGAGCAGAATTTGAAAAAAAAAGTTTGTTTCTCTTCCAAGAGCTTAAATATGGCATTGAGTGTTGATAAAATACTAATTTTCTTAAAAATTGTCACATTTCGACGTGTATATAAAGTTGTTTGCAATTTTTCAAAATTCTGCTCCGCTTAGGTGGACGAGGGTACTTTTCTGAAGATTTTAAGACCCCATAGATCAATATTGATGAAAAACTCTTTTCAAGATCATGCGGCAAGTGATTTATAACACAATATTTCGTCTTATGAAAAAAGTGATGTAATTGGTACTTCAGCGCTTGGGTAGAAGTTTTTTTTTTGGTCAATCAGGTGTAGAATGAATATATTTTACTATCACAAAAAAAAAATTTCCACTATTTCCATTTATATAGCTATTTTTAGCTGGAGCTGAATTTAAGCTTTTAACACAGGTCGGTTCCCTTAAATGAATTTTTTACATGAATGTGTAAAATCTTACATTAAAACTCCACCTATTCACTCATATTCATAACACATTTGTCACTGGATCTGCAATTAAAAACAAGATCACTCAAAATGTATCACTAATCTTTTTTTTTGCATACAGCATACAGTATTATTGTTTATACAGATACAACAAACAATTATATATGACACAGTCATATACAAATACATGAAGTACAGTGGCATACATATACACTGATGTATATATGTCAATTTACTTATGTACACTGTATTTCTTGAATTTGAAGTGTTCAAAATGTCACATTTTCATAAAAAGCTATTGAAACTTCTTCATAGCTTCATTATGAAACACTATGTTGAGTTGCAAAGATATAATTGCACTCTACGTATACTTTTTTCACTTTCAAAAAAATGATATTAGCCATTGGAAAATGAAGAAGCAGTCAGCAGACTGTTATTGAGATATGATCTCGGCTCGCGCACGAAACTGAGAGAGACAGAAGATATACCTAAAGCCACGTGCTGCGAGTGGTGGCGTTACTATACACCTATAGAGCCATGTAAACAAGCAAATTTCTGCTCGATGTATTCTAACCAAAGAATAAAACGAGTATCAATAGATGGCGCTACCGACTTATGAATGTCTTGAGATTCATGAAAGAACGGCAACGATATCTTTGAGTCGTTTTATTAATTTTTGGTAAAATAATCATTAAAGTATCGGTACTAAAGAGGCTGTACCTCACGGTAAAATTAAAATTTTAAAATTTTGATCATGGCGCTGGAAAGCTGAGGAAAAATCCTATAAAAAAAGTCAATAAAAAAAAATTTTTTGTTGAGATTTTAGGTATCTTTCCCCCCTTAATTCACCAACGCTCAAAGTGACGTAATTTTTTGTTCTCGATCGATGTGATTTTTTTCCATGTTTAGGGTCTTGAAAAGACTTCGCACATACGTTATTTTTTGAGATTTGATTGTTAGTTAAAAAGTTATATTTGTTAACACAAAAAAAAAATATTAATTTGGGCGAAAAATCAACTTTGAGAATATTTTTGTTTGAACAACTATAACTTTTTAACTAACAATCAAATCTCAAATGTGAGCCCGGATTTTAAAAGGGCATTAAATTTTACATAAAATTACGTAGGTGCGAAGTCATTTCAAGGCCCTAAACATGGAAAAAAATCGCATCGATCGGTAACAAAAAATTACGTCACTTTGAGCGTCGGTGGGTTAACATGCATAAAAAATTGAAAAAAAAATTTTCTCAGAAACGGAATGTCACTAATGCTTCTTTTTTGTACATATAAAAACCAACCTTTTTTATGCATAAAATTTTTTTCTACGCCCCCTTGAACGCGGTGTACATGTGAATGAATGAAAAGATCGTTTTCGCAGTAAAAGGGCTGCATATTTGTGAAAAAAGCTCGTAGGACAATTTTTCAACAAAGGATTCGAAGGTCTCGACAAAACCTACAAATCCATCTGTTAAAAATGTTTCTAAAACCCTTCTAACTAAAATGGCAAGAGAAATAGCCGAGACAAAAAAAAACAATATTTTTTATTCGTCAATTGTTAATAAAAATTGATAAATAAATAAATAAATGAACCTCATAATAATTTAAATAGCTTTAAAGTGCTTGCAAAGATCTTTCGAATGGTGTATCCAAAATGTTGATCCGATTTTTTTTGACCGAGCTACGAAACTTTGAAGTTTACTCATTTTTTACTCAGGTAAGGCAAAGTAATTGACGGGCAGAGTACACCATTGGATTGCATTTTTATCCAGGATTCCATAGCTTTTTCTAGAATAAAGATATCTGTAATCAAATCTAAATGAGAATGAAAAAGAATTTTCGCGTGTAGCGAAAAAGGCCAGTGCGCATATAATGCGTATATAAGGAGCGTGGACGCCGCAAATCTCTCTGCCATACCTTCCCGAGCAAGCGCGAGCGCGCTCCTGAATCCTCGATGATCCTCGATGATAATTTATACAAGTGACAATTAGTGAATTTTTTTTCAATTTGACAATGAAATAACTCCTACATTTATATTCCTGAATCCAAATGTGCATGAGATAGTTGGATAGAAGGTCAGAGTTCTAGCTTACTAAATGACTAATTTAAGTAGATAAATTGTTTATATGGTCAGACGTAATGTATAAAATGGAAATTTTAAGACAGGTCTTGAACAATGTTTTGTGAATATTCAAAAAGTATATATCTATCAATGAATATATCCATCTGCAAATAAATTTATAAACTCTTTCTTAATTACTTTCATATTTTCTAAGTAATTTTTTTACTTTCAGATCGACCCAAAAGTGGCGTTTCCAAGGAGAACACATCCAAAGGTAAAATTTATATTTTTAATGTATTTAGTTGTACGTAAAAATGTATAAATTATCTTTGAATAGTCATTTTCTTACTCCAACAAATTATAAATTTTCATAATGATAAAAAAATAATGAAAAGAATGCGTGAGTAAATTCCCATCGCCAAAATAACTCGACCAATCACAGGACATTTAGAACGTCTTCACTTTTGGGACCATCACTGCTATAAAAGTCTTGTATGCTGTAGATAGGCGATCGTGCCTAGGCGCCAACAGTAGAACTTATTCAAAAATTAAAAAATTATGGTAAGATCATCATAGATTTAGTACTTTAATTTTCAATAAAACTTCAAACAGCTGTACCTCCAGTTCTAGAGGATTTAGACAGTTTTCAAATATACCAAATTAAAGGTAATTTTGTATTCTTTAAAACCATATAACTATCATTGGGTTACAAGTTTTTCTAGTACGTGTAAGTCTTAACAAACTGAAAAAACCGCTGCCAATTTATTGGCAAATAGCTTCCTCATAAAAAATGATATTAATGAAGGAGTCTGATTGTAGAAAGACAAATTTGTATTTCATTTTTGTGTACAGAACTATAAAAAAACTTAGAGATTTCTATAATTTTGTAAAAGATTCCCTTGTAAAAGTTTCGCTTGCTCAATTTCACGCTACGTGTCTTCGTTCAAAAGTTACACTCAGTTTTCATCAGTAGCAGGAAGAAAATGGAGAACATCACCATCACAGTAGGCGACTGCAGTATAATGTCGACCCCCTGCATCCGCTACCTGAGCCTACACATATATATATATAAGGTGTACAGTATCGCAAGCCACTCGAAGCACGTGGGTTAGGCATGTTTTCTGTCTCTCTCAGTTTCGTGCACGAACCAGGATCAAATGTCAATTACAGTCTGCTGACTGCTACTTGATTTTCCAGTGGCTAAAAATTACATTTTTTTAAAAGTGAATACAGTATATGTAGAGTGCAATTATATCTTTGCAATTCAACATAGTGTTTCCCCTACGAAAATTCATCGCCTCTCTAATTTTTGAAAACTCTTGAAGATTAGCTCGTTTCTCCGAGATACAGTACACGCCTTCGCTCTGCTCGCGCTAGCAGACGCGCGATTTGGTCACACGCGACCAAGATGATACGCGTTATCTCGCTTGCTCTCGCATGAGCGTCCAAGGCGGATGTACCGCTTCGCAAGATGGCCACGCACAGGCCTGAAACGTGGACTCGAACCACGTCGACTTGCAATGGCCAAGGTACTCGCTACGACAATTATTCCGATTTACGACGATCACTACAACAATTCTACGACGAAATACTTCCTACGCTCACCCATACATTCACTGTACAATCTCACACACACACGCACGACCGATCAAGTCAAATACCATCTACAACCTGCTTTCCTTCGCTCCTATGTCTTGGACTTCGTTCTACTCTGCCGTTGCCTTCCGCTGTCCCCCAGCTGCTTCGTCCTCGCGACCCATCCAAGCTCGTGATTTCTCGCCTCGGAGATGCCTCGGACGATTTACGTGAAGGTCGCTGTACAGCGAATTCGCTTCGCTCGCTTCTTTCCGAGCGCTCGCGAATCGCCTCGTCACGTCGCAACACTCCACTCGTCGCACTGAACTCCAGGCTCACACACAACTTCTCCACGGACCCGACACTACATTCTACCCGCTGCCACACAGCTTCTCGCGAACAACTCTCAACCGCTGCCACACAGCTTCTCCACGATCCCACACAACGAACGTCCAAGGCCAAACTCTGCCTCTCTCACTCGCGACTTTTCACTCTCTCTCCGACACGTCCTTACTCTCTCGCGGTCTGATTGCGAATCTTGTGTGTGTGCACTTTCGCGCAGATCGACCACGCATCGGGCGCGAAGCGCTCAATTCGCAAAGATCGATCCGCTCTCCAGTGCACATGGCCCGAGCAACGCGTCAGAGGTTAACTTGGCTCTTCCTTTGCCCTGAACCTCGAACGCGCGCTTGAGTGATAGTAAACTTCCCTACTTTATCCTTCTTCTCGGTCGCGCATCATCTTCACGCATTCACACATTACCGAGGTTCATAATTCGCGCGATTACCGCTCAGTAACATCGTCACAATATTCTTAAACTAGATCGAATTGCTGACACATGTCTGTATGTGTGTGTGTGTGTGTGTGTGTTTTTTTTTTTTCCTTCTCCACCCCATTCGGACACTCACTGGTAACCGCCGCTAGGCATTGCTTCGGTGAGGCCGGGGTTAGTTGAGCATTTCTGCTACTTCGCTGTTGGTCGTTGCCATACATCCCCCATCCGTCACATAGTGATATGCGACGATTAGGGGTTCAGGGACTCATATTTTTACTACTTGGTGAACCTCCGATCCTGCGCGATGCCATCTCTCGATTGTCGTATCCCCCGTTCGGAGCCGTAGTTTCCTACTGCTTGGTCACACATTGCTGGCGTCTCCTTCTGAGTCAAGTATTAGAACTCGCTGCTCAGTGCCATCTTGTGAGTGTGGTTCTCGCTTCTGTCGCTGCCCGGCAACGGACCAGGTTGCCAGGGCCGCTTCATCCTGTGAGTGTGATTCTCGCTTCCGGCGCTACTCTCCGAGTCCCGGTGAGTTTCTGATACTCCTTTCTGTTGTCGTCTTGTGAGTGTGGTTCTCGCTTCAGGCGCCATCATGCGTCCATCAACGAGCCTTGCGTCCATGCGTCCACGAACGGGGCCCCCGCATCCGGCGCCATCTTGTGAGTGTGGTTCTCGCTTCTGACTTCATTATGGGAGTGTTGTGCTCCCCGTCTATCGCCAGCCTTGTGAGTCCTCGCCTCGGGCTCCTACTAACGGATATCCTCTTCGTTTCCAGCTCGCACAGTGATCGGGGTTTTTTACCGCTTCGGAGGCTGATGACATAGCCCGGGTCTTCTTTTTAAGTGGTACCCGCTCCACCTCGGGCACGGGCTCAACCACACCAGGCGAAAAAACGCGCCTCGAAAATTCGCCCAGTGGGGATTGAACCCACGCCCTACGGCACACCTTGTATCAGCAGGCAAGAACTATACCTTCTGAGCCAAGGTGCCCATGTGTGTGTGTGTGTGTGTTTTTTTTTTTTTTTTTTTTTTTTTTTTTTTTTTTTTTGTCAGAGGACGTGGGCAGGGTAAACCCTGCAACCAGTGGCCCTCTGAACTCCAGGCATTGTCCCCCACCGGAACTATCGTTAGACATTACTTCAGTGGGTGCCTTTTTATTAGCAGTGCTGCTGCATCGATGTTATTGGTCATTTCCCTACATCCCCCATCCACCGCACGCTAAGGCGCAGAGATTAGGGGTTCAGGAACCGTGTCAACTCGTTGGTGATCCCCCGCTCGCCCCGCGAAGCCCTCATCCAGCGTCCCGCCTTCCGGAGCCGTCTTTGTCGGTGCTCTCCCTTGTGCTGATGTTTCTTCTCGGGTATCTTCGGCAGAACTCGTCGAACAACAGGACTAGTGTCATCTTCGTGAGAGAAGTGACGACCCAGGTCTCACGCCCGACACCGTCCCACGAGTCGGGAAAGAACTTTCCCCGCTTCTTGATTTGCCATCTTGCGAGCCCCTCTCGCTTTTTTCTGGCTTCCTCCATGATGAGTGAAAACTCCGTCGGTCAGCGCCAGCACTAGAAGTTCTGATATCGGGCTCCATCTTGGAGCCGAGGGGTCGGTGCTCTTCCTTGTGTTGGCGCTTTTCCTCCTGAATGATGCACTTCGTTGGCCAACATCAGCACTAGGAGTTCTGGCTTTCGGGCTCCATCTTGCGGGAAATCTTCTCAACTTGGGCCGCAGGGTGATTGGAGGATATTTCACCCTCCAGGAGGCTGCCTACAGCCGTGGACCTACAGTTTAAAGTGGAATCCGAACCACTTCGGGCTCGAGCTTGACCTCACCGAGCGAAAAATCACGGATGAAATTTCCCCCAGTGGGGATCGAACCCGCGCCCTAGACGACACTCTCAGATTCAGCAGGCAAGAGGCCTAAGCCCCTTACCAACTGAGCCATCGAGGCGTCATTGTGTGTGTGTGTGTGTGTGTGTGTGTGTGTGTGTGTGTGTGTGTGCGTGTGTTGAGATGTGCGCAGTGATATTTCGATGACGGTAGTTCGTATCGTTACTGTAGATCTCTCATTTTATTCGTTTTGATGTAAGGAAAAAGCCAAAACATCATTTTTAGTTCTGCGTTAAGTATTTAAAAAAGTTATGAGGGATTTTCGAGAAAAAAATTTTTTTTTCATGTTTTTTTTAATTTTGTTATATTTGTTCTAAAAAAAACTGGTTTTTTTGAATAAAAGTAATATTTTTTTTAAGGAAGAGCTTTTAACCTTTGATTTAAGATAAAAAGTGTAAAGATTCACCGTAAGTTTGAAAAGTTACGTTTTGAAAATGAAATTTGGTTCTTATGACTTTTTCTTTTTTCTTAGTTTTGTGTTGTTTCGTGTTCAAAATGTATGATGTGTAAAAACATTGTTCATGGCTGGATTAAGGATGAATCCCGCTTTTGATTTAGCGATAAACGAAGAAAAAAAAATTTTTTTTTTTCGATCTTTAAAAAATTTCTTTTTCGGGAAAATGTTTTTTCTTTCTTTTTTCATCGTTCGGTTGAGAAATAATTTATGATTGAAACTGTTTTGTGAACAAATTAGAAAAGATGATATTAATATTTCCAAATTATTTTTTTTTTTAGGGAACTAGCTCAATTGTTACGTCATCGTGAAAAAATTCGATAAAAATTATATATCAAAGAATAGAAGAACGTTGGTAATTGATTCCACAAACAAAAATAATTTATGATTGAAACTGTTTTGTGAAAAGATGATATTCATATTTCCAAATTATTTTTAAGTTAAAAAAAAAGTATGAGGAAGCTACTTGCCAATACATTGGCAGCTGTTTTTTTTCTTAATTTTTAATGAATTTTTTATACATACAGGTTTAAGGTACCTTTTCCCCCTTAAGCAATAAAAATTGAAAAAAATATGCAGAATTGCCCTTTGCGTGTAAAAATAGCTTTTATTGATATTTTAGAATTTTTGCACTTGGCGCAGAGTTCTTTTTAAGATTTAGACCTTTGGTTTGAACCAAACCAAAACCAGAAAAATGCTCTTGATTGGCTGAGTTTTGTAAAATGTTGATGTAGACCTTTAGATCAATTCCATAAGTCAATATTTACTCAAAAGCATCAATGAATTTTTCATTTTTTGCTTTTTATCAAATTTTTTCACGTAACAATTTTTTTTGTCTAATCGAAAATCTATAAAACTCAACCCTTAGAGAATGTTTTTCCAAAAAGTTTATCTTAAATTTTCAAACTAACAGAAAATCTTCGGGACCTTTGGAGCAAATGTCAAATACTAAACTTTTCAACAGAGCCGAAATCAAGTAATTGTGCTCCAAACATTTATACATTTAATACCCATTATCACTAAACCAAGCATGATTAACACTCACTCATTACTCATTCTCATATGAATTTAAACTATTTTCACATGATTTTATTCACTGGCTTCTATACACATAGATTGTAGACATTTGCATCATCGGCTGCTCACTGTGAAAAAGTATCAAGCACAAATATTTCAACCATTACAGTTAAATTTGAGCTTTGATATTTCAAATGTCTATTCTTAAAATATCTTAGCAATGTTTTTCAAATGTTTAGTGCGTAACGATTATAAATACTTCATTTTTTTCAATTATTCTTTTTCTAATATTAAAATTTATATTTTCAATCTTTGGGTAGGAATTCTATTGATGAGTACCGATCAGTGTCAAAATAAGACTTGGATATGAAAAAATGTACAATCTGTAAAAATGAGAGAAGAAAACATTTATCGTAATTTTCAATTCTATAGATATGATGACAATAAATGCTTTAAAAACTTGCAGCTGTAAAAGAAGATAGATTTATCTGCAATGATGCGCATTTTTAACTCGGCAAATCTCATTGCATAAATCCTTGGTAGAAATTGAGTTGGTTGACACAAAAAGGGCGAATAGTGAGCAGGAGTTATGAGTGAAAAGAAAACAAACAGTCTTCTGCCTATCTCAGAGTTTTTTGTTTCTTTTTTCAATTTTTCTCTTTTCTTATTTTTACTTTCGTAGATGCAAATAACATACTACCATCAAGCTCCGATATAACATCTCTCGATACTCGCACCTCTGTTTCGTATGTTTAGGTATTTCATATATTCATATTTCTACGTGTACATACATAGAAAAATGCATACCTTGTGTGCTTTACGTCAACCTAAATGAAGTATATTTTAGCCGACAAGAGAGAGAGAGAGAGAGAGAGAGAGAGAGAAGGGGGATTCAGGAAAATCAGTTGACGCGATTTTATGTCTTTAAAATTACGGCACTGCAAATTTATTTTGTCGCTGCTGTTGTCTGTAAACTTGAGGGATGCACATCTGTCTTTGTTATTTTATTTTTATACATTGTCTTTTAATAAAATCAATAAGGATACTATGAGGAGATTATTTTTACATTCCGATACTTTCGTTAAATAATACAATTTCAAAGAGTTCTTCATAAGATAGATTTAACAAATGAAAATTCTGATGCTACCATTACTTTTAAAAGAAAATTTAATTTTTGCTCTAATGCAATGAAAAGTGATTTTGAGTGAAACAACTTAGAAGTCGCTTTTTTTTAATCATAAATTAAAATTGCCTCAAGTAAAAATATAAAAAATTCATAAATTGACCATTGTAAAATAGACTGTCCGTTATTTCCCGAATGGCTCCGATCCTCGTTCTCACCCCTTGGAAGCTCATCATTTCACTTACAATGAAAAAAATCAATGTTCAATCTCGATAAGTTAATTGATAACCAAAGTTACAGGTGTTTGAAGTTTTTTTGAACAATCAGGTATCGAATCTGTGAACCTTTCGAAGCGAAATCGATACTTGAATTTTCAGAGAACCTTTGAACACCTGTAACTTTGGTTCTAATGAACGTAGATAGGTTTTATTACTATCAAATTAAAGGTCTTGATCTCTACTTTGACGTTAACATATCTAAGATGAGTCGTTCATGCTTATTTCTGCTGCAAATATCGAAAAACAACGCTAATATGCTGTTTTTCTTGATTGTTTGAGTATATCGTGTGTGCAGAATTAAAGTTCCGTTCGGAGGGTTCTCATAAGTATTGTTTACTCATAATGGGTCTACCAGGAAGTGAAAACCGTCGCTTAACCCAAGGTTTGCCGCTTTTAAGTTGTTTAAAACTCTAATTTACCTTTTTTTTCAATTTTCCCATGTTATTTAAATGGGAAAAAAGCTGACGCGTGTGGCACTATCTACAATTAACTTATCGAGATGGGACAGTGATTTTTTCATTGTAAGTGAAATGATGAGCTTCCAAGGGGTGGATCGGAGTAATTCGGGAAATAACGGACAGTCTAATTGTATAAACATTTAACAAAAGTGAGTATAAATATTAAAATAATATGAGCAAATATGAATCGTTGAGTTGAAGGAGTGCACTAGTGTGAAAAAAGGAACTACCATAACACGACTAAAGCGTAACGAGCCTTCAATTCTCTGGAGAAAAAAGCACTTTTTTAAGGTTGCTGTGCTTCACTCTGTTCCATCTTGATTATATCACGTATGTTGCAGTAGGTGAAAAATAGCTTTTTGTTTTTCCGGTAACGATGTCCACCTATCTCTCATTGGATCGGTATCTGATAAGCATCTCTGAGATAGTCTGTCGATATTGGTTTTTCCCTTGAGAAGATAGAGAGTGAGAGAGAGAGACAGACAGACAGAGATACTCGACAGAGAAATATCTATGGACGTCTCAATATGTATAATGTCATAGAATCTTCTGATTAAATCTTTCCCGCTATTTGCACTCGACTTCTATTTAGAATCTTTTACACGATCGATTTGAAAAATATTGAAAAAGAAACGGAACGATATTAACCATACGGTAAATTTAAACAAGCTCCAAGCAATCTCTAGTTTCATTTTGTGATCTTTACACTCTTGGTGAAAAATTGGAATACACTAGAAGTCATAAAGAGAAGAGTTTGAAGAGTGCATTTCAAATTAAGACGATTTTCGTATTACCTTGAAAGCAACGTAAACATTGAAGAAGCATTGACCTCCTTACTTTTGGTATTTTCATATTCATTGAAAATGACTGGTCACCCTGTTGAGTTCAGTTGCTAACCCCTAAAGGCTAGGCGAGAAATATGCATTTCATACAACGAGTCAAACTCATTCCGAGCTTACTAGAAATTCTGTACTGAGTTTGCCTCTTCTGGCCTGCGGCATGTTGGATGTTTTTTGAGATCATAAGCTTTGAATTTCAATATGCTGGTATATTTTTACATCTTTTTTTCTTTCAATCCTTCGAATTATAGTGATCCCACTAATTTAAATGGTTGATATTTTTGCTACGAGTATAGTTTATGCAACTAAATTTTTTCTCTGCAATTTTAAAAACTGTTGACTTTCTACTTTTTTGTTCTTAAAAAGTTGTATTAAGTTGATCCCATTTGATGCTTGTTATTTTAAAATTTTCTTAAAATTTTTTTCGCTAGTACTTCATTCATTGCGTTAAATAACATAAGTAAACGTAATTTTCGCAGTTTTGGAATAACTCAAATGTCTCTTAACAATTTCATTTCTTAATACACTACTCAACAAAATTATTGCAACAAAAAATTTATCGAAATTTTGTAAATTTTAAATGCATTTGGTCTATTTTCATCATATGCGAAAAATGTTTTTTGATTTTTTAAAAATGTTGTCTTCTTTAAATCCATATATATTATGTATAGGTTAAAAAAAATTGATTGTGTACTCATGAGCGCAACACTAAAATGATTGAAAAAAAAATTGATTGTGTAATCGTGTCCATGGGCTACAGCAAATAGTTCATCAGAATCTTATAAACACCATCACAAAGTACACTTTTTAACGAGTAATTTAAAAAAAATAGAGCTCTCTACGATAATTTTTGCGCCCTACAGATCGTTTTTAAGATACCATTTAAAGAGCGTAAAATCACTCGTTTAACTGAAATCGCCTCGATTTTTTGGCATTTTGCGTACATAAATCCCGTAACATGATAATATCTCATAAACTCCATAGTTACTAGTGTAAAAACTTTACAAATGCATTTTCTGGCCCGTTTTTGTTGAAATTCCGTTTTTTTCACGATTTAACGTTGTATGCTATTACGAATAGATACAACGAATTCATATATTTCAACTCTCACGAAAGTTTTAATATAAAATTAAATTGACTAGAATCAAATTTTTTCTTGTTTTACAAAGTGAATACTATAAGTAAAACCTGCTATACGAATTACGACCCAAAAAAATTGTCTAGTAAGATTTAGTTAAGATAGCAGAGTATGAAACAATGAAAAGTACATGGTAATATGTATTTCGTCTCTAAATAGTTTCAAACTAATTTTTTACTTGTAAACTTAACATTCAAATGTTAAACAGCGTAGATTTTTATTTATGTACAAAATAAGATTCACCTAACTATCTATGGACATCCATCAGCAGTGACTGTCGGTAAACGCTCCTTTGGCTTACACTACCTCAAATTCAAAACGAATTTGATTTGTTAAAAAAGTTTTGAATCAAGTTTTCAATTAAAATTTTCGATTAATTTTAAGATTTGGCAGTGAGAGTTCACATTATCTCAATATACAATCGAATTTAATTGGACAGAATTGATATTTAAACATATTTTTGATATAATTTTTTGATATTTCAACTCCTTTTATGATATAGCTCTTGTATACATATATTTCAAAATGAATAAAAAAGTAATTTTACTGATTAATTGGCGTTTCTTATTACGCTAGTGAATTGGTGAATAAAATGATAACTTTTCTTTTAGAGCAGTTGCAATGTTTAATTTTTAATAGAGTTCCTGTGCTTTCGTGAAAAATGTTACGTTGCATCGAAGAAATTTGCGTCAGAAAAAATATTACAAAGAAACACATGTTTCATTACATAATATTTAACATGACTCAATTCTTCGTATCACTCATTCGCACAATATCATTTCGTTGCATAACTCTTTCTCATTGCTGTAACAGTCCAAAGCTTTTAAAAAGCTCATATCTCCCAACTGCTAAGAATTTGCACTCTGCAACTCGAAAAGAGAATGCAAGTGTTGACGAGTGCATCTGCACCACTAGTACGAGAGTAAATGCATGCTCAAACTGGAACTTTTTGCATCTATATTTAGGAACGCGCTAACGACAACGACAGTGGTGGTGACGACGATTGCCTGCCTTGCAATAAGCAACGTAGCACTAGCAGGTAGAAAAGCGTGACAAAGTCGCGCCTACAGCACTAAAAACAATGAAATGAAACAAGCCAGCGAGTGCGTGCATGAAAGAGGGCTAAGTTTTTTTATTCGCGTCGCGCTTGCTCGACCGTCTCTTAAAAGCTTTTCATCTTTTGTGTATGAGCTTTTTATCATCTAGCGCGCGTGCGAGTCTGATGTTGCGTGTCACGAACGCCCAAGCTTGTCATTCCTTTTTTGCACTAGCTGTTGCCATGACCCTCCTCTCTTCCTTTTTTTCCTTCTTTTTCTGAAGTTCATCCTTCTCTTCAAATCGCGTAATCTTAGTCTGTGCTTGGGTTGCATGTACCTTACATTTACATCTTCCATGCACGTATACGTCTACAGTGTTGTTGCTATGACAAGCTTGTACCTTAGTGGCACATCACGCTGAATGGACTCTGTAATTGCACGTTTAATATTTCAAAAGCTTAGCTCTACGTATATTACGCGTTGACTGTGCGCGTGCACGTTTGTATGTGCGTGTAAGCGCACGAAGATACTGGCAATTCAACAGAGCCCACTATGTGCAGAATGAGCTTCTAGCCGTACCATAGACTTTTTGAACTATGTAGCTTCCTTTCTTTATATGGTTGACGTCTCCCTAGTCGTATTCTTTTCCACCAACATCATGAGCTTTTCTTTTTGAACCTTTTTACTTTCATCACTTGCTAGATTTCTTACACTCACTTTTCTCTTTATTATCATAGTTTATATGAACATGTGTCTTATTAAGAATGTGTTAGTATACATCTGCAAGAACTTGCAACACTATTTTGATGGAAATAAATTAAAAACTTTTCTTTTTTATCTTATTCAGTAAATGCAGATTTTTTTTAACTTTTGTAATTCTCAGTTACCTAACATATTGGTTTCTATTAATTATTTTAAAAAAATTTTCTACTTCATCAATTTGAAATAAAACATAAAATAATTAAATGTATTAACATTTATTTTAAACATATAATTCATAATTTTTTTTAGAATCCTATAGTAAATATAATTTTTGCATGAAAATTCATTTAATACCTGGTTAATCATATAAATTCATTATTTATAAATTCAGTATTATTTCTGTTGTGATATTAACAAAAAATAAAAAGTGCATCGCACAGAATGCTCCACCTTGTATATGATATGTATAATTTCATAAACCAAGGCAAAAATCTACCTGAGTCAGATAGCTTTTCGACATGCAGGAAGAAAACTAAAATCTACGCCAACAAATATTTAAATACATTTTTGAAGAGATTTTCTAGAGAAGTAACGCAAAAAACGATCCGTTAATATGACTGGACTAGTGTATGAATTGTAAGCGAATGTATTCCCTCAGGAAACTTCCTAGGCTAAAGTGAAACACCCGAAATATTACGCGTAGTAAGCTCGTTAGAGAGCTTTGGCTCTATATGAATGTGCTGGTGTATATAGATACACATGCATACTCGCGCGAAAGAGCAAGAGAACGTACGAGTAAGCGAGAAAGATACGCAGAAGCTTTCTCTCCCGTTTACTCGTGCTACTGCTGCTGTTGTAGCAGCTTGTGGTTTCACAACCGCAGTCCTTTTCTCGCAGTAGTAGTAGCTCTAGCAGCAAGCCCTTGCAAGCATCGCTTGCGGAAGCCCGCTTTCCTTTCTACTTTCCTACGTGTATGGCTCGAATGCAGCGTTCGAGCTGCAATGCTGGTGCTATTTCGTGCACGCTTTCGCCAGTTTTCACTCTATTTCACTTGGATACGCGAAGCTTTCAAAAACCGCGAGTAGTAAACATAACACATTGCAAGCTTCGAAAAGTATAGCAAGTCTCTCTTATACTATCCCACTTTCTACGTGAAGAGAAACTCATTCGGAGCCATGTGCGGCGTGACTAGTTATAGTATTTGCGTGTATGATACTTACTTAGATGCATGTAGATGATTATTTCTTGATTTTAAAAATTTTCAAGATCCTTTAAAATTAATTTATATATTTGTTTTTATACATCCATCTAAAGTATCATCGAGCCTAATGTATTCAAAATTTTCTCTCTGTATATATTTACTTCCATCCATTGGTTTTTTCTTATTTTGTTTCGAGCAGCTGAGGCCGAAAATATACATACCATTCGCAAAACCTCTTTTTTCAGTTTACAAACTCTAGCTGCATGTGAGATTTTCAGTAATTACTCGGAAATGCAAATAGCTTTCGTTACAGTTAGTCCTATAGTCTTTGCATAAGTATTTCAGGGCAAAAAGCAGACGCTCACTTGTTGCAAGATCTGCACGCGGTTATGTACATATAATACATATACATACGCATTATGTACATACGCATACTTACATTACAGACCATAGTTCAGCCGAGAACTGTCATGCACGTTTACTGATAGATGATACGCTTTAATCATTTAAAGTTGTTTTATAAAAATTATCTTATTGAAAAATAAGTTTTGATCTTTCGAATATTTGTTGAGTTTGATATATTGTTGGATAAAAATTACTTAAAGTGTATAATATTCTTTAACTTCCGTGTGTGAAATATGTAATTTATTCCGACAAAAGTACACGTGTTTAATATTTTAAGAATTTTAGCGCATTTTTTCTGAGATCTTAACTAAAATATAAGATTTCCAGCCCCAGGAACAAATAAAAATATTACTTTCCACTATATAATTCAAACAGAATAGTGTATTCATAATTAGAAGTAAAAAAACCAAAGATCTCATATTTATCAAACTCGGCTTAGGCTCGCTATTGACAAGATTTGAGATATTTTCTTATTTACTTTTTGAAACCGTTAGTAAACTATCACATAACCTTAATTTCTGCCAGGGGATTCATGAAAAATTGTATACGTACCTATGAAGTGAAAAAGAAAGCCTCAGAGCACATGTTTATCAGCCTCGGCTTCGCCTCGGACGGTAATTAAACGTGGTCTGAGGCTTTCCAGTTTTTCGCTCCCTAGGCACGTAATACTATTGCTTCCTCATAGAGGAAGCTTTGTGCCGGACCGATCCTCGACTTTCATAACTGATAATCATAGAGTACTTTTACATATATATTCTTAAAATAGGCCGAATTGCTAACACATGTCTGTATGTGTGTGTGTGTTTTTTTTTGGATCAGAGGACGTGGGCAGGGTAAACCCTGAACCAGTTGCCCTCTGAACTCCAGGCATTGTCCCCACCGGAATTTGTCGCGAAATATTACTTCAGTGGGTGCCTTTTTACGAACATTGCTGATACATCGATGGTGTCATTCCCCACGTCCCCCATCCACCGCACAGTTATATGCAGTGATAAGAGGTTCAGGAACCAGTAACACCTTGTTAGTGATCTCCGTTCACTATGCGGCGCCAAGATGAGCCGAGTGACGTACCCGCTTTTTCAGGAGCTGTCTTGTCGGTGCTCTCGTTGATCGAAGTCTTCTGGTGAGCCTGGCGAGCCACTTTCTCGCGGTCTGGCATCTCCTCTTGAGTAAAGGACTCAAACTCATTCCACCAGTGCCATCTTTGAGAGCGC